>JASJET010000053.1:0-427500 GCA_034092305.1 Diaprepes abbreviatus
GCCGATGCCAAATTTTGCGATAGGCGATGATTAAAAAGTTCTTTTTATTATTTTTATTACAGTCGTATTATTTATTCATTTGAGTAAATCAATAAATATTATATTACTTACAAATTATTTGCATTGGTATTTGTTAAGAAGTCCTAAGCATTGAGGAAAAAGTACTTTTTCCTTTTTAACGATTATCGATATCCACGTATTTATTATTATAGTATTATTTTTAAAATGCACCTTGGACTCAAGCGCAATATTTTTTTTAATAAAAATACAATTATTTTTTTATTTTGTTTTTAAATTGCATATTTAACAGCTATTGAACCACATTAGATGTTTTTCGAATTTATTTTCATGATTATAAAGATTCAGTCTGCTATGTTGGATCCGATTTTAATTTTTAATATCAAAAATGCTTTCAACCCACTGTATTTTGACGACCCCGCCAACCATCTTTGCTGGAAACCAGAAAGCAAGCTACGATACAACGTATGCTTTATTTCATTTCTTCAACATGGCTAAACGGGTTGACCGTCTCTTTCTGTTACATTTCCTTTTTTAGAGGTTGTGTTTTGGATTTTTTACACCTGTATATTAACTATTTAAATACGGCAGATAGATTTGTTACTTAAATTTTGATTTTTTTTTAAATAGCTGAATGTAGTTATAAAAATCAAACTGCTTTTTAATCACAAGACTTTTAAAGGAGCTTATATCGTCTTGTTCTACTCAAGTAGGCTTATAGCTATTTAAGCAACATACCATAAAATATATTAGTAAACAAATGTTAAGTTGATGGGTTCATTATGTTATCGTTCGTCGTTATGTTGCAAAGATATTTTACCTCTGGATACTTTTATACCCGTGAAGTTTTGTCTCTAATAAAATATCATCTAACTTGAACAAGAAATAACTTAAAATCAATAAATTGTATAAAGTAAAAAAAAATTTACCTCCATTTTTTGAATCACAAAAAATACACAACATACCAAATATCGCTGCAAACATATTACGCACTTCATTGATTGTTCATTTTTAGGGCTGTGGTAATACCCAACTTGTTCAGTAATACAATTGAAGTAGCATGACTTTCGACACTTGAATTTCGCGCTTAAATATCTATACTTGGGAAAACAATGGATAAACTGATATAGTGGACAAGGAAACAAAGCGTATAATTTGTAACAAGATAGCAGTAGATACTTCAGGTTGATATGAAGCCTTCGAAACTGGCTGAAATTATACAGGGTCTCCGAAAATTCTGTTCGTATACTTTGAATTCAGATTTTATATATGAAAACATGAAAAAAATTCGTTTGAACATAGGCGCGCGAATGCGACATGAAAACCTTGTAAAGGTGGCCTTCAAACACTGGTTTTATTTAATATCTTTTGAACTGTTTGAAGCTTTTTTAGTATTCGAACTACCATTATTAGATGCTACTGTTTGATGATAAGAGTGAGCGGCAAATTTAGTCAAGGGCGTTTATCCATATTTTTTTAAAATTCTACCTAAAAATTATAATTTCGCAAAACAATTTACATAAAAAAGATATTCTTGTAAAAATCACTACACTAATAGTATAGAAAAACAAAAAATTAATTCAACGCATAAACCCTAATTTATTTCTGTCTAAAGTGAACATCAAAGTATACATACGACTATAAATTTAAAGCAAAAAAAAAACAACAAATGGCTTGTGATTAATGTCACAATATTAAAAAGTCACAATTATCTGGCTTACTTGGGAGCTCTAGTCAAAAGACAGAGTGCTATTTTAGATATACACTATGGTGGTCTGCCCCATGATAACGTATGGCGGTATTGTATGGCGGCCTATTATAGCAAAACGCAAAGTTTGAAGAATGGCTTATGTGGGAATATTGAGTGCGATAAAGACTGCCCCCACCTTGGCTCTAGAAGTCCTGGTAAGCCTACTTCCTCTCCAATTATACATAGAGAACAAGGCCTTGAAGGCTGTTTACTGGCTCAGTTGCTTAGGACATTCCGAATGAGAAACGAGCGGCTATTCAGGTGTTTAGGAAATCATGATGGTGAGATGTCCATCACTCCCTTGCAAATAGATTCCATAGCGCCCCTTTTCAAACCCAACAAAGTAGAGAGGACTGGGAAGAAGAGCAAAATCTTCCGAAAAATAAATCCTGGTATTTAACTGATCTCGACGAGATGAATGAGCTGGAACCAGAGTGTTCGGTTGGAGTACGGGAGTCAAAAAGTTCTACTGTCTCAGATAACGATCTTTACAGCAGAAACTTATATTATCCTACAGTGTGGCCATCTCTGTGAGAGAAAGATAAACAAGAAAGAGTAATAAATATATGCTCAGGCACTAAGGCTGCGATAATGGCAGTCCAGCGTCGTAACTTCGCGACTGGTGTCTGGATGCAAGGATGTACTGAACAGTCTGACAAGGAACAGCTGTATAATCAAACTCGTGTGAGTTCCGCGCCACTTTGGCATGCAGGAATGGGGAAGTGGACTGTCTGGCAAAGATGGGTCAACCTCAACCCATTCTACCTGTCCCAATTTCCATTGACAAAAGGGAACTAAAATTGTTGCTGGAAAGTAAATTTATTGAATCATGGAAAGGAGCTCCTGGAAGAGTGTGCCAAGGAACCTAAAATAGGACCTAGTGCATGGCTTACTAGGGAGCTTCTCTCCGTAGGAAGGGAAGAGCTGCGAATTGTGGTGTGATTGTTGACAGAAAATTGTCAACTGAAGGGTCATCTTTATAAGATTGATGTCGTAGATGACCCGACCTGTAGATGGTGTCTGAAGGAGGGTGAAACTGTTGACCATGTTCTTAGAGAGCACTCAGCACTCAACGAATAGAGACAGATACATTTCGTAGATACAATTTTGTTACTGGAAGCAGTTAAGCAAATTTGCATAGTGTGAGTCTATGAATTTAAAAATAGCTGTTCACATATGATTTTGAATGTGGATGTCAACATCACCAGTTTTTAACCCTCCTTTGATGCTAACTTCTGTTATTTTTATTAAGAAACTAAGGGGTTCTATTTATGAAACAATCTGGACGACAAACTCAAATCTGGGTTATCGTTGGGCTAACCCTCGATAATTATCAATTTTCATCAAGATACTTTTGGTGTTCAAACCTGCTTCTTAGTTTTAGTCTATCTTCAAGTAAGCATTTTCCTAAAGAAACACAAGGGATAAAAGTTTTTTTACATTTTAAACAGGCTAAATAATTGCGACTTTCAAACTAACCTTAGAATTGAATTTTAAGGTCAACTTTATTTTTTAAATAGAAACCTCTATTTTTTATTACAGAAATGGAAATTAGAAAAAAATTTGCAGTCCAACGATATTTAATTTGTCATAGACTTTTTTACATCTACAGGTCATTTGAAGGTCATTTCTTTGACTTAAAAAGGCAAAAGGTTTAGAAACCAAACGGTTTAATGACAAGAAAATAAATATTTACGATCTTGAAACTGACCTTGGAATTATATATAAAGGTAATTTTAAAGTCAACTTTTTATTTTTCCGAATGGAAATTCCTATTTTATGTTGCAGAAAAAGAAAGTATTGAAAATTCCCCGTCCAATCTAGAGGTCATTTGAATGTCAATCGCATTTCTTTGACAGAAAAACACAAAAGAGACATGCGTTTCTTTATGTTGAGAGGACTCAACGTTTAAGACCAACTGATGTTGGAATTAAATTTAAAGGTCATTTCAAAGTCAACTTTGTTTCTTCGAATAAAAACCCCTATTTTTTTAAATTGCAAAAATGGGAAAATATGAAAAATTCTCGGTCAAACGATATCAATATGACATTTTTCCCTTGGACTTCATTTATCCAGCCAGTTAAGGCAAGACTTCTAGACTTGAAAAAAATAAATGATATAGGCATATCATTAGATGGGAAATTTTTTCAATTTCTCTTTTCTGCAATAAAAAAAATAATGGTTCGTATTCGAGATAAGAAAGTTATTCTTGAAATGACCTTAAATACAAGTTTAAGGTTTGTTTCAAGGTCATAAAAGTTAAGCCCTTTCAATAAAAAAACCTTAAGTAAGTAATTAGTTTCTAAACCTGTTTGCGTTTTTATGTCAAAAAAGCGACTAACCTTCAAATGACCTCTAGATGTGAAAAAAGGATGACATTTTTATCATGTTAGACGGGGAATTTTCCCTAATTTTCATTTCTGGAATAAAAAATACGAGTTCATGTCTGAAAAACAAAGTATTCACCCTATAGGGACGTAATATTGCGGCCAAAATACGTGACTTTCAAAAAGTTTTACTTTTGGGATATATGTGGTCTAATATAGCTATTTTTTAAAATTATTTTGATATTATACAGGGTGATCCAAAAGCTCTGAAGTTATCAAAGTTGTGCTTTTGAAATAGAACTCTCTGTATATTTTTGAATTCGTGGATTCTCTGATCAAAATAAGTGCCTATTTTAATAACGTTTTAGTGCCTAAATCTTAAGGGTTTTTAAATAATTTGAATTTTGATAAAATCGAACCTAATTTTCATGTTTCAAATACTTAAGAAGTATTTTATTTGTGTATTCGAAATTTACAGTGAAGTGTAATAATAAACCATATTTTATATCCTAATTATGATAAACTTGGTATATTATACAGGGTGTCCAAAAATTAAAACTAATCTAATAAGAACTTTAAGTGGCTATAACTTGATTAATTTAAATAGAATGCTATACTTTTTAACTTACCAAAAAATTTACCTTTTAAATACCTATCGAATGGTATAAGAGTGTTCTATACCTAAGTATTCGCGTTTTCACAGAATACGACAAATAATCGTTTTCTGCACCATTTTGTGTTTTCTGAATAGATGTTCTAATGTATCTAGTTGCCTATGACATTTAGAAATGGCAGGTAATTCATTCAATCTGTCAGTTTAGTCTGCAAAACATGTTGCTATAATAGCGGTATTATTTTTGGTAACTGTGAAACTTCATTTATTGAATTGAATTATTTGAATATTGTTGTCTTTTTGCTTTGTCAAAATGAAGATTTATCCAAAGGAGGAGCGTATTGATATGATTTTTATCCTTGGAGAATGTTATTAAAATTGTTTGTTGGCTTCTCAAATCCATGCTCTAAGATTTTCTAAAAAAACCATCTTAAACCAGCCGTTTTTGTGAGACTATTAAACCAATTTCGGGAAAGTGGAAGTGTCAGTTATAAAAAACCTGTTATAAGAAAACCTGTTATGGAGTATGAAGAAAATGTTTTTACTGTACTTGGTTCAGTGATCGAAAATCCCAATATTAGTCAGAATCATATATTCCAAAATACTAACATTATCCAAGCAAGTGTTTCAAGGATTCTTAACAAATACACATTTCATTCTTATAAACTCCAGCTTTGTCAAGAGCTTCACGAAAATGATTTTGACAACTGAACTGAATTCTGTTTGTGGATGTTAGATAAAGTGGCAGAAAATGAACAATTCTTTGATAATGTGTTGTTTAGTGATAAATGTACTTTTCATAACAATAGTGTCGTGAATAGACACAACTTCCATTACTATTCTGATTCAAACCGCATGAATACAGAGTTATGAGAAATCAGAATAGGTGGTCGGTTAATGTGTGGGGAGGAATACTGGGTCCATACTTAATTGGACCCTACTTTATTGAAGATGTTTGGAAATGGATGGTCGACATTTCGAACATCTGCGATAAATATTTTGTTTCTGTTTTGTGCTATCGTCAATATGTTATTACCATTATTGCTGTTATAGCCTGTTGGACGACTATAAATTTCGTTCCGAGTTTCTGAACATTTGTAAATATATTCGTGTTTATTCTTTTTTTGTCTAAATTACCTTTCATTTCCAAATGCCATAGGCAACTAGATACATTGGAATATCTATTCAAAAAACACAAAGTGGTGCAGAAAACGATTATTTTGCATATTCTGTGAAAACGCGAAGACTTAGCTATAGAGCACCCTATACCATTCGATAGGTAGTTGAAAGGTATATTTTCTGGTAAATTAAAAAAGTATAGCGTTCGATTTAAATTAAAAGGAATAGCCACTTAAAGTTCTTATTTAATTAGTTTTAATTTTTCGACACCCTGTATAATATAGAAAGTTTAATATAATTGGGATATAAAATATGATTTATTGTTACATAACTGAAATACTTCTTAAGTATTTGAAACATGAAAATTAGGTTAGATTTTGTCAAAATTCAAATTATTTAAAAACCCTTAAGGTTTAGGTACTATATATACATATATATATATATTTTTGATTTTTGCAGCCTCACCCTTTTTTGCGTTATTTACATATATATATATATATATATATATATATATATATATATATATATATATATATATATAGCACTAATAATTTATATTATTATACATTAGAGTTTTAGTATTATAAATTACATATAGCAACACGGAAGCTCGATGAAGAAGCTTTTAAAATTTTAGCGGCTAAAAAATTTCCAGTTGCGAGTCTCCCTATTTAAGATACATACCTTAAATAATATCAAATTTCTAGCAAAGATCGGTCCGCTTTTACGTAGATCGGCTTAATGGCCAAAGCTGTTCAAACATTCGGACAGCGGGGTTAATGATGGAGTGTTCAAACTGTTGTTTTATTCGAAATAGAGTAAAGCGAACAGCAAACATTCATTAGAGGGACAAGGGAACATTGAGTTGATTTTTGTTTTCAAACTTATAATAGAAATCTGTTAGTTAGGTAAGTTTTAATCTGTAAGTATTTATTTTTAAATATAAATAAATGTTCAAAGTAAAATTAGTTTGTCGTGTGATATTTGACTATGTAGGCCAATCAATAGAGAAAAAATAAGTGATTGTGTGACAAAAATACTATCAGATACCGACTGTACCATCACATTAAAAACAATCCGTAATGGTATCTTGTTATGTTTTCCACTCTCAACTATGATTCATTTGTTATAAACAATTAAAAGCAAAAAAAAAGCGTTTTCTCCATTTTCCACTTATAAAATAAAAACTAATGACGCAATCTCGATGGTGTAAGAGACGAATTGGAGAAAATAAAATTGCCAACAAAATGAGCCTTAGATCGACTCAATCGGACCATTAGTAATGAAAAAAAAAAACAGGAAAAGCCAGAAAATTCAGCGTTTTTTTTTTTTAATTTATATTTCCGGTATTTTTCAAGTTGTAATGATGGCCCTTCGTGGAAAAATGGTAATTTATATGTACTCTATGCATGCCAAATCCAGGCTCTGTTCATGACTTTCTGCGAAATTGCCATTTAAAAGTTTTGGAGCACATCTCATAGCGCGCCTCGATACGTCATGGATGGTCCCATTTTAATTTTGTAAAAACATTTTGAAAGTAAAGGTGTCATTCGATAAGACTATATTTTCACTTTGCATCTAATAGTCTGTGAAATGCATGAAAATACTGACAAATACGATCTAAAAAGGCCGAGCGCGTGAAAGTAGGAGAATAATGGAGGTAACACTAGCAAAAGGAGTATATCCGAAATGTGGTGCGTTTTTAATAAAACTTAGAAACAAGGAAGCTCTCGTCACTGAGTCGATAAAAATTAATATGTGATAATAGTCACTGATTTGGATATGGGACTGAAATGATAGGAATGTTGTTATATACACCGCCTAAAGTAGTTTGAGTGTTTTTTTTTGCGATTGCGCTTATGCTATTGTCTACATACCTAAAAAAAAAGAGGTACCTTAACATCAATTTTCCTGTAAACTAATTGTGGAAATGAAATAAATTAAGATCGATAAAAACACTGCTAATGGCAAAACGGATATAGGAAATTTAAACCACATTTACACCAGCTTAATTTAAATAAAAATATTAAGTATTCGATCCTGTTAATAAACATCAAAAATTGAATAACCTCTTAAACATAAAATAAATATGTTTTGGTGCATTGTCAAATATAAAAAATAAAACACACACACACACACACACATATATATATATATATATATATATATATATATATATATATATATATATATATATATATATAATTGCCGTACGCTGCTGGCACCTTGCTACAAGATACAAGTATAGTAAATGTACGTCTGGCATTTACAAGAACATATTAAAAACCATTTTAATATTGCCCCAAGCTCCCTAAGTAAATTAAGTTCATCGAAATACAGAGCTAAACTCGAATACTTCGTGTTTCGAGGCGGCAAAGCCAGACATCAAATGGCGCGGTGGCAGCACTTTGAACGGTGCTTCCCCGATTTCAGAGCGCGGCGTCACCACTGCTATAAAAGAGAAACATCGCGAAATTAAGGATATTACGGTTTGCTCTTTTAGAGTCAACTTGTCCTTTTCTGATTGAGCAGAGCTCTCAGGGGTCACGAGACTGTTTTTTTATTTGGACAGATCGTGGTTCTCACAGTAGATTGTTTGGACAATATAACTTCTTCAGTTAATAAGCTCCCGCGTAATTGCTTAAATTCGAATTTTGTCGATACACGGAAATAATTAAATTACGGATGACAAAACAAAAAAAGTGACTAGTCTACGTTCGATTGATTCTACGCGAAGGTCGTGAAGTAGTTCATTACGAGAAAAGTAGATAAATAGGGTGTTAAATAATTCTTGGGAAATTAGTGAAATAGGTTGTCGGAACGAATTACTGGTTAAACATAACGGTCTTACTCCGAAACGATTTTGTTCAGGGTCAATAATTCTCATTTGAGCTCGAATCTAATGAAAAACAATAATTACTCCTGCTTGAGAAACAAAACAAACAAACAGAGAAATACACGGATTGAAGGTGTTTCACTTGTACTCTGTCAAAATTAACCTAAGTTCTTGGAAGCTCGAGGAAATACTAAGAGTTTAGACCAAACGTCCTTCTAAATTCCGGCAAAAAGGAATAAAAGTTTTAGGATAAGTAAATTAAAATTACGATTGAAACATAACGCTATGAAATTCTAGGCATACAAATTCCATTCCAAGATGCATAGCGTACAAAAATCTCTTAGATTCAGAAAGAAAAAATTTTCACTTCAAAATTTATGAGCTTCACTCATTCCCTTCTACTACGGTGAAATGCAAGAAAGGTGAGGCGCCCATAAATTTTTCAATGGTTGGGAGGTTTGGTGGGATTCTCACTGCAAACCTTTTGATTGTATTACACTTCCAAATTCATATACAAAAAAAATTAACCCTGGTGGCGCGGACCACAACGAACACGGAAACACAAGCGACCAAAATAGATTCAGAAATTCGTTAATTACAACACTCCTTCATATTTATTTGGAAGAATACTTTATTCTCGCGCTCCTTCTAGGAGAACATATATTCATCCCATGATATATTCGGATATCATCAAGATGGTGCTCTGTGGGAGCCCTTTTCATATTACCGGGCCCTCTACATGTCCCATAAAATTCCCATAGTTTGAAAACCTTTTGCATAGAATTATGCAGGTGTTCGTTAAGGTCAAATCCAGGTATCTGTATTTTGCAATCTTCTCATTATGCTTGTCCTTTATATTGTTGTTGCTAAAGATGGCGACTTCTATTAGTGTTACCCGCGCGGATGTATTCCCAATTGAAATAAAGTCTGTAAATATAGTTTGAACTTGTTGTTCTCTAGTACACGTTTCGAGCTGTATTAACAGTATGGCATCTGGAACAGTTTGAATTTCTATGCCAGCTTTTGATGAATGGTCCTTGCGGCTAAATTGTGTTTCTCCTTGTAATCTGATGAGGCAAATGATTGACATCCAGCTGTGATTTTTTAGATTGTCTCTGATGTTCGACATTCATGTAGGCACTGATCATTCTGGATCGAGGGCGTCTCTATGTATATCAGATAGTTTCTTGTTGGGATGACGTGATCTTGGATAGCTAATAGAAAGCTTTCTGTTCCCAGAAACTTTTACCCTGGCATCAATCAGTAATTCGACACTGATTTGTGTATTGCCCATCAAGGGACTTCTGTAGTCAGGCTTGAAGCTCCTCTTAGTCTGATTGATAATGAGAAGTTAGTTCATGATCCTTCAACAGCAGCAGTGTTGAGTCGACTGTTTCGCGTATTGCCTGGTGTTGCACAGAAGACTGCTAATTTATAAAAAAATGAGTGTAAGTTTGTAAGTTGTTGATTCAATTACTTACGAATATTCATCAGTCGTCTTTCTTCATGCTATCTTGGTAGTTCAGCAACACTAGAAGGCTGCTGTTTTTGTACCTTTGTAAGGAGGGTTCTGACATTCCTTCTTAGATTTTCTATGTCTTTTGTGCTTCATTTCACAATTCCAAAAAAGAAATTGATTGCAGAGTATTCGGAGATATTGAGGACCTTAAGTAGATAGATGTTTAGGTTGTTCGCAGTACCTGCTTCATCTGTCTTATGGACTCGTTGGTTAAGTCGGTTTTCATAGTTCGTTGATCAATTATTTGTACATGTTTCATGCTCCAGAATTTATAGGTCTGTTCTACCTCCATTAACGCACTGGTTTCACTGTTCTGCATCTTAAATCATCCCGGTTGTTTCTTTCCCTAGTTGTCTTTAAAATGCAGCATTTATCAAGGCCCTATATTATTCCTATATCCACAGAGAACTCCTTTACAATTTTGAGCATTTTTTTCAGCTGATTTCTGGTGGTAGCCGTAAATTTCTAGCGGTAAGGTCTAGTATTTATAGATCTGTTCTACCTCCATTGAAGCACTGGTTTGACCATTCTGCATCTCAAATCCTCCCTGTTGTATTTTTCCCTAGTAGTTTTTAGAATGCAGCCGAATATTATCCCTATATCCTTAGAGAACTCCTTTACAATTTTAAGCATTTTTTTCCAGCTGATTTCTAGTTGTAGCTACCAGTGGTAGGCTCCTCCATTGACGCACTGGTTTGACCTTTCTGCATCTCAAATCCTCCCGGTTATATCTTTCCCTAGTTGTCTTTAAAATGCAGCGTTTATCAAGACCGAATATTATTCTGATATCCTCAGAGAACTCCTCCACAATTTTGAGCATTTTTTCCAGCTGATTTCTAGTGGTAGCTGCCAATTTCTAGTGGTAAGCTCCAGGATTTATAGGTCTGTACTACGTCCATGATTCTTGAACCATAGATTATATCATTTTTTTTTATTTTGTCTTTTCTTGTGTCTATGTTCTTTATTTAACAAAAAACCCAAAACAATTTAAGTAAAAAATGGTGTGGAAAATATAATATTAATCGTTTGGGTTGAAGTTACTAAAAACCACATCCATTATGACATTTTATGAAGATATAGAAGAATCACATGGGCCGCACGTAGCAAAGAATCTTAAAGAAATATTAAGAACATACACTAAACTGGCCGCTCAAAAAATAGACGGATTTTGTTACTTAGATGAAGATTAATAAATAAAAAAACAAAAAATTTTTGAAGATGCCTTAAGTAAAGGGCGAAACGTCAAATTGTTTTGAATTTTTTGTTAAATAAAGAACCTATACCCCAAAAAATACAAAATAAAAAGAAAATGATATCATCTATGGTTCAAGAATCTGGAGTATATATATATATATATATATATATATATATATATATATATATATATATATATATATATATAAAGGTGAATAACAACTTTCTAACTTTCGTTCAATTTATTTTAATATTAAATTTCATTAGGATATTTTTAGATTTCCTTTATATGTATATATGTTTTTTTGGCTTTTGAATATTGATTCTAAAACGAATAGAAAGTTCTGCTTACCTGTTAAAAAGTTTGGCGATTAAATTTCTTGACTTCTTAACTTAGGGTAAAAATTCGAGAAAAGAAATAAGTTTAAGTTACAAAGTTTTTGTTCGTTTGGCGTTTTTCTCATTTTAACAAAATCAATTTTTATAGCTTTTAATTTATTTTCATACTTTTATGTTTAAAAAAATTTTCAGCTTAACTTTTTTCTTATAAGTGGACTGTCTAACCTGATTTCCCATTCAAGATAGGGTTGCCATTCGTTTCGTTTTTCCGCTAGCTCGCGCTTTAAAAAGTTTTATTCCATATTTTTGGAGGTTTTAACCCCATATTTTAGTTACGATACAAAAATCTTAACATATAGCATTAAACAGATTTATTAATTTCTTTTATAGCGCACGTCAACATTTATTAATTAAATGTTTATGAAGTGTATTTAGAAGTGACATTAGAATTCAAATATTTAAATGCAGTATACACAAATTAGACACTTGAAATTTTCAATTTGACAATAATTTCTTATCCTCTTAATTCGCTAACATGATCTAACCTAAAAATCGGTTTGAGTTAACAGAATAGGATGTAAGTTGATAGATAAACAAATATTCCAGCAAATTTTGAATCTTAAAAATACAACACTAATAATAATTATTTTCTTGAATACCAAATTAGCAAAAATGGAAAATTTTGTTGATTTTCGACGAATAACTATTTCTGTTACCAATATCAAAGCTTTATCTCTAAATTTTTATTACTAATATTTCTGCATAGGCTTTTTTTTGTCGATATATATATATATATATATATATATATATATATATATATATATATATATATATATATATATATATATATATATTTGCAATTATAAAAATAGCATAAGCAAAACAAAAACTGAGCAGCTAGGAGATCTAACTTCCATGGTAATTAGATCCGTTTTAAACTTTCTTAGTGAATCTGACCGTTATAAAGTTTAGGCAATAACAAAAATTTTATTTCTAAAATTTCGTAATTTCTTTACAAATAACTGCTGTGAAAAGATTTAAATTTATAATGTACGCAAAAAACTCTGCACTATATAGAAATTTTTCTTTATTTCTTTAGTTTTTAAAAAATCGTTCTTGTAGTTTGTTTTTACATTACTCTAAACCAAAAACCCACTTAAAATATTGGCCTCAATCTGCAAATGTCATAAAAAATTTCAGTCATCCGAAAATATCATTACTTTATTTTTATATTTGTATTTTTATGGTTGTTCTAAATCCAAACGTTGGTAAAAAATTTTAACTTTTATTTGTTTCCATATTTTGCCAAATAGAAACATTATATTTTTTCAGTGTACATTTTTTCTAGAATTTCAGATAAAAACCGATACTACGATTTAAAACATGATGAAATTTTATTTTTTATAGTCATATTTTTTAAAAGAAAAAAGTTTGTTGAGGAAATTGAAGTAAATTCTTTATACAATTTTCACATTTTTGTATACTAAAAATGTTTATTTCTCGGTCATAATTAGCGAAAAAACTAGAATATACTACTCATTCCAAGTTTAGTGCAAGTTATGTACCTAAAATTCCCCTTTTTAACAAAATTTTCCTTAAAATTTCTTAAAGTTAGTAAATATTAAGCTTATTTTCGAACTTCATTAATTTCACAAGTATATTTAAAAAACAATTGAAGTTGTTGATGTTGCTAGTTTTTTCAATTTTCGCTTCACGTTTCTCTTTGTGGTAATTTAAGGTATGTCTTTGTAAGAGATGAACAGCCAGATTCACTAAAAAGCTTCAAGATTTAGACCGGATATAGTTGCCATGGAAGTTAGATGTGGTTGGCCAGTTTTGTTTTGCTTGTGATATTATTATAAGTTATATTGCATATGTTAATAAATAAACCCTCGTAAAAGGATAAAGCCTAGAGATTAGGTTTTGAAATCGGTATAGGGAATAGTTGTTTCCCGAAAATAAAAAAGAATTTTTAACCTTGTATTTTTATGGTTCAAAACTTGATTTTTTTATTGCTGTATTTGTCAATTAGGAGAGATATACTTGTCAGAAAACATGCTGAAACATCGGAAATTAAAAAATTAGTTGATTTAATTCAACGGTATGAATTGTCATCTAAAGTTTTTACCTATTACTATTATATCGACAGTTTTTCGAGTGTTATCGAGCTTTCGGGTAGAATTAAAACTTGTATATGTTTGGATTTCGATGATTTCGATTTTCCTCTCCGGGTGGTAGATAGTCATTGTTACAGCTGTAATTCGATCTTTTTAACATCTTGTTGGTTTCATGTTTTTTCTAATTTACTAAATTGGTTTAACTTTAAAACGTGTCTAAGTTGACAGTAGAGGATTTAAATTGACAAGTACAACAAGTCAAACAATTTTTGAACCTTAAAAATAGAAGGATAAAAAATCATTTCCTTTTATTGCTGAACAGACAAAAAATGGAAAATTTTTAATTATTGTTATTACACGATTATTCCTTTCACTGATTCTGTTTTTTTATCCTTAATATTCTTATATACGTATTTATTTATTGACATATGTGATATAATTATAAAAATATCATAAACAAAACATAACTTCAATTGCAGCTAGATCGGGTCTAAATCTTAAACCTTTTTAGTGAATCAGTTTATCGGATATATTCGTATCCAAAAGTATCAGACGTGATTCAATACTTTTTCGTACTATCCGCCCCCTACTTTATTTCGGAATTTTTGACACTATACACTTTCCCACAAGCAAGTTGTATATGAATACGGAAGCGATGGTTCAACAGCATTCCTTATACTTTGCGTGGTCCGAATATGCCAGTGTTAACGTTAGCAGTGTCCAGGGACAGATCCAGTCTCTATCTTTGGGGTGAAAGGCGATATCACAAGAGCAAAGAATAGATCGAGATAAACCCCATCCCATTCGTATACAAGACATTACATTATGACAAGCGAATGTGGGTTGTGAGCGGGGGGAGGGGGGGGGGGATTTCACCGACATTTATGTTCTTAAGGCAAACTCATTTATTTTTCTAAATTCGAGGTTCTTGGACTAGGGGCAATCGCCGTCACCGTCCCCTTCCCTTGGATCGGCCCTTGATAGCTTCTTAGATTTAATAACCAGATTGTATTCACTGAAACGCATAAGCTTTAGAGGCAGGACTATGTTCGTTATAATAATAAATAATATTTTGTGAAGAATTTTGTTAGTGCTGATAAGCAACATGGAAACAAATGATTCCGATAGATCAAATAGTTATTGCACAACAATTTCCTAATCCAACTCGGAACGCGAAAACTGCGCAATCAATAAATATATGTTTAATAATAATTTCATGCCGATCAAACAAGTAGGATAAATCTATAGGCCAATCAATAGAGATTTTTCGTGTTAAAAATACTATTAGGATACTGTGCTATCACATGTCGTAGTGATATTTTGTTATGTTTTCCATTTGCAACTATGATTAATTTCTTATAAAAAATAAAAATCTAAAAATTCAGTTTTTTAAATTTTTTTTGCGTATAACATTAAAAATAATGAAGCAGTTTAGATGATATAGACGAATAGTAGAGAGTAAAACTACCTGCAAAATGAGCACTAGATCCAGTCAATCGGATCATTGGTAACAGAGAAAAACATAAAAAACCGTGTTTTGTATTTTTTCAAAAACTCATATCTAATTATTTTTTGAGTTGTAGTGCTGGCCGAAACAATTGTAGTTTTAATGTACTTTATGAATGCCAAAACCAGGCACTGTTGGTTGAATAGTTCCTGCACAATTACCATTTGAAATTTTTTACTTTCCGGCGCGCATGGATGCGTAAAGGATGGTCCGATTGTCCATATTTTCTTTTTGCATCAAAAAGTCTGAGAAATACGTGAAAAATGCTAGCAAACATGACCGAAAACAGCCGACCGCGTGAAAGTAAAAGAATGGAGACGATGCGGCTACCAAGGGGAGTCGTATGTATCTATATAATTCATGGCAGCCACCTTGCCCCCACTACTCTTCTACTTTCACGCGCCTCTAGTTTTGATCATGACAGGGAAACGCGACGAAAGAAAACGATAGAGCACAACAAAAATATTACTATGTCTTTCCATTTGACAATCATTAATAAAAATTGTGCCGGGGCGAATAAATTATACGCACGAAGATTATTTAAATTTGTTTATTATCTATGGGGAATGTAACAAAATTTTATCAAGAACATGCTAGATATTTGCTCGTAGATATCCAGCTAAACAAAAACCGTCACGGAATAGTGTTAAACGGATTTTGAAAAATTTTAAAAATTTTGGCATCGTTAAGGCAAAAATGCAAAAAAAAATCTATTTTAAACGATGGAAATGTCTTATTGTAACCTGTAAGACTTTTATTTTTATATGTTTATTTTGGCGTATGTAAAATTGTATTTTATTCACCTTGTTAAATTAGTTATAATCTCCTGGTTATTATAAAATAAAGAGCTACGTAGAATTATAAATATTTGGTCTTTCTTTTAGTCATAACATTTTTTGTAAGATTCTTTTAAACTTATAGCTAAGGAAGATATCAATGTCACCGATTATGTATTTGAAGATAACCGTAATTTCCATCAAATTTGAATATATTCTACTTTTCTTTGGTAATATTTGTATATAAAAATATTTTAAATCTATGCCAGTCACAGAAAGGCAAGGGAGCAACTTTCTCGTTAACACCAGTGCCAGCGGGTTTCTGCAGGGCGAACTGTCACTAGTAACTCGAGAATTCTCGTAAAAGGTATAGTTTTCAAGTTTGAACGCAGAATCATTTTACAATATCTTATTTGCCACTACCGGCGAAATATTTTGCCATGTACCCCTATTTTTGTTACCGCTGTTACTTATTTCACCATTGTTAGGTAAGATTTTGTCATAATGATCATCATAAAAATATTCGCTCATTTCTGATTGTAAGTTAAAACAACCCATCAATATTATTTTACCTTATCGTCCGTTAACTTTGTTGTTTTTTCTTTATTCGTCAAACAAAGCCCCTTTCCCTAACATGCCTACGGAACAGCTTCATTTGTCATGCTTGGAAATCCGTCCAAAAACAACTGTAAACTCAGATCGCTAGTACAAAAGGTTCAAACAACTATCAAGGGTGAGACTTGAAGCCTGATGTAATCCAATATAATATAAGATGTGCCGATTCTCTTCGGCGCCAGGCTTTCGGAAAACACCTGTACTTCGAAACAAGGTCAGCGGCACTCAAAATGTTATTTTCGTTGAAAGTATTTTCTATATCATTTTTTTTTTATTTCTAAAATCTACCGATCAAAAATTGAAGGGAATATTTTCACATACGAGGAAAATACAAATAAGTTTAGTTTTACAATAAAGCTTTTTATTTATTTTGCCTGTAAAACTTCCTAGAAAAAGATGGAGACGAAATTATACGTCTGTGACTGACAGATGGACTGCCAGACATAATGAAAATATAAGGGTTCCTAGTCGTTATGAAACTCTAAAAATAACAATGCTGGCTATTTAATGAAATAAAATTTTGCCGTTATAGATATAGACCTGATTCTACATATAAATTGTTACAGTTAAGGAGATGGTGGTTAAGTATAAGATTTATTCATCTTTCGGATTACTAGGTAATACAATACGATTAGGAATTGTTCAGATGTAGCTGATTTTTCGAATAAATTAATTTCGAAATTGTAAAAAATTATACTATAATTATTGATTCGTGTCTGACATTTATTTATTGTCTTAAATTAATTATAGAAACCAAAATCACAACTGGCGGATGTGTTCGTCACAACTTTGTTTATCTTCTTCTTCAGGTGCCATATCTGATAAGGGCGTGAGCGACAGATAATGGTTTAAGTTCTTAAAATCTATCTGTTCTGAAATGTATATGGTCTGCGTCCACCTCTAATCTGCTAATCTGCTGAATTGTATTCTTTGTAGTACTTTCCATTCTCACCTAAGTAGTTGCGGCGTCCCCTTTTTACAGGGTACGGCAACGGATGCGTACGGCAGCTCAATATGTCGGAGGCTAGGTTCGTATCTCTTTTAGAGATAGTTGTGCTCTGCTTTGATTACCCAATAGGCGCCACCTGTTTTACATTATCTGTGTTACTTACCTAGTGATTAAACAGGAAAACACTTAGGTATGAGGAATGATTTTAAATTATTGACGGTAGGTGTATAGCTCCACAATAAAACGACTTAATTAAAACAAAATAGCAATTCCATTTTATTCCCAATAAAAAATTATTATTTACATAAATTTGAATTGTGCTTACAATGTTTTTTTTTTTTTTACTCTCTTGATAACTATCGTTGTTACCTCGGTTTTAAAAGGTTATATAAAATTTGGCCGCAAACGTTCTAGAACCTTAGTCGCCAATAACGTACGTTTTATTGAGTTATCAAAAGTTCACACATGTTACTACATCACACCAAAATATAATTATGTTGTTTTGTTTGTATTAAAAAAATTGATTCACAGCTCGAATCCCTAACTTAAGGTTTTTCTCCTACCTGGTATATGCTATGGTACCTCTCACTTTAGCGCTGTTGCTAGGATTCCTGTTGTGTTGTGGATGGATTGAGGCTTCACAGGGCCACTTCCAACTCACCAATCAAACGCAGGGTAAGGTTGAAACAGTCCTGGTCGCCTGGACAGGAAAACTAGGACCCGAACCATCAGGAAGTCATGACAGCAATATCAAGATGAAATGAAGCCCAAAGATAAAAAGAACTGGCTTCAAATATTCACATAGCCAAATAGTCAAATAGTCAAATAGCCAAATAGCCAAATAGTCAAATAGCCGAATAGTCGAATAGCTGAATAGCCAAATAGCCCTGAAATAAAATGTTGTTTTTACCACATGTTCGTAAAGATAAGGGGCAAAATCTTACCTCATTGATTAGTGGACTTTAACGAAAAAAACTTGACCGTCCGCCCTTTCAGAGCTGGTGGCAGGATTGGTCTGCTGCCTTCGGCGGTTCAACAGTAAAGGGAACGAAAATAAAAATCTCTCTTGCAACCAGACGTGACAAATCTTAGTGATATTTGTATTTAGTCTTGCCAACCTTATTCTCAACCTGGAGCACTTTAACCTAGTTCCGAACTTACACTGACCACCAGTTAATACGTCAAGTATGGGCAGGCCATGGAAAATTATCAAAAAGAAAATTATGATCACACAGTTCAAAGTCACTAATCACGATTAAAACAAAGTTCAAAAAAAATTGACACAAATTCCAACCTTAAATGATCGATCTCGACATGCCGTGTTCGTGTCAACGAATGGGTATACATTCACAGCAAATGCTAACTGAACTATGTTACCGACTATAACCTTATACTTTTAATACTGAAATTGAATGTAAACAAATGAGAGTTTATTAAAAATAAAATATTTACGACTTTTAAATTCAAACCAAATAATATGATATATAAACTACAGCAATTTACGAACTGTGTAAAAAAATGATAAGTTACAATACCAAAAGAGTTGTGAACCAAAAAAAAAAAAATAAATTCCATGTTTACTATTTTAAATTACAGGATAAATAATTAAATTTACTCTGGTAAAAATATACAAATTATATCATATTACTAAAAACATGTAGCATTGATGCTAACTGGTAAATTTAAATGCTACATTTACCCCTCTCCGAAAAAAAATAGACTATCTTGATAGGCTATTTTGAAAACAAAGAAAAATATAACCCTGTCCTTGGAAAAACATTTGGATTGATATCTACGCGTATCACACGTCCTTGCGGAAGACAACATCGGTAAGTCAAATCTGGAAAACTACAAAGTCGTGAAGAGTCAAAATCGGTAAAGGTCTGCCAAATTACACACAAGTTCAGAATTACAACTTCTGAATAAATTTTACAAATACCAAAAAGATCACTTAAAAGATAAATATCATAAACTAAAAGGTACAAAAAAATCTCTAACATTATACACCCAGAATTGTTAATACAAGTAAACAGATTGTCATGACTATAGATTTAAATTAGGACAAACTTATCAGCAGTATACTTAGACACACGGCCGTAACAAATCCAGTTATGAGACCATTATATCAACACTATACAACTTCAGATTTACTTATATATAACTCACTGTAGAAAACGAATGCTCTAAGCATTCAAACAAATTTTCGGGAAACCATCCCAAAGTGAAATGACACTAAAAACTCTATAATTTGAAAATAACCAGCCTTTAGGTTATACAAGATCTAAACGATACTAAAATTTATTCAAAACCAGTCTATACTTAAACTAACCTTCCCTCAGAAGGTATAAAAACTCTAAACGTTTGCTTCAAAAAAAACAAGGTAAAAAACCTATCACTCAAGCAATACTTCGGATATGGCCAGTATCCAGAATACTTAAAAAATAGCAATACAGCTAATAACTAAAAATAACTGCGAGTCATCACTCAATAATTAACTTAAAAAAACTTACTAATCTAGAAGCAAACTTCCTAAAAATCTCAAAATAGCAAAACTGCTAACAACTAAAAATCAATACAGGTCAGCACCAGTAAGTCTCTTAAACAACTTATTTACTTGGAAGCAAACTTCCCAGAAACTTAATAAACTTAAAAGTAGCAAAACTGCTAATAACCAAAAATCAATACGGGTCAGCACCCAATAAGTTGCCTAAACAAACTTACAACTTTGAAGCAAACTTTTCAAAACTTAATAAACTTATTCTTCTTCTGAAAGGTCAGAATCAGAATCCTCTGAAATAGAATCATTGAAAGGTTTTAGATCTTTGATATGCCACTTTCCAGCTTTAGAACCATCAATATTATCTAAATCATAAATAAGGTTGGAAAGTTTCTTTCTTACTTTACAATGAACATATTTGGGGACTAACTTTGCGGTAAACTTATCTACAGCACTTGAAAGAACTTTATTTTTACGCCAAACATGGTCACCTACATTAAAAGAAATATCGCGTTTTCTAAGATTATATGCACGAGAATTACGTTCATACGCCTTATGAATCTTCATTCTCACTTCAACAAAGATATCTTTTAGACCTTTTAAGTTGGCCGCATAGGCATTTCTGTCACCAGGAATTATTTCATCATCAACACTGACGTCGACATTCAAATCTTTGTAATAACTACCTGACAAAGGAACATGCCTACCGTAAACTAAAAACGCTGGAGTAAAACCGGTGACTTCATATTTTGAAGTATTAATAGCTTGTTGAATTTTAGCTATTTCTTTATCCCAATTTTCGTGGCTGTCTATGTAACTCCTAATTGCTGTACCAATTGTCCTATTATTTCTTTCTACGAAATTACATTGTGGTGAATAAACAGGATTAAATCTTATATTAAACTCATATGTTTGACTTAATTTTTTGAAAGTTTTTGAAACAAATTGTGTGCCATTATCGCAAATAAGTAGAGATGGAGGACCATGAACATGAAAAACTTTATTTTCTAGTACCTCTTTAATATATTGAACTTTAGAACTTCTTAAAGGAAAAAGTAAAGTGAGTAGTGGGAATAGGGGGCTTCTAGTTGACCCCCCCACCACTTTTTTGATTGGTCAGCCAAGAATGACCTTGTTTCTGATTGGCTGCCCAAGTTCGCCCCCTATTCCGATTGGTTTCATAAACTCCGCCTCTTTTTGCTCCACCTCCTACCTCCTTCCTAACCACCACAGTAGTTGGAGGGGAGCTGGTATTTTAAAGGACTGAATCTGAGCGAGCTACATTCATTTACAACTAGTCTTAAGCTTATATAGAAGATTCACCACTAATAAAGAACAGTGTTAAATTAAAAATAAGTGGTAGTTATGAACAGTGATTTGCAAAATGAAATAATCAAATTAGGTAAACAGTTTACTAAACTTCAAAATTCCGAATTAAAGAATGCAATGCTAAGGAAAACACACCCCGAGTGGGCACAGGTATATTATGAGACTGCCTTCCAATACCAATTAGCTGCAGAAGCCTGTTTAAATTATAGAAAAACCCAAAATTTGCCGAAGTTCTTTCATGAAATAAAGAAAATAGGATTCAGTTACTTTTTAAGGATATTGAAGGATTATATAAAAGATCCTGATATATTAAAAGAAATCGTGGAAGAGGAAGAGAGAGATAAAGAGATATTGAGAAACAGGGAGGTTTTAGTGTAGGATTTATTATGGAATTATTAATAAGAGAAATGTATGAAGAGTTTTTGATGTCCGCAGCCTGTTCCGAGTTTTATGCATATGAAGGTCAAGAAAGTGAAGCGCAGAATATTATATTGTTTTTAAATTATATGGAACATGCGGAATTATGTTTACTAGCAGCTAAATGTTGTAGCGAATATTTAAAAAATAAAAATATAGATATTTTAATATGTAAACTTCAAGAACTAGGATTAAATAATAATATTTCATGTATTAAAACAATGTTAGAAAATAAAACACATAATTTGTAATCAAGTCTTTTATTACATAAAAAAATTGTTGTAAAGGTAATAAACATTTGATAATGCACATACACATGGTATTTTTTGATGATAAAAGCAGCAAGGATCCATTTTCTTTAGGGTGGGTTGTTCATCAATCTCGATAACTGGTTTCATGGAATACTTCTTTACGAAATCTGCCTTTTCTTCCCCTTTTACATAAACATAGTCCACCTTAGCGCTTAAATCTCTTATGATATCTCCACATTTGTGTAATGGTGTAAATCCTTCACACCATTCAATGCAATGGTAATTTTTTATTAACCACAGAGCTTGTTTGTGTAAATAGGATGGTAAATGACCCATCGGAAATGGAGCTTTGAAAATAAAATGACTTGTCTTTTGCCCATCGTACGCTGCTAATTCCTTTACAATAAATTTATTATTTTCAATTTTGAATCCTTGAAGATCTAGAATAAGTTTCATATTTTCAAATATTTGAATTTCTTGATCATTTCTACTTTTAATTGATATTCACTTATTTGTTTTTTTAATTTCTGCAACTGAAGTTGAAAATCTAATACTCGAACTGAAATCTCGTAAGACATTATATAAATGAAGAATTCTGGTTTGGCTACGTTAATAAATATCAAAATTGACGCGTGCGCTCTTAAGCGTAAGTAGCGGTTTGTTTAAAAAGAGTATTTTATCTTAAGGAAATTGTATTACAACTGTTTCACAATTTTTGTTAATGGATTGTAACTGAAAACTTTATCATGAATTATGACACAATATGCCGCTGTTTTAGGGGGAATTTTTTCCTTGGTTTCAAATTCAATTCTCATGGTTACTGGACCTGTTTGTAGTAAATCTCTTTGATGTGAACAATTAATGTAAACTATAGGAGCATTTTCTTTAAATTCTTTCGGATTAAAAATTGGTTCCACTGGAGAGTTATAATACCCTTGACGAAAGTCTGTAAACATTTCATACAGAGTAGCAAATTTATTATTTTCAAAGTCAAGTTGAAGATCATTGTAAGGATATCTTTCTGAATTTAAAAAGACATTCATATTTCTTAAATTACAATGATCAAATTTACTCATATCCATTTTTAGATTACCACGTCTATTTTTCTGAAAAGCAATTAGAACATGACGTGGCGTTTCGACTTTTGTAGATGTTTTTACGGGCCAGTTGTGCCTCGTAGTTTCCAATAACTCTGGATATTCAACTAATTCCCAGCTTCGGAAGGTTATTAGTATATCACTATTTTTGTCAATAATTTTGGTAAGTGCTAATTCTTGCGGAATCGCTACAGTAAGATGAGGAACTCTCCAACACAACTTGGTAATTTTAACTTTGGGTTTTTCATCTTCATTACTGGATAATAATGCATTTGTATCATCATTACTTCTTATTAGAATAAGTTCTTGTTGTGAATTAAGAATAATCTTATTATAATCTTCAAAAAATCCTGAATACATCTTTAATGGTATACATAATGAAACATTACCTTTGTCATCAGTCATAATTTTTTCTTTAGATTTTGTTTTCGGATACCAACCGGCATTTTCCAATTTAGCACTTTCATTTTGATTAAATGAAATATATCCCTTAAGAGTTGAAGTTATACCAATATCCCGAACGGAGTCAATAGTAACACCATTTAAAATATAGCGTAATTCTTTAAATAAAAATGCCGGAGCATTATTAATTAAAACAGTATTAGCTAAAGGGGAATCATCTTCTTTAGTTACTTGCAATTCCACATAAATTTCACTTTTGCAAGGTAAAGGATATTTTCCTGTTTGTTGCAAAGCAATTCTGATTTCATCATTTGGTCCGAGTTTTGTAGGATTAAAAGGATCGAAAGAAAGAATTTCCCAGCTTAATATTGATTCATCAACCAATACATTTTCTCTTACATTTAAATAATCCATTTTTATTTAAGTTTAAAACCCAAACTTTGAAGAAATTTTCTATTAGAAGGTGTTAACCTTTGGAAGTTTGATTTCCCACTAAAGGAAGTTGGTTTCTTTCTTGTCTTATTAATGTTTTTATTATTAAATTTTCTAGTAAAGTTTGCCGATTTATTGTTATATAATATTACCATCTTTAATCTACTTTTTTAAGATGTAGTCTGATGGTTATGGTTTCTTCTCTAAAATTAACCAAATCACCTTCCTGATCTATTATTTTAATGGCTATTTTATCAATTACTTTAACGGTGACTGGGAAATATATGACGTTTTGAGGTGACTCAATTATTTTGAACCCTGGAGCAACGCTCGGGAAAAATTGGTGTATTATATGAACAGGTTTCCCGTTTAAATATGATCCCTCTGCAATACTGCAGTCTATATTTATTGAATTTACTTTAATTATTTCCGCGGGAAAATCTGATATATGTTCAATGTTGGCTTCCAATCGCCCATTTTTAAACCCTAATAATTTACCAATAGTTCCTTCACGAAAAGTTATGGGGGCTGAACATTTAAGATGTGTACGTAAAGTATTATTATTTGCATAAAGACTAAAACTAATTTTATCCTCATCCAAGTGTTTTTTTTAAAAATCTGTTATGTCTTCTAATTCGTAGCTACCTGGGGGTATGGCTATTTCTAAATTTTCATCATGAATTAATACATTATTCCCAACATCAATATTGGGAATTGCATTAAATGTTTCGAAATTTACAAGACCGATAACATATTCAACATCTTCATCTAAATATATTGGAGGATGTAACTCTGATGTTAAAATAGCGGAATTGCCGCTAAGAACAAAACTATATGACATTTTACTTTAAAAATATGTTTAATAATAAACTAAAATTAGGTGTTACATATGGTTATAAAGAAATTTTAGACACAATTGACCACAATTTATTTTGTTAAAGTTTTGATAACTGTTATAATTATAATTAACAATATTATTATTTTGGTCGCTATAAAAATATTTAATTAATTCAGAAGGGGGTCGCAAATTACCATAACTATCAAAATATATTATGTTTTTTCCTTTTTTTGTATATGCTATCCAGTGAGTACCAACACCACTGTGATTATCTAGATTGACAATTGCACTTTCAATTAACTTTATCTTTTTTGGTAATTTATCCCTCATAAAAATACCACGAAAGTTGGGAATTTGTAAATATTTAGCGTATTTAAGTAAATCGTAATTTGTAAGTGCTTTTCGAGGTATATGTTTTAGCAGTTTTTTGAATAAGGTTTCAAGTATAATCCACATCCTGTTTTATAGGGTTTTAAATAAAGTCCACTTCCTTTTTTTCCTACCGCAATGGACTCCATCATTTCATTGTGTCGTTTAGATTCTTCTAATTTCGCTTTGGCTGCTTTTGCATCATTTACTGCTTTAGCAATACCTGCAGCCCCTCCTCCAAGAGCACCAAGAGCAGACAAACCAGCAAATAAAGGTATAAGTGGAAGAAATCCGCCAGTCTTTGGGATTGGAATTACCCTTTTCTTTGGAGGTAACACTTTACCAGTTTTTTTAATAGCTTTTAAAGCAGTTTGAATACTTTCATTTAGGTCTTTAAAACGTTTCCCCTTAATTCCTTTTCTAGCTTTTGAAATTACCTGAGATAATGATAGTCCTCGTCCTTTTCGAGTTTTTCGCTTGAACTTTCTTCTCGTTCGAAGTCCCATACCTAATTTTCTTTTAATTTTCATAGCACCAGTAATTCCTAGTGCAGCAGTTTTTTCCCCAAAACTAGAATCTTTAGCTTTGAACCTTGATAAAGCTTTGTCAGCTAATACTTTATCAGCTAAATGCCTTCTTTTTATATCATTTGATTGTGAGTAAGCAATATCGTGTTCTTTACAAGCCTCATCCAATAAATTTATACCTTTATCACCTCTTGACAATCGTTTTTCCAATTTTGTTCCAGGTCCACAAAAATTATAACCAGGAATATGCAATTCAAAGGGTAATTTATTTATTAATGAGTTTACTAAACCACTTCCTTTCCTTTTGCTGTTTGTCTTGTAAATGATTCGTTTATTATGTGATGGAAACATTATATATAGTTGCAATCCTAGTGATAACTAACCAGTTACATCACAATACTGAATATTAATAGTTTGTTTTATATATAAAATGAGAGTTGAGAAACAACCATACTCTATAACAATTAAGGATCATGAAAGTTCAGTGAATGGTTTTAGAAAACATGGAAAACTGTTTGAGGGAAATAGTAAAAGAGGGTTAATTATTGGCCCGTCAGGCTGTGGCAAAACCAATGTTATTATTAGTTTGATTGAAGATCCGAATGGTTTGCGATTTGAAAATCTGTATGTTTATTCAAAATCCTTATATCAACCAAAGTATAAATATTTGAAAACACTTTTTAAACCTTTGAAAAAAATTGGATACTATGAATCTGAAAATGAAGAAACAATTGTTTCACCAAAACAAGTTAAACCAAACTCTATAATAATATTTGATGATATAGTGTGTTGTAATCAGAATGTTGTAAAGGACTATTTTTGTTTCGGAAGACACAAAAATACTGATTGTTTTTATTTATGTCAAACATATTCTTCTATTCCGAAACAATTAATTCGTGACAATGCAAATTTAATTGTTATATTTCAACAAGATCGAACAAACTTAAAACATATTTATGATGATCATGTTAATGTTGATATGTCATTAAACCAATTTAATGAGTTGTGCTTAATATGTTGGAAAGATAAATTTGGATTTTTAGTAATAGACAAAGACTCTAATGTGAAATCTGGCCGATATCGAAAAGGATTTGATTCATATATTTACTTATAAAAATAAACGTTTGATGGTAAATTATACCAATCATGGATGAACGTTTAGCAAGAGAGCTAGTTAAATCAAGAAAAGCTGTTAAACAAAAATATCAGAGTTTAAAAAATGCGGAATTTGAGGCGCAAACTAAATTGGAGGAAACATATAAACCGATAACTCAACCCTTACAAGAATTAATTTCAACGATTGGTAAAATTGAACCTGTTGAAATAAAGGAAGAGCTACACACACCAATTAAAAAAATTTATGAAACACCACAGAAAAGATCAATTCAAACACTAACACCAAAGAGAAAATTACAATATGGAACATCAACACCAGAAAAAAGAAAGACGGGAAAAACTCCACTCCTTCCTACAGAAATACCATCGATTATTGACTGGGACGCGAGTTTAGCTTCAGCAAGTCAAATGCCATCTATACAACAAACAAGTATTATTGCAGAAACAAACCCTTCTTCAGGTTCACACTCCACAATAGGAAATCTTTCAGATATACTGGAACAAACACGGCAAACAGTTAGAACATTTGTTGATACAGATTTATATAAAGAATATTTATTAGGATTTGATGAATTACCTCGCCAATATATTGATAGCGGTGTAAAAGATGTTGAACATGAGTTTGATCACCAATATGGAATAGTTCATGATTTGGAAACCGAGAAATTCTTTTTGGGTTTAACTCAAAAACCTGTCGAAATTATTGGTAAAAACATCAAAATTGAAGGAATAACCTATACAGGTACACCAGGTTTATATGAGTTATTATTTAAAAAAGAACCAATAGGGTATAAAAAACAAGATTTGGAAAATTATATGGATATTTTAAAAAGAACCAATGCATACCGTAGAAATAATGATCCAAATGAGCAGGTGCAGGGGAATGGATCACATAAATATATTTCTATAATAGGACCTTATTTGCAAAGCAAAGGAATTACAAAAACTAAAACTCTAAATCCCGAATCTCAACAAGCAGTCCAGGGATTTTTTGAAAGACGCAAAGCTCCATATAGAGAAAGTCGAGTGTCTTAAAAAAAAAACCGGATTTGGTATAACTTTAAAAGTTAATAAACCTAATACAGATTACATATATTGGGATAATGTAAACGAACTTGTTGAGAGACTTCGACTATTGGTAGCATCCATGCTTGCGGGACACACTGGTCATAACAATGAAATTATTTCCATTATTGAAGAACTAAGAGAAGCGAATATTATTATATAAAAGGACATAATAGATACTTTTAAACATTTCTAAAATGACCATCGATAAATTTGGTCGTCATATTTCAAAAAAATCTGCTCTAAACACATTATTATCACTAGAAAATAAAATATTATCAAATGTTGAAGAGAAAATAATAAAAATTTTTAAAAGCGATGTCAAATATATTGAAAACAAATTAATTCAAAATTTAGATCCCAGGTTGAAAAGCGATGTTAATAATTTAAATAAGAGAATAAATGAATATGATAACAATATACAAAATATTGCAAAAAAGATTAAGTTATTTGAGGATAAAGTTATTCCTGAATATAATGACAAGATAATTAATTTGAAAAATACTGTTGATGGAAATGATGAGGTAGTAGAAAAATTTTCTCAGAAAGTTTCTAAATATGCAAATGACTTTGACGTAGTGAAGTTAAAATATGATAAAGTTGATGATTTTGAAAATGAAATAAAAAATGAAATTACTTCAATTAAATCAATAATTAAGGATACTTCAGCAATTGACAATGTCAAGAACAGTATTTCCAAGGAAATTACATCAAAGTTTCAAAATTTTACTAATTTGCTTAATGATAGAGTAGCAGAAGAAGTAAGGAATTTTAAGAAAATACATGACGTTATGGATAAAAATACACAAAATCTTGAAAAATCAATGAACACTCATTTCCTAATTCACAAAAAAGATACCGACAAAGTTAATGAATTTAAAGAACAAATTAAAGAATTTGAAATTAAAATCAATGCATATAAATCAAATTTACAATTTTTAGAAGACAAATTGAAGGAGGATTTTCAAAACGAAAATGAAAAAATTGAAACAAAATTCAAAGATCAAATTACAAAAGATAATGAAAAAATCGAGGATATACTAAAGCAATTAAACAATCTGAAAACCAAATCTGAAACGTCTTTTGACGAGGGAAATTTTACAAAGGCAATCGATGAGAAATTACAAAAAGAATTAGAATCCTTACTAGAAGTAGTGCAAGCTATAATAGAAGTTTCTAAAAAGGATGTATTAATTAAAATTAAAAATAATAGTTCAAAAATCGAGGAGACTTCTTTACTCATAAAAGAACTTGAAACATCTTATACAGATATACTACACAAAGCTGAAAAGACAGCGTCAGACATAAAAAATATAGAAAAAAAAATTGTGAAAATGACATTAGATATTACAAATGCAGAATTTCAATTAGGAAAAGATATAAAAAATCTAGAAGATAAATTAACAAAAGAAATAAAATCTTTAAACGAATTAGTTCAAAGAGCTGCTGAAGTTTCTAGAAAAGAATTTAATGATACAATGAATTATGCAAGAGAAGAAATGAATTCAACATTAGGTGGTTTCAAAAAAGATTATATGTTATCAAATGTTCTTTTGGAAACTAAATTTAATGTAAAAATGTCTGATCTTAATAACAACATCACCCAAATAAATTCGTCAATAAAAGAAATTAGAAATGAAAATAACAAATCATTTGAAACAATGGAAAATAAATTTAATGTAAAAATTTCTGATCTTACTAACAACATCACCCAAATAAATTCGTCAATAAAAGAAATTATAAATGAAAATAAAAAATCATTTGAAGCAATGGAAAATAAAATTAAAGAACTTACTAAAAAAAACTGAGATGATTTTTTTATATTTTACAACATCAGCGATAAAGGGCTTTTATAAACGGTTTAGAAGGAGGTAAAGTTATTTGTGGGATTTATTTTCGAGAGTAAGGTATAAATTAATAATGAGTAAAATTAAGCAAGACGTTGTAAATGAATTACATAAACCGGCGAGAAGGCGATATAGAAGGAGACGAACAATTGTAAAAGGGCTTAATGATCTATTTCAAGCTGATCTGATAGAAATGCAGCCATATGCGAAATTTAATAGGGGTTTAAGATATATTTTAATGGTAATAAATGTGTTTTCTAAATTTGTATGGGCAGAACCTGTAAAATCCAAAACTGGTAAAGATGTAGCAGCTGCAATGAAAAAAATTCTATTAACTTTAAAAACTCCCCCAACAAATCTTAATACTGATCAGGGTAAAGAATTCTTTAATCAAGACTTTCAGAAACTTATGGAGCAGTTCAAAATTAATCATTACAACACATTTTCTAATATGAAAGCTAGTATTGTAGAGAGAGTAAATAGAACGATAAAAAACAAAATGTGGAAAAAGTTTAGTTTACTAGGTAATTATAAATGGATCAGCTTTCTTAAAGAAATAATTACAGAATACAATAATACTAAGCATTCAACAATCGGAAAAAAACCAAACGAAGTTAACAAAAAGAATGAAATGGAAATCTTGAAATCAGCTTATACTCATAGGAAAACTGTGGATCCCAGATCACCAAAATTTCGTGTTAGTGATAGAGTACGAATAAGCAAGATTCGCGAACAATTTTCTAAAGGTTACACGCCCAACTGGTCAAACGAAATTTTTCAAATAAAAAAAATCCAGCTTACTAATCCAACAACGTATTTGATTCAAGATGGAAATGGGATAGATATTCAAGGAGGTTTCTATGAAGAAGAACTTCAAAAAGTAAGACACCCAAATGTATATCTGGTGGAAAAAGTGTTAAGAAAGAAAGGAAACAAAGTATTTGTAAAATGGTTAGGATTAGATAAATCTTATAACTCTTGGATCTTCAAGAGAGATGTGATGTAATAGTAATTAATGCTGTAATAATAATTGATGTTTGTAATAAAAAAAAAATGATTTTTTATATATATTTGTTTTATTTAAAAATAAGCTTATTACATAAACATTTTTTTAAATACAATATTCCTATAATCAGAGTCTAATATGGGATTTAAAATTTCTTCAGTCAATTTAATCCTTCTTCTAAAATGTTTTTGATTTATAAACTCTTCAGAAGTCATACGAGCTTTTCTGTAGGCGAAATTCCAAGCAACCATCAGATGAATTTGGTTTCTTGATTCATCAATAGATACTGTCTTCTTCATAATAGTGCTTAGACTTTAATTTTTGTTCTAGTTCTTCGGGATGATTCAACAGCAGTTCCAGCATGGAGCACACATTTTCACTATTTAGATTTTGTTTTGGAGAAAGGACATTATATATTTTGTCAAAAGAATCTCCGTCGTAAAAATTGTTATTTCTAAAAACGTTGAAATAACGTCGAAAGTTTTGTTTTTGTAAAACATTTAGTCTATATTCTATAAGTGGAATTTGTTCCCATAGTCTGCACACAGTTTCATTTCCATAGTAAATAAAATCACAGCTTTTCACAATCTTCACTATTGGTAATTCACCAATCTTTTCAAAATGAATAGATAAATTTTGCAAATATGTCGGTTCATTGAAAACATTTGGTGAAAACATATAATTTGTTATAAATCCTTGATATTGCAATAAGTTCTTCCAATCATCTTCATTTAATATCACAGACTGACCATTTTTACCACCAAGTTCAATGCATGGTAGAAAATCACTTTCCACCCACAAACCAATCGCAGCATATTTAGAGTTAGAATTATTTAAATTATATTTTGTAGAATTTATAATTGTTTTTTTTATTTTCTTTTTTAATGGTGAATTTTCAAATATATTTTTACTCTGATTACTGAACATTTTAAATGATGTATTTCAAAAACTAACTGGCTATCTGCTTGCTCTCAAAAAACTAACTATCAATCCGTTTGCTCCTAAATTTTATACATTTTCCCTCTCCTCTCAAGTGGAGGGGTAAACTTATTTTCCCTCTCCATTTAAGAGGAGGGGATAAACTTTAAATGTCTTTATACTAACGAGAATCAATAAAAAACAAAATTTATATTATTTTTTTAACATTTATTAAATATTTTTATAGATATTTTTTCATGAAATACAATAAAATTAAACATGTACAAATAAATATTGCTGCTGTAAATATAATAACAAATATATAACAACAGACACAATGACAAGATTCTTCTTTTTTATTATTGAAAGGAATCCAATCTGAATATTGTAATGGTTTGTTTGTCATGGAATATTTAATTTTTATGTATGTATTTTCACACAAAGCAGAATCAGTTACATTATAGGTAAAAAAGTGTGAATTTCCAACAAGATATGTCATTTTCATCTGTTTGTAGCAGTCGGTTTCATTTTTGAGGGCATTTATACATATATCAGCCCTAACTGTATAAGGAATGTAATTTACATATATCACATTTCCAACAAGGGAAACTAAAACTATTAAAGATGCAGCAGTCATTGTTGTAATATTACTAACAAATAATGGTATTTCTATACAATATATATGTTTTTGGATTCAGTTCCCCCTCCAACTTTTAAAGCTTCAAAAACGACTTACATAATTTATCATCATATAAAATGATGTCTTTATTAAGATGAAAAATTACTAGGAGTAGTTAATTCTAATCGCGGTTTTTTATTTTTAGATCCATTTTCGTTTCCAGAACTTAAAAAAGTTAGAGTATCATACATCATTTTCATATCTTTATCAAAAAAATCTGTTTCCAAAATATCCTTATGTCCCCATGCAAGAGTTTTTGTGGAATTTGGTATCCAATATCTTTTATCATCATGAGTTGTTAATGCCAATTTATTTAACAAATTAGTGTATATATTATGCATATCTGACTTGAATACATACATGGTGCAGAATATTTTGTCACCTTTCTCAACAACATCTTTATAATCTGATAATGTTAATTGATTTTTTATACATGATCTACTAACGCCTTTTGCTTTTTTATCTACACTATTTTTGGATTTTATACAATATGCTTTAGCACCAGTTCCATAAAAACTTTCAATGGGAATCCCTTTGTACTCATCTTTAAATTTACCAACAACTGATGTTGTAATAGGCATGCAATGAATATTTTGTTCAGAAAAATTAGAAGTATCAAATTTATCCAGATTTAGCTTCATATCTTCATAAAAGTTTTGGGTCTGAACTTCAAGAATTAAGGAATCAGTATCCGTATATAATAAATTTAAATTATTACCATATTTTACTTTTAAATACCCATAATAAAAATTATACATTACAGTTTTTGCAATATCCAGAATACTCATCCCAACATAAATTGGTTTATTGTATTCAATGCAAACCTGTTGAAGTTGAAGAGCAACTAGATTTTCAGAGAAAATTTTAAAATCCTTTAATTGAGGTTTAGAAATAAGTTTTTCGGCACTAAATTTATTACCCTGTCTTTCCCATTGAGATACTAATTTAATATCTGCTCGCCTATCAACATTTTCCATGGTTTTACCGAAAATTGAATTATTTGCCAATTTATAACAATTTTTATCAAATTTATTTTTAGATAAATTTCGTAAATTTGTATTTAAATCTATATATTCCGCTAACCATGGTGATTGTGTAAACTTAACTGCTCTGTGTATTTTTATGATTTTGAGTCCAAATTGTAGACATTGTTTCAGATATCGGTAGTGAATGATATAGTTATATTTATTATGTAAGTTTGGAATTAATTTTGAGTGGTTTGAAATTGGTGGTGTATATTGTTCAGGACAAAATGGGAAATCATTATGACTATCATGTAAATAATTTGGATATTCTAAATCAACTTCAAATATGTATCCTATAGATGATGTATCTGAAAGTTCGGATATATTTAAAGTTTCTATTTCGAGCTTAGGTACCCAAGCAAATTTTTTTTCAGGCAAATATTGTTTCATAGCATAACCATACAAATTTGTGGCGTCTAAGTAAGCGATATATGTTGTAGGTCTTTCAGGATTAAAATTTTCTAAGAATGGATTATTTGCTTCAGATTTGCGTTTGGAACAAGTGCTAACCCCACCACGAACACCTTTTTTGAAAAAATGAAGCATATCTGGTTCCGTTAATAATTCTAATTCTACATTAGTTAATTTCATCATTGCATCCCAGCACATAGAAGGGCTAGTGACATAATTAACAGGATCTAACTTATAGGTTTTAATACATGTGGATCTATAATTTTCAAAAACATCAGCCAAAAGTAAAACATCTGATTTTAAGTAAATATCGGAATAAGCCCCTATTGTAGAACACTTAAATAGATTCCACACTTCTACAGCACGATTGTAGTCTTGAGGAGAGATATTTTCATCGGTTAAGTTATTATAAAATTTATCAATCAATGGTAGAGATTTTTCATTTAATTTTTCGTTGGAATCTATGTAAGAGTATGGAAATACCCCTTTTTGTCTAATGTATCGAAACTCATCAGCATTTGAGAAAAACTTTTTAATTTCAAAACATTGTGAATCTTGTAGAGTTTGTGATAGTGACTCTAAAGACTCTGGGAGAAATTGAAAAGAATCTATAAAGCGTAGTCGCAAAGCAACTGGTTTCCGCTTTTCTGACACATCAACGAAAATTTCCTTACTAAAAGAAATATACTTTTCTTTATTTTGAGCTATAACACTAATATTTTCTTTATTATAGCAAAGCGATTTAATAAATAGGTGAGAATCATAGTTTTTTAAATTATGCAATACTATTGGTATATATTTTGGAGGTTTAAAATGCAAATTACATATTGAGTGGGCGGCTCCTCGATATTTACCTGTAATATGACAATGATCCCTACACTTTATGAAATTTCCTTTTGAAAAAGGTTTTTCACATACATAACAAATGCTAGAATTTTCATATTCAATCTGTTCCACAGATGATAAATCTTTCAATGGTACTTGATATTTTAAATATTTTTTATAAATTTCTTTTACATCATTTTCAATGTATTCAATAAATTTTATAGCACAATCTGTACCTCTATAAAGTTTAAGACACACAACATTCTCATCAAATGATGATTTAATATAATAAGCAAATGAATAGGGTATATGTTCAGCAGTTTTAATAGTATATGAGGTTGTCGAATCAGGTGTAGATTGTTGGCACTCAATGTTTTTCAAATAACATTCAAAATCGGCATAAATAACAAAAGGAGCTTTATACTGTTTCTGAATATTTTGAAACTTTAATATATTTGCAGGAATATAATTGCCAAATTTATCCAAAATTAAATTATCTGAAGGAAGCTCAATTCGAACAAAACTACAATCACGTTCTAAATGTGTGTTAAGTTTTTCATATGTTCCAAAATATTGAAGGCATCCATCACATAAGTATTTTTTTATTTTCTTTTTTGATAATTGTTTGGATACCAAGCAACCTAAATCCTTTATCCAACAGTAGTGGTTATTTCCATCATCAGAACTTATTAAAAGCAAATTAATATGTAATTTTTTCTTTTCATTATTATAATGTAAAGGACCGACAATCTCATATACCTTTTTATTATCCCTTAAAAATTTTTCAACTCCATATACATTTATGGACAAATTATTTTTTTCCTCAAACTTTTTTATATCTAATAATTTTACTGGAAATTCAATACCTGTAAAATCGAAAGCGTCTCTGAAGTCTGGATATGATGAGGTCTTTCGAGGATTACCGGTTGGCTGGTATGCTGCTGAAACCACTGCCCAGGCGAAACAGCAATTGTCCTCATTCATCACATTCACTATTGATTTAGAAAAGTGATGCATCTTAATGTAGGAGGAGGCATTCAATGGGTTGTACTTATTGATGTTGACTTCCAAATGCAGAATTCTTTGTAGAGCCCACCCTGTAATAGGAATTAAAAAATTAGTTCTGAATAATATTTGTTAGAGATGTACAAGTGATATTAAGAAAACTTAGCTCTTGAGATTAAGAAAACTTAGCTCTTGAGATTAAATAATAATTACCAGAGTCTCTTTCCGGCAATTCATCTGCTTTGGTTTCAATAATCTTGAATAAATCATCGTAAAGCTGTTGTAGATCAGTTGTATGGGTTACAATGAAGAACGGTGTATTAAATGACTTAATTGAAGTAGAGGTTAAAGTTGGAGAATAATATATTCCAAATAATTCCAAATTTACTTTAGCACATGTAAATTCTTGTTGACGCTGGGGTATTAATGTTTGCACTTTATTACCAATATCTTGCTGAAACTTTTTGATGTCGATGTGATAATTCTGCGAATATATTCTGTAGGAAGCTATTCGACATTTAAATGCACTCCTGATAATGTCAATTCCATTTCCATATTTTATGCAGCTCCTGTTTTTATGAATATTTGTCCTCAAGTGTGTGCTCCAGGAATTAGATTTGACATTTACTTCACAATCTTGGCAAAATCGCATTGGAGGCCTTGAAAGTAGTTCATCAACTGAAACAATTATTATTTTTTAATTCCTCTGTAAACCTTTATTAATAATAAAAAGAAAAATTAAAAGGAAAATTAAAAGGAAAATTATAGCTAAATATGTTATAAAAAAATACTTACGATTAATTATATAATCTTCCAAGTTAAAGGTGTTTTCGTTATTGACAAAATTTTCTCGAAGGTGGCGTACAATATGTGATTTTCTTTTAAATTCTCTTAAGCAGTGTGTGCAAAGGAGAGTCATTTTAAAATGGAATCGGTTAGGGCCGTGTCGCTTTTAAATAAATACAATTTTGATCTATCAAGACCCAATGACATAGAATAATTAGCAATTTTTTCAGCTCGCGCAATTTAGAAAACTTTTGGATTTACTTTTGAATTAACTTTTGGATTCACTTTTTAACTTGAAGAAAAACATGGATTTTTTTTAAAAAATATATTTCCCAAATTTAAAAGAAGATCGCCTTGTCGTTGAATACAATTTTTAACGTCTTTTAAAGTCGAATTAGATAAATTATTACATATATTATCTAAGTTTAAATAGGAATAAACCATTGACTTAAATCTAGATGCGGCACACCTTGTTTCATTCCTATTTAAGCTCGGCTTAGATTTCATGCGAATAAATTTATCTAATTTACTCTTATTTGCCGCCAGCTGTCGCTCTGACTGCTGTCGTTCTGCCTGCTGTCGTTCTGCTTGCTGTAGCTCTGCCTGCTGTCGCTTCGCCTGCTCTCGCTCTGCTTGCTGTAGCTCTGCCTGCGGTCGTTCTGCTTGCTGTCGTTCTGCTTGCTGTAGCTCTGCCTGCTGTCGTTCTGCTTGCTGTAGCTCCGCCTGCTGTAGCTCTGCTTGCTGTAGCTCTGTTGCTGTAGCTCTGCTTGCTGTTCCAACCACGATGGCTATAGAACCTCTCTGTTTAATCTCAGAGTTTCGACCAAAAGGTCCACTCGTTGTCGCGCAGTTCAAAAATTAAAATTAGAGGTTGAAACTACTTCAATCGTTATTTGTTGATTTAACTTCTCCGCACACCCTTAAAACAGAACACTACTAAAAAGAATCGGAAAACCACATACTAAATTGGGGGTAGTTACCCTTACACGAAGGGTTTGCAATTTAAGCCTGTAATATTTCAACAATGATCGCCCACATACATAGGAATCTAACCCCAAAACTTCGTTAAAAGGCATCAAGTAATAAGCTCAAAATACAACATCAAAAATAGGGGTGAAAACTACCCCAACCCAAAATTCTTGTTACTATTAAGTGGTTAGGTGAAAATGCCTCCTAATGCACACACTTAAATTCTCTCAGTGCAGCCCGCAATTTTCAGTTATACACAAAAACTACCCTCTAGGAATATAATGATCATCTTCAAAACCTCCAACCACGATGGCTGAAGAACCTCTCTGTTCAACCCCAGAGAATCAATAGAAAAGGTTCACTCCCTGTCGCACAGTTCAAAAAATAAAATTAAGGGTTGAAACTACCCCAATCGTTATTCACTGATTTAACGTCTCCGCACACGCTTAAAATAGAACACTACTAAAAAGAATCGGAAAACCACATACTAAATTGGGGGTAGTTACCCTTACACGAAGGGTTTGCAATTTAAGCCTGTAATATTTCAACAATGATCGCCCACATACATAGGAATCTAAACCCAAAACTTCGTTAAAAGGCATCAAGTAATAAGCTCAAAATACGGCATCAAAAATAGGGGTAAAAACTACCCCAACCCAAAATTCTTGTTACTATTAAGTGGTTGGGTGAAAATGCCCCCTAACGCACACACTTAAATTCTCTCAGTGCAGCCCGCAACTCTTTTCAGTTATACACAAAAACTACCCTCTAGGAATATAATGATCATCTTCAAAACCTCCAACTACGATGGCTGAAGAATCTCTCTGTTCAACTCCAGAGAATCAGTCGAAAAGGTTCACTCCCTGTCGCACAGTTCAAAAAATAAAATTAAGGGTTGAAACTACCCCAATCGTTATTTACTGATTTAACGTCTCCGTATACCCTTAAAATAGAACACTACTAAAAAGAATCGGAAAACCATATACTAAATTGGGGGTAGTCACCCTTACACGAAGGGTTTGCAATTTAAGCCTGTAATATCTCAACAATGATCGCGCACATACATAGGAATCTAACCCCAAAACTTCGTTAAAAGGCATCAAGTAATAAGCTCGCAATACGGCATCAAAAATAGGGGTGAAAACTACCCCAACCCAAAATTATTGTTACTATCAAGTGGTTGGGTGAAAATGCCTCCTAATGCACACACTTAAATTCTCTCAGTGCAGCCCGCAACTCTTTTCAGTTATACACAAAAACTACCCTCTAGGAATATAATGATCATCTTTAAAACCACCAACCACGATGGCTGAAGAACCTCTCTGTTCAACCCCAGAGAATCAATCGAAAAGGTTAACTCCCTATCGCACAGTTCAAAAAATAAAATTAGGGGTTGAAACTACCCCAATCGTTATTTACTGATTTAACGTCTTCGCACACCCTTAAAATAGAACACTACTAAAAAGAATCGGAAAACCACATACTAAATTGAGGGTAGTTACCCTTACACGAAGGGTTTGCAATTTAAGCCTGTAATATTTCAACAATGATCGCCCACATACATAAAAATCTAACCCCAAAATTTCGTTCCGATTAGGAAATTATTAAATTTTTTCGAATTATCGTACATTATTTATAACGTTGTTTCGAAAAGTCTCTATATACCTACTCGATAGCCTGCCTAAGATCGAACGGCTTCGCTGCTCAAAGTAAAGTGCATGCATAACGATGCTGGAGAGGAACGAGATGAGGGGCGGAGCTAAATAAATAACAGGTGTAGTTTATGTAACCAATCAATATAGGAGGCAAACCTGCACTTTCACTATTATGAATAGTCGCACGAAACCATCAATATCTCGTTGGAATAAACCTTAACTAACTTCTGTACTCCTGATAATCGAAAAATTGAAATAGCCTTTATTTTACGCTAAAAATTCCATAAATATTGTTTTTATTCACAATGTCTTTTAATATTTGGCCTATAGAATATTCAAATTGCACTTTGAATATCTTGTTTATGTTCTTTTGTTTTTAACCCTATGCAGGGATATTACTTTTGTTTTTAACCCTATGCAGGGATATTACTTTAGTTTATATAATCTTCCTTGTACACCCTGGTGCAAGTATCCTAATTTACTTACGAAAATCTTAATTTTCGCGAGTTTTCTAACAATTTCACCCAGAAAAGACACAAAAATTCGTAGTTTTCCGATTTTACACCGTACTTATTCAGTCTGTGGTATTATTATGATCTAAAATCCATTAATTAAATTTAAATTCCAAGACCATTCAGCTCTCAAAAATATGTCTGCACGGCTTCGCTGTTCGAACTGAAGTGCTTACATAATAGTGTTAAAGAGAAAAAAGACGAGGGGTAGAGCCAAAGAAAAAAGGTGTAGTTTACGTAACCAATCGATATAGGACTTCCACGACTAAGAAGAGTTGCAGAATACAATCTATATCTTTTTCTGATATACCTTCACTAATTTCTGTACTCTTAATAATCGAAAATTTAAAACTATTTTAAACACTGTAATGTTACCCTAAAAAAAAGACCACACAAATTTTTTAACACTTTTTCAGTCACCCGTAGAAAACAGCCAGATAAATGTTGTTTTAATTCATAATGTATTTATAATATTTGACCTATGGCCTATATATCCTGCACTTTGAATACCTTGTTTATATTCTTTTGTCTGGAACCCTACACAGGGATAGTCCCAAATATGCCAAGTTCAGAGACAAGAGTATAACAATAGGTCACGAAATCTTTCTTGTACATGCTGGTCCAAGGTGCAAGTTCCCTAATTTCCTTAAATGACATTCATTTTCGTGAGTTTTTTAACAATTTCACACCAAAAAGATACAAAAACTCATAGTTTTCCGATTTTGTACCGCACTTATTCAGTCTGTGGTCTTCTCAAGATCTGAAATCCATTAATTAAATTTCCATTCCAAGACAGTTCACCGCCACATAAGAGACGTCCGCACGGCTTCGCTATTCAAACTAAAGTGCATATGTAGTAGCGATGGATTGAAAAAAGATGAGGGGCGGAGCTAAAGAAAGAAGAAGAGTAAGAAGGAGAACGTAACATATCGATGTAGGGCTTCCACCACTAAGGATAGTAACAGCATACCATCAATGTCAGGTTCTGATATATCTTCATTAACTTCTGTATTCCTGATAATCGAAAATTTGAAACGGGCGAATTTCACCCTAAAAAAAAATAAAAAAAATGGCCACACAAAATTTTTAAAACTTTTTTAATCCTGACCCATACAAAAGACAGCTCTAAATGCTATTTTAATTCACAATGTCTTTATAATATTTGACCTATGGACTATACATCCTGCACTTTGAATATCTTATTTATGTCCTGCTGTTTTCAACCCTATGCAGGGATATTACCAAATTTGCAAAGTTCAAAGACAAGAGCATAACTTTAGATTACGTAATCTTCCTTGTACACCCTGGTTCAATGCGCAAGTTCCCTGATTTTCTTACGAAAATCTTAAATTGCATTCATTTTCGCGAGTCTTTTAACAATTCCACCCCGAAAACACAAATTTTCATAGAGTTTCTCGATTCTACATCGCGTCTATTCAGTCTGTGGCCTTCTCAAAATCTGAAAATGTTTCAATCGTACCCATTATTTAAATTTAAATTCTAAGACAATTCGGCTCCATAGAAGACGTCTACACCGGTTCGCTGTTCGAACTGAAGTGCATACATGATGGTGTTGCAGAGAAAAATTTTGATGGGCGGAGCTAAAGAAAAAACAGGTGGAGTTTACGTAACCAATCGGAATAGGGGGCGAACTTGGGCAGCCAATCAGAAACAAGGTCATTCTTGGCTGACCAATCAAAAAAGTGGTGGGGGGGTCAACTAGGAGCCCCCTATTCCCACTACTAAAGTGTACTTAGTAAACCAACAAGCGACTACTAAAAGCCATTTGTTTCCTTTTCTTGAACGAGGTAGAGGGCCTATTAAGTCTACTGTTATTACTTGGAATGGATAATCTACTGATTTCTCTTTACCCATGTGTCCCATTTGCGAAGTATTTGGTGCTTTCTGAGCTCCACAGACTAAACAATTCTTAACAAATTTAAGAATGTCTTGGCGCATTTTTGGCCAATAATATCTTTCTTGTAGACGATGAAATGTCTTATAAAATCCGAAATGACCACAGTTCGGAGGACTATGACAAGAGTCTATAATTTCTGCTCTTTGGGGTTTAGGTACTAAGTATTTCCATTCAGGAACATTCACATTCATAGAAAGGCAGTTTGGGACAAATTTCAAAACAAAATCATTATCCACTTTCCATTGTGGATAATTGTTTGGATTATCTAAAATTTTCTGGCGTAAATTATCGTACCACGGATCAATACGATCGACATCTAGGGTTCCCACCACTAATTCTTCCTTACTGCTTGAATCAGAATCTTCTATCTCTTCTTCTCTATGTGGATTACGGGACAAGGCGTCTGGGATGACATTTTGAGCTCCTTTTCTGTGTACTAAATCAAATGTATGCTGTCTAAGTCGAACAGCCCAACGAGCTAATTTTCCACCTGGATTTTTTAGAGTGTTAAGCCACAATAAACTATAATGATCTGTAATGACAGTAAAAGGAACACCTTCAATAAATCCTCGGAATTTTTCAATACAAAAAAGTACACCCAGGCATTCTTTTTCCACTACAGAATAGTTTCGCTCTGCTCTAGATAAAGATCTACTAGCGTAGGCAATCACTCGCTCTTCACCATCAATTATCTGTGTTAGAACTCCTCCTAAACCTGTATTTGATGCGTCGCTCGCTATATAGAATCGCTGTGAAAAGTCTGGTTGAGATAATATAGGAGCAGATACTAAAAGTTGTTTAATTTTAATAAAAGATTCTTCAGCTGCACTATTCCACTCAATTTTTTGTCCTTTCCTACGTCCTTTTATGAGATCATTTATTGGAGACATCAGAGTAGAAAAATCCTTTATAAATCTTCTATACCATGAGCAAAGACCAACAAAACGCTTTACTTCAGTAGTATTCCTAGGTCTGCTATAATTAATCATGCTAGAAACCTTATCGGGGTCAGTACGCAAAGAATTCGAACCCACAATATAGCCTAAAAATTTCAAAGATGTCTTGAAAAAGTCACATTTTTCCAGATTTATAGTTAGATTGGCATCTTTCAATTTTTCTTTGACTTCTGATAACAATCTAAGGTGTGAATCAAAGTCTTCTGACACTACTAAAATATCATCGAGATAGGTGAATATATTTGGCTCATAGCGAGGACCAAATATTGCATCTACCAGGCGCTGTTGCGTCTGTGCGGCATTTCTGAGGCCAAAGGGCATGATAACAAACTGGAAAAGTCCTCTTCCGACTACTGCAAAAGCTGTTTTTTCTTTCGAAGATTCATCCAAAGGGATCTGCCAAAAAGCTTTTCGAAGGTCTATCGATGAAATATATTTAGCATTTCGAAGAGATGTTAAAATTCTGTCAATATTAGGCATTGGATACCGGTCAGGACGACTGACTTCATTAAGTGAACGTCCATCAAAACATAATCGGTACGTTCCATTTGGTTTCTTAACCAATAAAACAGGAGAACACCATGGACTTGTAGATGGCTCTACGACACCTAACTTTAACATTTCATCCAACTCATCGTTCAAAATTTTTGACATATATGGAGACAAAACAAACGGTCTCTTTTTAAAAGGAAGCGCGTCACCCGTGTCAATAGTCAAAGTAATTTTATCCGTACGACCTAATCTATCTTTACTACTAATTTCATTAAATGATTCAATAATTTTTTCCGCTTGTTCGCGCTCTGCTGTAGAAAGTTCATCCAAAGAATGTAATCTCAAATTACAACTATTAAAAGAGTGACTCAAATCATTATTGGACACTTCTAATTTAGAATTTATATCTTGTACATCCCAAGAATTATTCTTAAAATTAACTACAATATTAAATTTTTTCGCAAAGTCACACCCAAATATAAATGCTTGTGGCAATGAAGGAACCACTAGAGCATTAATAACTTGACAAGAATTGTCAATAACAAGAGGTAAATCAACTGTGCCTTTAACACTTTGCTGTTTACCATCAGCAGTACAAATATTCTTAATTTGTGCTGGGCATATCTTAAGACCTAAATTACCTAAAATATCTACACCTCTAGAACCAACTATAGAAGATGTAGCACCTGAATCCAATAAAACCGTAATATCCACATCAAGCAACCTCACATTTATGTAAGGTCGGTTATCTAAATATTTATTAATGAATAAGGGCGAAACTTGCTTGTTTTCGGAAAAATGGAGTCGATTAAAAGAAGTACTATCTTTAAAAAATTTAGAAACTGTATTCAGCCAGTTTTTCCAATCAGTATGGCTAAAATATTCTCTTTTTAAATTTTTATTATTAGAATTAAAAAATGTTTTTGATTTTTTAAAAGACTTATGAAAACTACGATAATTAAATGAGGCACGAGTTCTGGGAAAGGTGAAACTGCCTCTTTGATTCACTTCCCTTACTCGTTTTTTGAACATTTAGGGCACGCTGAAGATTTGGTGTTAGGTTCGCCACATTTAAAACAATATAAACCTCTAGGGGCCTTACAGTCCAAATAAACATGATTAGGCTGTTTACAATTCCAACATGTTACAGAAGCTTTAGGTTTATTATCTTTATTAGAATTATTTTTATTTAAATTATTATCAGGTTTGCTGCTAGATGTAGAAGGCAAATTTTTAGAATGAAAATGAGAAAATCTTTGACCATCTTTTTTGAAATTTTTTCTAGAATTATTTTGCTTGTTAAAATGACTATTATTATTTAAACTTTGGTTCGTGTTAGCCATACTGTTGATGCTAGCAATTTCATCCTTAGGCCTAGATTTATCTTTAAGGTAATCAGCCTCTTCTAACTTACGACAAAGTTCTGAAAGTTCCGAAACATTATTAACATCTGTTAAAGCCAACCTACTAATAAAATCTGGTAAAAGATTTCTTTTAATATTTTTAACTTTTGAAACTTCTGCTGGAGGTCTAGATAATCGAGAAAAAAGAGCTTCTAAATGAGCAATAAAAACTATCGTAGATTCATTTTTCTTTTGTTTCCTTCTTTTAATTTGCTCCCATATTTCATCATCTATATCATCATGAAAAAAATCTTTCTTTAATTTCGATACCAATGAATCCCAATCAGTTAACGAAGATTTAACACTTCGATACCACACAAACGCGTCTCCTATGAAAAATTCGGCAGCTGAATTAAATAACTCCTGCGGAGAAATATTACGTGCCTGCGCTAATTCAGTTAACCGTTCCAAAAATGGATAAAGTTTTTTCGCGTCCCCATTAAAATTAACTTGCCACTCACTAATAGGTAAAATACGCGTCGCGCAATGCACTACAGGTGCTGCTACATTGATCACCGGCAACTGAGATGTTGTAAGTTCAACATGCTGACCGTCCGGAATTTTATCTAACAAGTTCGATTCCAATAAAAGACAACTCGCGGTCACTTCTTGAATATAAGAAAATATTACAGAAGCTCTATTTTCATCCTCGGGCATTGGAATTCTTTTTGCTCTTCCTACCACGTGAGCTAAACGCGACTTCACTCTATTAATAAGAGAATCATTAGCATTACCGTCAAATTCATCTATCACCCCTTTTATAGAGTCTAAACTGCGTTGTATACTGATTTTTTCTTCCTCAAAAGTCAAAGTACAAATATTTAAGTTAATATCTTTACCCGGACTCGATTGTTCTCTCTTTAGAATTCTAGCAAGTATCTTGCGTTTGTCTGCGACAGTACGTAAAGAAGTTAACAAACGAATTTTTAACTCGTAGTCCAACTCATATTCAAGTAAATGATTGGGTTGAAAATTATAAATATCTATGATGATTTAAAATTTGAAAATAAATACACTAAATCAAGTTATTATTTTTAAATGACAAAGTATCCTTTACTTAATTGAAAACAATAACCGTATCTCTAAAGTTAAATCAATTCTATAAAACAAACAGTTTGTCCTACCCTGTATAGCAAATCAAATAGAAAAAATTATTTTATTTCAAAAGCAATTATATAGCTTCACTAAAATCTAAATCAAATGATTGCATTGATCAAACATAAAAATGAGGAAACTAAAAAAAGTAATCGTACACCCTGCATCAATAAAAAAATAATTTATTTTATCAAACTTCAGAATAATAAGTCCCAACTAATCATGCATAAATTTTTAAGCAAAGCTAAATTTTAAAATTGGTATTTATTTCTATTCATATCCTGTTATCTATAAAAAGTATCCAAAAAATAAAATCTCAAGTTTCTTTGGCTTGGTCAACAACAATTTCTTTTTTTTTATATAAAAAAAAATCAAATTCTCTAGATTACTTTTTGCTGGACTTTTAACACATTTAAATCAAGTTTTAGGAAAATAGCTGTAAAATACCGAAAAAAAATTAAATATTTTTCTTATCACAAAATATTTTAAACTGTTATCGGTTCAAAATTGTTTAATAGCAAAAAAATATTTCTAACCGGGTATAAATTTTACTACCTGAGATAAAATGTAAAATGATTCTACAACTTTTAAATAGCTCAAAAAAATTATGCAAATCTTCACGAGACTTAAAATGTCAAAAATATGTACGATATAAAATGCCTTTTAAACTAAATTGATCCATAACTAATTTGAAAATCTTCAGCAATTTAGTTAAAATAATAGACCTTACATAAACGTATAAAAAACTGTGTCCGCCTGAACACCCTGTACATAAAAAGTACAAAATTCACTACTATAAGCTGTAAAATATCTAAAATACTGTGAAGTTACTGTGATATTAAAATCAATGAGGGCTCTTAAAAAAATATATAAAATATAACCTTATTGTACCTCGGAGAAAGTTTACTCGAGTAACCTGTGAATGTTTCTTAGGTTTTATAAAATTGTCATTACTCAGTCGAAACAAAATGGAATTACAATAAAAATATGTTACTAATGAAAATTAATTTAAATCTGACACATGAATTTAACCGCATAGAAATTTCAATTTAATTTAGGATACTCAACGTTAAATTATTTTGCTAAACACCAATGAAATATAAAAATTCAAAACAAAGCACAAGCCCCACGTTGGGCGCCATTTTTTTGCGGCGTCCACTTTTTACAGGGTACGGCAACGGATGCGTACGGCAGCTCAATATGTCGGAGGCTAGGTTCGTATCTCTTTTAGAGATAGTTGTGCTCTGCTTTGATTACCCAATAGGCGCCACCTGTTTTACATTATCTGTGTTACTTACCTAGTGATTAAACAGGAAAACACTTAGGTATGAGGAATGATTTTAAATTATTGACGGTAGGTGTATAGCTCCACAATAAAACGACTTAATTAAAACAAAATAGCAATTCCATTTTATTCCCAATAAAAAATTATTATTTACATAAATTTGAATTGTGCTTACAATGTTTTTTTTTTTTACTCTCTTGATAACTATCGTTGTTACCTCGGTTTTAAAAGGTTATATAAAATTTGGCCGCAAACGTTCTAGAACCTTAGTCGCCAATAACGTACGTTTTATTGAGTTATCAAAAGTTCTCACATGTTACTACATCACACCAAAATATAATTATGTTGTTTTGTTTGTATTAAAAAAATTGATTCACAGCTCGAATCCCTAACTTAAGGTTTTTCTCCTACCTGGTATATGCTATGGTACCTCTCACTTTAGCGCTGTTGCTAGGATTCCTGTTGTGTTGTGGATGGATTGAGGCTTCACAGGGCCACTTCCAACTCACCAATCAAACGCAGGGTAAGGTTGAAACAGTCGTGGTCGCCTGGACAGGAAAACTAGGACCCGAACCATCAGGAAGTCATGACAGCAATATCAAGATGAAATGAAGCCCAAAGATAAAAAGAACTGGCTTCAAATATTCACATAGCCAAATAGTCAAATAGTCAAATAGCCAAATAGTCAAATAGCCGAATAGTCGAATAGCTGAATAGCCAAATAGCCCTGAAATAAAATGTTGTTTTTACCACATGTTCGTAAAGATAAGGGGCAAAATCTTACCTCATTGATTAGTGGACTTTAACGAAAAAAACTTGACCGTCCGCCCTTTCAGAGCTGGTGGCAGGATTGGTCTGCTGCCTTCGGCGGTTCAACAGTAAAGGGAACAAAAATAAAAATCTCTCTTGCAACCAGACGTGACAAATCTTAGTGATATTTGTATTTAGTCTTGCCAACCTTATTCTCAACCTGGAGCACTTTAACCTAGTTCCGAACTTACACTGACCACCAGTTAATACGTCAAGTATGGGCAGGCCATGGAAAATTATCAAAAAGAAAATTATGATCACACAGTTCAAAGTCACTAATCACGATTAAAACAAAGTTCAAAAAAAATTGACACAAATTCCAACCTTAAATGATCGATCTCGACATGCCGTGTTCGTGTCAACGAATGGGTATACATTCACAGCAAATGCTAACTGAACTATGTTACCGACTATAACCTTATACTTTTAATACTGAAATTGAATGTAAACAAATGAGAGTTTATTAAAAATAAAATATTTACGACTTTTAAATTCAAACCAAATAATATGATATATAAACTACAGCAATTTACGAACTGTGTAAAAAAATGATAAGTTACAATACCAAAAGAGTTGTGAACCAAAAAAAAAATAAATTCCATGTTTACTATTTTAAATTACAGGATAAATAATTAAATTTACTCTGGTAAAAATATACAAATTATATCATATTACTAAAAACATGTAGCATTGATGCTAACTGGTAAATTTAAATGCTACATAGTTGTGATATGTAGTGTATATAGTGAGTAAGATATCTTGTTACTGTTCGCAGACAATCCCAACTTTTTGAACAGAGTCACTGTTTTATTACGACTAAGGGTATTCTCAGTGGGTAAAATGCCAGCTGGCAGACGAGATAATTCAGAAAAATATTAAACCAATATTTATCAATAATAATTAACTTGTAAAAAAAATTAACGGTTAAAATAATAATTTCCTCGCCTGTCTTTCTATTTTGTTCTCAAAACAATTCCAATATATATTTAATTTTAGAAATAGAGAAATGCGTAGAAATAATTGTCATAACATTTAATCTCAATTATAATTATTTAAAAAAAAACATTGTTTAGTAAAATTATAAGAAATATTTACTTGTATTACAAATGTGTTTTGTAATCATCATTTTCATATTCATTTTCTTCAGAGGCATAATTTTCCACTGCATCTTTGACGATTTGTAGAATTTTGAACAGAGCAACAAGTGCTTAACGTAATCCATATTTAGTATCATAAAATCACTGTCGTAATAACCATTTCAATGGAAATGTCTGTTTCGCGAATTCAATTTATATGTACTTGTAATCATATTTTACATATTGTAACAAGATTAATTATCTCGCATCTAGCACCGCTCTCTATAACATTCATTTGTCAAAACTACGTACAGTTTTTATCTCCACGCATTAATATCATTTGCTTATCGGTTGCTGTGTTACGCAGTTATTTGTGCTGTATGTGTTAAAAAAAATATTTCTAAATAAAATCAGTGAGACGTCTTCGTCAATGCGATTTTATTTAAATGATCCGAATATATTTTGTTAGATTTGTGGTAAATGTAAAACTAATTCCTAAATTTATATAACCGGCATATTTCGTTGATTTTAATTTATAAATGAAATATGTTTGAGAAACTACGGATTCCAAAGAATATTTGCAAAGTTTCTAGTATGGCTTAATACAGTGTGTGGATAAAAAAAGTAATTTAAAGTTTAATTTGTCTATTATTTGAAGGAAGAAGAAAAGCCACTACAGTGATTACTATGCTCGGCCAATTTACATTAAAAAAAATACATATCCCAATCTGGCATCCACCGAATGATTTATGCCTTATTTAGAAGATGTCCCTGTTTCTTCTTTTTGTGACATTTAGATATATAATTTAAAGAAATAGACAGGTGAATGCAAGTGATGAAACTGATGCTAACAGTGATTTTGTGGTAATATCCTCAAAACTTGTACTTTTTTCAATTTAAGACACCTTGATCATTTTAAAGAAAGTTCAAAATTATTAGTATCCAGACTTAAAGAGGGACTTTTATTTTTTCAAATTTAGGGATGTTTTTTGATTTTTGAAAATTCCACTGTTGGTAGAATCCCAAATGACAAGAATAACAAAGAAGGGAGACACATTTTTCTACGGCGTGTAATTCCTTTTCTGATCTCAAAAGCATTAAAACTCGCGATCTTATAAGCCTTTGAAGTTATAAAGAACACAATTTTTATATATACACATTACAAATAGCACGACCATTTCTTTATTTTTAAAGCTTCAACTATCTGTGAAATCGAGAATTTTGGAACTTTTCTATATTTGCTTGCCACAATTTTTAAAATTTTATATTCTAAATCCATAATGGGCGATTTTAAACCTTTAATGTATACTGTAAAACTAAAAGACATATAACGACTATGATTTAAAAAAATCTTCTTTATTTTTTTCAATGGTAGTAACAAGTGAGTTTTGCTATCATGTTTATATCCCAACACCCCTGGTACCTACGTTCTATCTGTTTGATATTTTGGTGGAAAGCTCCTCGCATTTGGATTCAGCCCATATGAATACCTAGAGGTAGATGAGCTCAGGTAAGAAGTTACTCTGTAAGGAGAGATTTGAGTTGTTAGAATTACGGTTCAATCTGGGAAGTGGTCAATTTCTGCGTTTTGGGATCATTGTCGAGGTTACGGAGAACTCTGACATAATGAGGCTACCAGATTCAGATAATCTGATTACAGGCAGAGCTTAGGTATACTCTGATGGGAGTAATCTGAGTTGTCAGCATTACGATTCAATTCTAGAAACGGCCAATTTTAGCGTTTTTAGATTATTTTAGAGGATTTAAAATCCTGGCTTGGTGGGGATACTTGGACTATGTATTTGGATTCTATAGAACTACAAAGGAATCTACTGGATAATATATTTCTTATACGCCCGTGCAATTAAAGGTAGTTGAATTTGAGAATAAATCGCAGACACGTATCATACCTTGCTAACTACAGGTTATATATATATATATATATATATATATATATATATATATATATATATATATATATATATATATATATATATGTTATATCGTATATTCTCACGGGTGTGAGGTGTAATCGAAGGTTCTCGGGCATCCCCTGTATGTGCTCAATCCCTCTCAGGACTGTAAGGCAGCTGACGTATTGGTGAAATCTCATTCACCATTTTCAAAGCTCACTGTATGGCGTCTACGAACAAACTAACGCCTGTGACTCGGGTGCTGTTGGTCCCGTGTGTACGTCGGACGCGTTCGTTTTCCTAATGGTTCTGGCCAATCACGTTGCGAGACCTGCTGCGCGTCATCGGCCCTGTTACCAGTGTTTGGGGTTGCGTTGCCGAGTTGTAATCTGTTTCGTTACTAAGTGGTACTGGTTGATGTTTTGTAAGCAGATTTTTCCAAGTATTAGAAACTCGCTGGCTATCATCTCTGCTATTTAAGTTGTTGGGCCTCTTTGCAATTTCTATGGCTTCCCTTATAACTCTTGTGGACAGGTTTTCACATCTCGATAGCATTTTTGTTCCTGAGAAATTTATCTTATGTCCTGTGTTTATCCAGTGTTGAGTCAGAGCAGAAGTTGTTTTTTGCTTGACCGCGTTTATATGTTCGTCTCTTCTGGCGCTTATTTTACGGTTGGTTTGGCCTATGTAAGATGAGCTGCATTCTCCACATGGAATTTCGTACACTCCCTGGTTTTCTAGAGGGATTCTTTCTTTAGGTGTTGGCAAGAGATCTTTTACTTTACGGTCTGTGGTAAAAATGGTTTCAATATTGTGTCTCCTGAAAATTTTTGCGATCTTGTCTGTGGTGCCTCTTATATAAGGAACAGTAGCCTTTTTAAACCTCCGGCCATCACTGCATTAGTGTTCTCGCTCCAGGTGCCGGTGCACCCATTGCTTCGCACTTACTTACATTTCGCAATCAATGTAAGTTTGTCTTCTCGCTTTTATGTTTCATCTCTCGTATAAAAAATGAAGATTTGAAACTAAGTGCTTGAGCACTCACATCCAGTCTAGGACTAAAATCGCAGTCACCAATGATACAATCCATTGAAGTGAATTTCCATCTGATCTGTATCATGGTCACGCTAGTTCCTTGTTTATTTCTTCGATGAGCGATTTAGCGTCTCAATAGTCTTCATGACTGGAATTGCAGGTTGCGTTGAATTGGGCTCTAAATGCCCTTTGTTTTGCTGCGCTAGGTTAAAAACATATTTTTAAGGTTATGCTTTCAGGTGCATATGCGCCCTGGTAAACAACGCCGTCCAACGAGGAACTGCCCCGCCCAGATCTGCGTCGTTCCGCTGTTTTTCCCCTCTTCTGTGATGATACCAAAACCATTTGTCTTCTCTTTTCTTTCTTTGGGGGTCTATCGCAAGACAGCTCTACCCTTGATCCGTCCTCTTCGGTTACTGGCACGCAACTGTACAATGAATCTTTATTTTTTTTAGAGGAGGGAAAATCTTGCATAGACACTTACACGAAATGCCCAGGTAGTGCCGGATTCCTATCGGCTAAAGCCCCCCTAAACTTAAGGTCCCTACAATCTCCTTCTGTTTGCTATAGTGAGGCTATAGCCTACAGAAGTGCACTGTGAGTGTCCAATTGGTTTCCGGGCCGAACCTAGTAAACCTCTGGCCATCATTCGTTGATGTTTCCGCTCCAGGTGCCGTTGCACCTATTGCTTCTCACCACCTTACATTTCGCATTCAATGTAAGGTTGGTCTCTCAACCATTCGCTAGTCTTTCTCACATTACCTGAAATATTGATCTGGCCTGGGCTTCATGCACCCTTATTCTTCGATGCTATTCTTGGGATTCCTTCATGGGATCTGCTTACCGTTCGGTCTTGCTTCTTCTTTTTCTTCGGAGTTCTTTCTTTACTCTTCTACTTCTTTCTTCCTCTTCTTTCTTCTCTTCTCTCTTCTACCTGATATTCTGGATTCTTTCTAGATTCATTACCTAGAGTTGCATTCTAGGTCTTTTATGTTTTCTTGCGGCTACTTTTGGGTCGTAGTCCACTGCTTGTCTTATCAGTGGATTGTCATGCTCTCCGGCTTTTTGAAAGACTTTTACTTAGGACTTCCTGTAGAGGGGTCCATCTCATTTCTCTATTTATCCGTTCATTCCTGACGAACCACGGGGCGTTTAAGGTCATTCTTAATACTATATTCTCCTGGGCTTCAAACCTTTTAATATGTGTTTCTGCAGCGTAGACCCACGCTGCAGATCCGTAGATCAATACTGGCCTAAGCACTGTTTTCATTATCGTTTATTTCTCAAACCCATTTTGCTTCTTCTATTCAGCAGTAGGTAGAGTTGTTTTCTTGTCGTTTTGAACTTCTTGATTACGGCAGTGGTGTGTTTTTCCCAGCACAATCCTCTGTCTAATGCCACTCCAAGATATTCGGCTTGCTTAGTCCTCTTGACTAGTTGGCCATCTATATCTATCATCTCGCACAGTGGTCTCCTTCTCTTCATCAGGAAGAGCGCTTGACTCTTTTCGGCATTCACTGCGATTGTCTGAATCATGGTATCTGCGGTGTGTGAAGCCTTAAATAGTTTAAGATCGTCGGTCAGTCGTTCTCGCGGTCCCACTAGGATGCCGGCGAGTGATGGCAAGGGACTCGCGTATACAGCACTGTGGTATGTAACTCACTATTATCGTATACGAGCGCTCCGAAAAAATCAGAAAATCCTATTTTCCGATATGAGTTTTAATTATAATTAATTAGAGAACGGTAATGTCAATACCCCAAATATTATTCTTCCGCAAAAAGTACATGTTTCCAATATATAATTAAATAAGATATTCCTTGGTAAACATACTCATGACCAAAAAATTAATAACTTCGTAAGAATGGACTAACTCAAATTTTCATCTATAATTCTTTGACGACAAATTATTTAAATTTTCATACTCATAAACACAGAAACATTTATAATTTCAGATTCTATTTATATTAATATTGTGTTAGGAAATATGTGTTAAAATATATGCCATTCGCTAACAAATGGTTTATGATCGTCTTTTTTTATTAATATTTTAAATATCATTAACAAGGCAATGGTAACGTAATGCGAGAAGTGATCATTGATGTTTTTTGTTGCTAAATATGCACTAATTTTAATTTCTGACACATCAACAAATTATGTAAATTTCTGGTCAACTTCTGGATACTTTCTTTGAAAATAAATAACTAAGAATGTTAAAAGACCAACTATAATGGTAAAAAGTGCAACACTATGTATATATGTCTTCATGTTACTTCATCAATTAATTGTTGATTAGTTTAGAGTTTCTCGTTTTTATTTTTGTTGGTACATTTTTCGTACTTCAAAAAACCATTTAATATCATAATGGAGTTACAGTAATAAATACAATTATAGAAATAAAATTCAGTTATTTTAACTTTTATTTACACGAAAAGTGATTAACGGACGTTTAATTTGCTGTTCACGAGTTATATGTATAGAATACATATTTGCAAGACTGAACCAGTTTTTAGCCATAATATAGATAAATTACTTGTTTGTTTCCAAAGTCTCATAAATTATACCAAAAGGCGATGGCAAGAATCCAAATATCGCGGTATAATCTTGACCCAGTTTGAATTTACAAAGGCTATAAATTAAGTTGTTATATTAGATCGTTAAAAATATTTGAAAACACAAACACCAGTTTCACTAAAAAGGTTGAACTTTTAAACCGGTTCTAATTATCATAGAAGTTACAGCTTTTAGTTGGCCAGTTTTGTTTTGCTTTTAATGTTATTATAATTTTTATTATATATATTTACAAACAAAAATTTACATAAAAAGATTAGGGATAAAAATCCAGAGATAAATCCTAGGAATAGCTGCCTCTTGAAAATAAAAAAAAAAAATTGTCTGTAATTGGGTAATGAAAGAAAACGATTTATTAATGTTGTATTATTTTAATAGAATGATTAAGGTAGTGTTGCACTTGTCTATTTTAATTCTTTGTAGTCTACTGAGACCTGTTTTGAATGAAGATCATGTTACTGAATAAAGGAGTTAAACTTTAATACCCCCAGGAAAGGCACACTCTATATTTAAGCAAGTACTTCCGAAAAATTTGGCGTTATGTGCCTCTGCTATGCCAAACATTTTACTTTTACTAGTTTTGACCATTGCACCTAAAAAAGGACATTACGGTTAAAATGAATTTTTGTGCATAAGTTTAAAAGTTTTAATGTGCTTCTTTCTCTTTTCATCTTATTTAGTTTCTAAGATTCCGTTCACCTACTTACATATTCTTTAGTAATCAAAATTTTCAGATATTGTAAAAACAAACTACTTTTAACGCAATAGTCAAAATTTAACCAAGCTTTCATATGATCCAGAATTTACCTTAAGTTAACACATTTATGGGAAATTATTACTTTTTTAAGTATAACCAAATATATAACGTGTTCCAAATACAACATACATAAGGTTAAATATCTTTTTTCAGAATTTCTCAGTGTTGGATATAGAAACAGTGAGGTTGTATTTATGATCAAATTTAAAATATTGATGTTCTCAATTTATATTTGCGTGATGTTGTGAAACAAGACGAAATGGGAAATAACGTTATTCTCATCTCTCTTTTCTAGAGCGATTGAAAAGAAGGAAATAATTTACTTTTCGTCTCAACCGTCCAGCTTAGCGTGTAGTCTCATTTCTCGTGCGAAACAAAAAGGACACAAAATCAGTTATGGATGATAATAAACACAATAGTTTATACTTATTTTATTGATTGACTATGCAAAATTCAACAAGACATTTTCTATTCACAATCAGAGAAAAAATTATTATGCCTATATAGAATGCGATATCAGAATTCAGGAATGCGAGCCTAAAATAACATTTTTTTTTACGCAGTTGTTAAATATTTAAATACATTTTTATTGTACCCATATACATATATAGTACTTTTATGAATAATTTGAAAAATAAACGAATAAAAAAAATTAAGAAATAACATAGATATGAGTTGTCAAGCAGGATTCTTTTTTGAAAATCCTTGCTGAAGGTGAAATTTTTTCTGAGAGAATAAAATAAAAAAATTTTTTATTTGAAAAGATAAAGTGCCAAAAAGTCTCATAGGGATTTTTTTTGCAGAACGACAGCTGAAAAAAACGGATTTTTGAGTTATAAATTTTATCAAAATCGATTAAGTAGTTCTTATGATATTGACAGAAATATTTCACAAATAAATATTTTTTAAAATTACCTTGACTCTAAAAAATAAAATATTTACTTTTGACTCATTTCTCATGAGAATTCTAGTGAAAACTAATGTATGTTTCCTTTCTCACCTCATATTAATTGTTACTTTCTCGGATTAATTTTCTAGTCCCGTTTCGAAATTTTTCATTTCTCGCAAAGTCACTGTACTACACCTAAATTTCAAACAATTAAGTTTAAGTTGATTTTGAAATATGTTTATCCAGAATTATCCTATCTTTTTATTTGTTTAAGTCTCTATTGACAAAATCTAGACAAACATTTGAGAATATATTGTCTTGTTAGGAGTGAACAAGGACCCAAATGTTCCCATGTTATCGTCTTTGAGCCTTTTCTTTATATCTGACCCAAATCTAAAACTGATCGACATATACATAGTCTGTTGAAAATGGAGTGATGAAATTAGAAATCTAGCAAAAATATGTAATTTGAGATGATTTATAAGTGCATTTACTCTGGATTGGTTTTTGCCTCGCTCTAGTGAGCTTAAAGTTTCTTTTGTGATTAATACTTTGAATAATAGTTTAAATGTAGGTACATGATAGTGTGGTTGCCAAGTCGAGAATAAAATGGACAGGGTACGTCTTTTGTTATTTATACAAATTATCTGAAACACTTATTTATGTCCACATGGCTCTGTAAAAATTGCATGCTTTTATTTCTACTTATTTAACAGTTATTTCAATTCAATTTTTCTCTCATATATGAAATTATTTCTAGACTTATTTTGCTGTTCTCTTGATACAAAGTTTTCATACAGAATGTAATATAAATTATATAAAATTTATCTTGTGAATTTTCCAAAAAGACTGAAGCACACTTAATAAAATTTGAAATAATGGCAAAAAAACCTAAATATGGTGAATGGTCTATTCCAAAAATTTTCGATATTTAAGAAAACTAAAATAGTAAAAACGAGGAATAGTAGCAAAAAAGAAACGTACTTTGAAACAAATCAAATTACAGAAGTAAAGGAAGCTTTATTGCATTTTCATATTTTCGATAGTTTTTCAGAATAAATCACTTAATCTGAAGGGCCATTTAGTGTTTTCATTGGATTGTTTGTTTATTCGCATAATTGTTATTGCTGGCGTTTTGTGTCGTCAAATGAACTACTGCATACCATAATTGTAGTTTGACGTTTAACGTAGTTGTTGCTTTTCACTGCCAATCTTTAATAGCTCAGAAGAGCTCTCTTTGCTTTCTTAGCGACATCAAAACCCTTTTAGAGGTAAGATTTTTAAAAATGCAATATATATTTTTGCAAGCAGTTATTGGTTTATTTCAGGGTCCTTTATCCGATTCTTTCATCCTTTTTTAGATATTATATTTTGATCTCCTTAATCGGAACATAGAAAATAAAGAAGTTGATCGCGCTTATTAAGCAAGATCTTAAATCAATAGGACAGTGATTGTGAGCGTACGAGAACTCTGTGAAGCTGTATTTTTTAACCATGTAAAAAAGGCCTTGTCGTAGTAGCTAGATGCATGAAAATAAAAAAGGGAAGTGATGAATCATCGTATTACTATCATGTCTGATATTTTTATAATTTTCACTTCATACGTATGGCATATATTTATAAATATCAAGGAAATCTGACAGACGACGACGCCTCAGCTCGCGTCGCTTGTATAGAGATACTATTGCTAAAGTATTGTTAGGATTTTGTCTCTTTAAAAACTCGCAGAATTAAACACAACACTTCTCACTAAATTACTTCCAATACCATATTAAATACATCTTAACACTGCTAACACACCTTTATCTTATTACTACTTATTCACTATTCAAATACAACTGTACAACTATATTAAAATTCTTATTCTATCACTATTTATATACCTGTAGATTTTCCGATATAAATCCAGAACATAAATAAATATATCTTTTCAGCATTCAAATCCATTTAAAATAGCTTTAAAACACATGTCATGATAAAAAAATATATAGGGTGTCTCTAAAAAGTCGGTACAAAACACAGATTTATGAGGTTAAAATGTGAGTTTCTAACTCAATTTATCTTAGTCCAAGAATTGACAGTTTAGGAAATACAGCAGGTCGTCAAAGTTGTAATTTTTTAAAACTTTTTTTTGTACATATTTATCTTGATATCTTGTCTAAAAAAGTTGGGTGTGGCTTTGAGCTGTCGTTTCTGAGACAATCGACTTTAAATATTTTATTGCGTAATTAGACCCATCGTAGTCCCTCTTCATACTTTTCCAGACTTAAGACTGGTCCGAGAAATTTGAAGCGTGTTTAAGGGCCAACCATTTTTTGCCATTACCGAACATTACACTAATGATATTAGTTTACGGTTATTCTGAAGAGTTGGGAATTGGCGAAAGTATACAGAAGAATATTTCCAAATAGACGCATATCAACCTACAAAACATTTGCTGCTGTTGAAAAGGCATTTTTGAGAAACCGGTAGTTTTGCTTCTGCAATGATTGATCATAGACGAAATGAACTAGTTGAAGAAAATCTGACTTTAAGCACCAGACATTCAGGTTTGAAACTAAGAGTTTTTAAAGATACAGTAAATATGACTTTAAAAGAACAGCTGATGTATCGACTTTGAATTGAGACTGTAAATTTTCTTAAAAAAATGTTATTTATCGATGATGAGTTTCCTTAGAAGGAGAGATATGCTTATGCTGATGAAAACCCGCATATAATAAAGATAGTACATTATCGTAAACTTAAAATTAATGTATGGGCAGGGATTATTGACAATTTTAAAATTGGTCCTGTCATTTTACCACTTCGGTAAATGTTTGAATTACCTAGTTAATTTGCAAAACTTATTGGATGATGTTCCACTGGCTACTAGACAAAATGTGTTCATGTACAATAGTGCACTCTCACACTTCACATTGAATGTTAAAACGCCTATGGATCAGCACGAATATAAAGGTCAGTAAACACTTATTCTTAGATGCATATATATACTCCAGTCATTTGGTAGTTTTACCTGGAAAATTTTCCGGGGGTTTTGAAAATTGGTAATTTTATAGATTTTGATGTGCTCTTTTCGAATTTCGACTTTGCCACCTCGTATCTCCGCCGCTTGTGCCGCCATATTTGAAAAATGGCGCCTAGTAACAGTTTTTTTACAATATCTCTTTTCCGACGCATTTTACGACAAAAAACATTTATATACAAAATTAAACTAGAGAAAATTTTCTACAATTTATGTATTAACAATTTTTTTTGTAAAATCAATAATTTTTGGCGTACGAGCGCCGCAAAGTACATTTCAATATGCGTTTTGGAAACCCTTGAGGTAGAATAAGCGGCGCGTTTTTTTTTCATGGTGTCCCCTGTAGGCCTAATCCATATGTGATGCACACTTTCGAAATTTAGCGCAATCTCCTTCGCTTCGCTGTTCTTGATGGACTAGGCGCTGACCGAAATTTCATCCGCATTATCTGCGATGGATATAGCCACAATAAATCTGAAACGGATGGCATAAATACTTCCTAAGCCGCACGAATGCTACCAAGGTTTTGAATCTTTATTGTTTTTAAGCCCGTATCGTTTTTTTCACAAATGTTTTTAATGCAATAGTACTTAAACGACCAACGGCTGTTGCAGACGGCATTTGCTTCAATCGAGGAATAATTTGATCAGGAGCGATAGCAGTTATAGGTGTTACACAATGGATACGGCCCATGGCATGGAAAGTATTTTTACCATCTAATGTCTGCGTATTGAAATCAGCGTTGTCAAAAACAAATTGAGAAAATGCGTTATCATCGATATTCAACGGTGCGCGCATAATAGCTGAAACTTCGAACAACATTGCTTCGGTGTATGAAGAGCAAAATCCGAGAGATGATAATACATCTATTAATCGCCGAGATCCATACTTATAAAATAAAAATGCAGCTAGTCCGATCTGTAATGATGATATAAAAGATTTCGGCCTTGCTGCTTCAATTATAGATGGGCGAGAGCAATGCTTTTTTTCTTCCATTTTTTAAGAGACAATCGTTTGTTTCTTAAAATCACTCCATCTAGGAAAACGCGTAAAGTTTCAGGTATATCTGACTCAGAGTCTTGAAAAAAATTATCTGATGGAGGATAATGTTTTGTCTCATAGACCGTAGAGCGAATATCCTCTATAACAATTTCTGCTGCTGTTTTTACAATACGCCGACGTTCTTCTGCATTGTCATTACTTTTTTGATTGTACCAGTCTTCCGTTAATAGCTTAAACCCTGTATTTCGGAAACAAACCACCGGAGCCTTATTGGCAGTGACGGCAATTAAAATATCATCACCGTATTTTTTGAGGAGTTGTGATTTCACTATTTTTATGTGTGGACGGTAATTACCTTCAATTTTGGCTATCAATTCGTCCAGAGAAAACTGATACTCATCGGAATTCTGCTCAAGATAAGAATAAATGAACTTCATCGCAGTATCGATCTCATTTGCATATGGACCTTTTTTATATCTTCAGCTGGTGGTGCTTGATACAATTTTTTCATGCAGGAATTGTGGTACTGTGCATCGGCTGCGACCAAATCATTCACATGCTCAAGACGCTCAACAATTGCTCGACCCCAATCATCATTACCGAGCTTTAGCAAGTTCTGAAATACTATTTTTCATAGATAATTTCCGCACACTATACACAACATTACGCTTGCACAACCGCGTCTGTTTTTGTTTTGCTAAAAACTCTGCTGTTATCTCATCAGCGCATAAAAAACAATGGTCTTTGAATGAGAATGTTGGGTGCGAGGATCGCAGTAGTGGTTGAGGTGTCGTGACATCGCTTCCTCTACGCAATGATGCAGCGATTAACTTTTCATTATTATATCGTTTTCGACATACATCATGAACCACTATCGATTTTAGTCCCGCCAAAAGTTCAACTTTATTGTCTTTTCTTTTAACACTTGACTTACGAAAAGTCTCCAATCCTTTTTCCTTCACTTCATTTGTTTGACTTTCTAATAATGGATTATTACAAATAAAACAATTAGCTTTATCAGAAGCCAAGGCTCTATAAACACAAACAACACTGTAAGACGATAGACGTATACTGATGACTCAGACTAAACTAAATACTTCTCTTGAGTTCTACCGACAAATATTTTGTGTAAGGTCGAGAGAGGGACCCGACACAAAGGCGACGCATTACCTTTATACCTTTTTTTTAATACCTGCGACAATAGTAAAATATTTTGGAGAAATATACGACAAAAACGTGGTGGTGTAGATGAATAATACTTTGCGGCGCTCGTACGCCAAAACTATTGATTTTACAAAAAAAAATGTTAATACATAAATTGTAGAAAAGTTTTTCCAGTTTCATTTTGTATATAAATGTTTTTGTCGTAAAATGTGTCGGAAAGGAGATATTGTAAAAAAACTGTTATTAGGCGCCATTTTTTCATTATGGCGGCGCGAGCGGCGGAGATACGAGGTGGCAAAGTCGAAATTCGGAAAGAGCACATCAAAATCTATAAAATTACCAATTTCCAAAACTCCCGGAAAACTTTCCAGGTAACCCCCTTTTTTTGACCAGATGACTGGGCTATATAATGGGAGGGGTGCAGTTCACTTTTCTCTGTTGAGGTAAACTTTGTGTGCATGAAAACGTAGGTCATTTTGAACATTTATTTAGAGTTTAATTAAAAACTTAAATAAATAAAATGTTTCTGTTTAGGTTTGTTATCGACTTTTTGTTGTTAAACTTTTGGCTCCTAAATATGCTCCAAACTTCTTGGGCCAGTCCTAAGCTTCGATAAAATGTGAAGGGGACTACTAAGAGTCGCAGTACACAATATTTAAATCTCTTATCTCAGAAACTACTGCTGAGAGCGACACCTACAAGGTATAACTTTTTTGGATAGAAGTTATCAGGGAATAAGAATTTTTAATGAAAAATTCAATATACCGAGGCACAAACAACTTATAAAGTCTTAGATGAAGGCGAAGTACTGCTGGTGCCGACCTCTGCAATATACATAAAAACTGTAACTAAATCTTGATTTATCATCTTAGAATACCCAAAATGCCAAATTTAGTGTTATTATTAAGATAAATATTTACAAAAAGTTAAACAAAATCTTTGACAGCCCTGTATTTTCGAAACTACCAACTTAGTTTAATTGGGTTAGATTCTTATTTTTTATCGTCAACGTTTTGGACCTTTTAGGGACACTTAAAGATAGGTTTACAAATATAATAATTTATATAACAGTTTGTGAAAATATTTATTTTGACGGTAAGGAATAGTCTGGAGGTATATTTTTCTTAAGTGAAACCTAGCTGATCTAAATGAGAGCAAAATTAAAAGTTTTTATTTCCTCTTCCCAGTTATCACTTACAACTAGAAATATCTATTTAATACACCCACACGTTTATCTTTTTAAATTGTAATTTTTAAAATAGTAGAACTACGTATAATAAAATCACCCCAGAGACCGCTGTCATAAAAGAAAATGGTAAATTTTTGAGGCTTCATTTTGAAAGCTCCAGGGAAATTAAAGGCAAATTACCTAGAAATTGATGATACCTTGCTTTTTGAGAAATAATCAAGTTTTATAATGGACGACAATTTTTAATAAAGTTTGAATACAATCTTCCTTTTTTATTAGTATTTGGGAAATAAATGGATATTGATTGTGGTTTTATGAAAACGTAATGGAGAATTATATTCTTTTTAAGAAATAAAACTTGGGAAATCTGTAAAGCAACTCTCGTTTTTATGCGTATTTTCTGAAAAAAATTTAATTAAAGATTTTGTTTTCTGAATATAGATGAAAAGAAAGACAATTTATCTGATTAAAAGTTTTAATTTTGTACAAATTGTGTAGGGGTTGATATTTTTGAGTGGCAGCTAAAGTGAATTTTTAGGTTCATATTCAATTTCTTTGAACCCTGGATGTCCGATTAACAGTTTTTTTTTAAACAAAGCAAGTTTTTTTTATTTAATAAAATAATGTTATATTCTAATTTTTTTCATTTTGATCCTTAGATACGTTAGATTGCCCTTTATTTATTTTAGAATATTTAAAATTTAGATTATGTTGCAAATAGCTGTACATATTGAATTAATTTCTTTTACATCGAATATACAGGGAGTGAATTAACAAATGTCATGAGTATTCACGTTAAAATTATAAATACGAAGTGAACCAAACATTTTGATTTTGTGCATTTTATCAATTTCTGAAAAGAAATTTAACTATTTTTTTATACTTTTTGTTAACGATTCCGTTCTCAACAAATATTCCAATTAAGAAAATCAAAAATGTTCCACTTTTTCCAAAACAGGGTTGACTCTATTAAAAAATATATTTTTTAAGAACATTTTGAACTATTTTTGCTATAATGAATACATCAAACTTTGTATTTGTCATCTATCCAGGGGTGTTGGAGGCAATAAGAACAAACCCTACATAAAATGGAACAGCAAAAATAGATTGGGGTTTAAAGGGGGTTAAAGTTGGCTAAAACACGTTTTTTGGATCTACAAGCTAAGAAGCACATTTTTGGAAAAAAGTTTCAAACAAAAATTGTAGAGATTTAAAAAAACCTACAATTTGAGCTTTTACGTTATCATTTTCGTCAATTTGTTATTGCAAAAGTGCCGAAAAAACCTTAAAATTCATTTTATAGAGAAGCCCTCGTCATTTTGAATAAAATGATATTTTATAATAGTAAATCAGATAATTTGTTGCTGAGATATTGTTATTTGTTTATCCCAAGACGGAGAGTGAACATCTTGATTTCCACAAAGCCTCAAACTCTTCATGAAGGCCTAGTTTTTCATATATTGTTAGAGGCAAATAAAAAAATTAATTTTCAACCCCTTAAATATCACTCTAAAAAAGGTGGTGTGCAATATTCATAATTTTTCAAGCTACCTCAGATTAAAAAAAGCGCCGAAATTCCGTTGCTGAAATATGGTGAAGTTTTCCGAGGGCTGCTGATTTGAAGCTGCGTGTTCAGTTTTCTTGCACGCACGAAAAACCTATTTCTTTATAAAAAAAACTCCCTTTTTTAAAGCGATATTTAACGGGTTGAAAATGTATTTTTTAATTTGCCCCTAACAAGAGAGGAAAGTTTAGATATTCCCAAAGTGATTAAACCTTGGTGGAGGTCAAAATGTTCACTCAAAAACAAGTTATAGCAATCAACATTTTGCGTCTTGGGATAAATAACTAGCAGTATCTCAGCAACAAATTATCCGATATACTATTATAAAATATCATTTTGTTCAAAAAGACGAACTGCAATAAAAGGTAATTTTGCTATGAAAATATGGCCTATTTTGAGGATTTTTTGGCCTTGTTGCAGTAGCACACTAAGAAAAATGATCACACAAAAAATCAAATTGTAGGTTTTAAAAATCTCTACAACGTTTATTTAAAGTTTTTTTTTTCCAAGACGTGTTCCTTGGCTTGTAGGTTAAAAAAACTGATTTAGCCAAATTTGACCCCCCTCCTCTTGGCCCCAACCTATTTTTTGCTGTTACATTTTATGTAGGGTTTGTTCTTACATTGCCCCTGGGTAGGTCTCATCCATCTCGAAATTTATGTCATTATATTGACCTATGGTTTGGGCTGGGTTTTTAGTTAATGGCTATTTTTTTTGTCACGAAAAAATCTATTCTGATTGACCTATATGTATCAGTTGAGCTTACGCACTCGATTGTTTTCAGCTCTGCGACGGTTTTGAACTTTTTGCTCTGATACGGCAGGCTTAAGGAGCGGTGTGTGCATAAAAGGTTCACTGATTATACCTCAAGTACCGCGTGTTACCAAGCATAAATAAATTATAGACATTTTATCAGTTAAAATTTAATTTTGGTTTTTAAAATTGATATTTGGCGACCCCTCAAAAAGGCCAAGACACAGCCCTTGTGGACCACGACTCACCGGTTGAGAACCACTGATTTAAACTAACCACGAACTCATTTGAAGTAACTTTGGAGTAAGTTATAATTATGTTAAACAGAAAAATATTAAAAAGCTTCTTTCTTCACTGTTCTAGAGAATTCGAGGAAAAATAATTTAAAAAAAATTTAGGTTGGACAAGATGATTGCATAATTTGAGATTCGAACAGGACTTCTGTCAAAATAGTTTTAAAATTAGTGCGTTTAAAGTTTCATATTATTTACATTTAATTTGCAATGCCAGGATCAAATAACATTCCCTAGAATAACTTCTTGGTAAATAATACAATCAGGCCGACCCTTAGAACCTTCCAAAAAGGTCCCCAAGAATAATAGAGCGGGTAAAATCTCGGACAATCGGAAACTCTAAAAAAAATGTATTTTCTCTAAAGCTTACAAGCAGACACTAGCACTAAAATAAAATCGATGGAAACAAAATATCTTCTTTAAAATCATGTTATATATAACAAGTTCTAATAGATTTTAGACTATTTTGTTGTTCTGAAGGTCTGTGTTTCTACTGTCAAATTTTTTAATACAGTATTGTTTAAAAGGAATCTTAAAACAAAAAAATCCTTTTTTCAAGATCATCTATTTGCTAATTTATTTTTTACTTAATTTTGGGAAACTTTAAACGACTTACATATTTTTAGAAAAAAAAATTTAAATTTTTATCATCACTCACGAATTGGTCTGAATTATACAAGTCATACATACAGGATGTCCCACAATGAAATGCTGTTATAGATTTCTGGTAAAACAGACTGTCAAATTTTTAAAATTTGGCTGTTTACTAAAGTTGGTTGGGGCAATTCGGCTAAAATACTTTCAAGATGGTTATATTTTCGGTTATACCGGAAGTTGATGCCTTCTTGTTTATTTTAAATGGAACACTCCATGTTATTTCATTTCATTAGATTCTACGCAAAATTATAGACAAATTTTATATATAATGTCATGTACCTAAGTCTAATTGGTTTTGACCTATTTTAAATTATATGTCAGAAATGGCGTTTGCAGGCCTAAAAATAACTATCAATATGTCTTTAAAATAAAGTCTTTATTACTTAATAGGGGTTGATTTCTTTCTAGGAAGAGATCTGGTTTAGTGGATTATGTTGATATTTTGATAATAAATAAATAGAGGGTGATCAAAAACTAATATTAAACATTAAGTTGAAAAAATCGTTATAAGTCAAGTTTTTTAAACGTAGACCCACTATTTTTATAATGTTAGTTTATTTAGCTTTTCAGATAAGGGTTACTTTGAATAAGGTTGTTTATTCGAAAAATTTGTAGTTTTTGAAATACTGATAATTTAACATTTTTGTATATCTAAAATGCTAAATTGCTTATCTACATAGGGAAATATCTTATATAGATTGGAGACTTTGGTGGTCATAAAACAGGTCCACCTCGACCTATCTATCGAGAGCCAAAAACGTTAGTTAAGCGTTGACGTACTGTACGGTCAAAATTATGTGAAGCACCATCATTCATGTACCACACTTGTATTCTTGTATAAAGAGGTACGTCTTCCTATAAATAATTTAAATTTTACTGCAAAAATTGTAAATTAATCTCACCATTGAGTCATCCTTCCAAAAGAAATGGACCCATAAAATTATTTCCGATCGTGCCAGCCTACATATTTACAAAAAACTTTGTTGGGGTTTGTTTAGAATTATAGCGTGCAGGTTTTCATCAGTCCAAAAATGTAAATTGTGTGAGTTTATTATGCCATCTCTTGTAAAATCAGCCTCATTGGTAAACAAAATAAGGTTAGAAAAATTTACACTTAGGTTATGTTGCTTATAAATCACTTGGAGTATTGAAGTCTTGCGTGGTAATCATTCGTGTACTTTTCAACGTGGTACGGGTGAAGTAACTGTTCTGTTAGAGTTTCATATACAATCCATTTTGTAACATTGTTTTGTAGCGCGAGCCTTCTTGTGCTGTTTGAAGGGTTGTCAGCAATATCTTTCGAAGTTTGTTCCTCTACGTGAGGGTCTCGTGCTCTCGTGGGAGGGCCCTCACCACCCCTGCGCGGCAAAAATGACCCTAATAAAACATGTAAAAAAATTAATTCGTTAACTCAAATAATTATTTTTTAATCCTATTTTACCTGTTTCCCTTAGACTTCGATCGACCCTTTGAAGGATTTTTGGACTTGGCAATGTTACAACCGAAAATTTTTGACCATAAAATTTTCTTGCCTTCAAAGAATTTGACTGCACTTCATCATAAATTACATGCATATCTGCAAGAATATTCTTCCTTATTTAAAATTATTTTTACTTGAGGCAGTTTTGACAAATTCCGTCAATAGTAATTCATTATGTAGGTATTAACAATAACAACCTAACTTTTACCTGTTTGTGTTTAGCATTAGTAACTTTTGAGTGTTGACCATATAAACCGATTTATCTTGAAAACCTCAAGTTTTATCGAAATAAATTAAAAGTACATTTTTTGAAACGGAATGACTAAAGTATTTAAAAAATCAGTTTTCAGCTCTGTAAAATGACACGTGTCAAAAATTAGACCCAACGAGTGTGGATGCAAATCCGTTCCTGACTTCTCCGATGATCTTAAACATCTAGTGTCGTTTAATGGATCTTTAAATTACACAAATCAGTTCAGAACTTAGAGCCGATAAGGTAAATCGCTGGGTATTCCTTTAGGGCTCTGTATCTACGTCAAGGGGCAATTTAGGATTTTTTTCTCTATGACAAACTACAGTTATTTGGACCTATCCTGTATGCTCCCGAGAAATTGGGAAGCACTTACCCGACACCCTGTATAATATGGAGGTGTGGTAAATTGCTCATAAGTGTAAATGCATTCTGTTCAACATGTGGTTTTCCTATTTTGAACCAAGTAGGTATACTGTTTTCCGAAAATTAGAGAACTTTCTAAATACCTAAACAGTCTAAAAGGATTATTTTTTACCTTATTAAACTTTTGGCTAGTTTCCAATTCACTTATGCAAACCGCAACCATTCAAAAATAGATACAAACAACATTCCGCTTAACGAAATAGGTAAACCTAAAAGTTAATTACTTACACAATAGAGCTAGAATATGCAGGGTCGGGGTGGTATAATCTGATAATGGCAGCACTCTAAGGTCAAATGATTCTTTGGTAATGCGATACAAATAAATCAACTCTAAGGTAAATATAACCAGAAGAGAAAATATTTAAAAACATTCTTTCTCTCAATTTTTCACCGCCTTTTTCATGGATAATCTATTTTTACATTCTTTTAATAATTCGAATGATATCTATTTCGTAACATATTAGCAAACAGGGAATTAACGTTAACTAACTAAGCTAGGGCAGAAAATATGTCTAGTTTAATACCAAATGTTTTCAAAAGCGAAATTGAAATCCTACTTATGATGATAGTGTTGTTTCTTCGTTTAAATCAAATTCAATGAAAATAAAACCTACTTACTTACTTAGTTGTTTGAGACCACAGTTAAGAGATACGATATATAAATCATTTGAAAAGTTGATGCTGGTAGCCGTTACTATGTGGTAGTTAATCATCTTCGGGAAATGTTTAAAAAGGAACTACTATGTTTTATACCACTAAATTTATTAAGAAAACAGTGACTGCAGTTTCAACTCACAGTCATTTTCAAACTGAATTACAAAGGTAGACTAAGTATTAAATACAGAAACATGAGAAAATTTAACAATAAGTAAAAACTACTTGAGAAATTACATTATTACAAAGGGGAGGTACTAAATTTTGGGAACTAATTATTATTTGGCGACAATAAATAACGGGGAAAACCCAAGTTCTGTCTGATCATTAAGCAAATTTACATTTTTATTTTTACTATGTTTATATATTTCTAAAGATTCAAGAATATTTAACTTTTGGCCCTTTATTGAATAATGTAGTATGTCAGTGTTGTTTAAATCAGGAAAACTGTGGCTGTGTTCTAAGCAATGGTTGGCAAAGCTCGAGTCTGTTTTTTGTAGTCTATATGATCGGTGGTGTTCTGAAAAGCGAGTTTTAAAGCTTCTACCACTTTGTCCAATATACAAGCTATCGCACTCTGAACATTTTAACTTATAAATTCCTAATTTATCAAATTTATTAATTTTATCTTTAGTATTGTAAAGGATAGTGGACAGATTGTGTTGAGATTTAAAGGCTACTTTTATGTTATGTTTGAAAAGAGTATTAGCTATGTTTTCTGATAGGGTACTTACAATACATTAATAATTGCCATCCAAAAATTCAATTTACTCTGGAAAGTGAAAATAACCATAAAATAAATTTACTAGATCTCACCATATCTGACCTCAATAATCAGTGTAATTTTAAAATTTTTAGAAAACCAACGTTTACAGGTAATACTATATCTAATGACTCTTTTCACCCCTTACAACACAAAATGGCTGGATACAATTCAATGATACATAGAGCATTCTCTTTGGTTCTCTCTGAGGAAGATCTTCACGATGAACTAAATATAATTGAAAGATTGCAATATCAAACAATTTCTCCCAACAAACCATAAAGAAATTAATAACTAAAAAACAAAAACACCTAGCTTTTAATTCAATATATCCCAAAATAAAAAAATAATAAAGATAATTCATCTTACATATCTTTGTCATACTGTGGTACCCTATCAGAAAATATAGCTAATACTCGTTCCAAACATAACATAAAAGTAGCCTTTAAATCTCAACACAATCTGTCCACTATTCTTTACAATGCTAAATATAAAATTAATAAATTTGATAAATCAGGAGTTTATAAGTTAAAATGTCTCTGAACATTTTATTGAGGTCAGATATGGTGAGATCTAGAAAATTTATTTTATGGTTATTTTCAGTTTCCAGAGTAAATTGAATTTTTGGATGGCAATTATTAATGTATTGTAAGTACCCTATCAGAAAACATAGCTAATACTCTTTTCAAACATAACATAAAAGAACCCTTTAAATCTCAACACAATCTGTCCACTATCCTTTACAATGCTAAAGATAAAATTAATAAATTTGATAAATTAGGAATTTATAAGTTAAAATGTTCAGAGTGAGACAGCTTGTATATTGGACAAAGTGGTAGAAGCTTTAAAACTCGCTTTTCAGAACACCACCGATCATATAGACTACAAAAAACAGACTCGAGCTTTGCCAACCATTGCTTAGAACACAGCCACAGTTTTCCTGATTTAAACAACACTGACATATTACATTATTCAATAAAGGGCCAAAAGTTAAATATTCTTGAATCTTTAGAAATATATAAACATAGTAAAAATAAAAATGTAAATTTGCTTAATGACCAGACAGAACTTGGGTTTTCCCCGTTATTTGTTGTCGCCAAATAATAATTAGTTCCCAAAATTTAGTACCTCCCCTTTGTAATAATGTAATTTCTCAGGTAGTTTTTATTTATTGTTAAATTTTCTCATGTTTCTGTATTGACTACTTAGTCTACCTTTGTAATTCAGTTTGAAAATGACTCTGTGAGTTGAAACTACAGTCACTGTTTTCTTAATAAATTTAGTGGTATAAAACATAGTAGTTCCTTTTTAAACATTTCCCGAATATATAAATCACTTAAATGTGTAACCCATCAATATGCGGTCGAAGATTCGAGGAACAGAGACGTAATAATTTCATTACGTATTTATCTTCTTACTCAGGGTAAAATTACAAATCATTATTTATCTTCATATATGTATATTTAAATTACTATTTACATTGAAGCTAAACAAAAAGCCAAACATCAAATGGCAAATTCATGATGAATCTGTTTGAATGAACTGGTTTATTTTATTTTCACCAAATGTTTAATTAGTACATATATGGCATACTCTTTTTAACCGACTAAAAAAAGATAATTTTAAATTCATTCGCTTTTTTTAAAGTATATACATCGATTACTCAGAAATTCGGAATTTGAATTAGTTTTTCTTTATTATGATCAGGAAGTTGCTGCGGTGATCCCATATTATTTTGGCTGAAATTAGTTTAGTAAAATCCAAAATGATGCTGAAAATATGGCAGAAAAAAATTAATTTTGACCAATTTTTTTCAAAATTGTTGAATCTAAAAATATTTAAAAAAATATATTACTGCGGCAATATGGCAAATTAAAAACTTTACATCTCTCGATTTTGTCCAAAATTGGTATCCTGGGCTTTTTGGAGGTATAAACTACGAATCTAAAGTTATTTTTTAAAAAATCAATATGGTGGACCAATATTTTACTCTCTCTCAATATTGTTTTTTGAAGATGTAATTTACGAATTGAAAATGATTTTTAAAATGTATTGTGGTGGATTCAATATAGCGAACTAAAAATTTCAGATCTTTCGATTTTGTCCAAAATTGGTTTAGAAGGGTTTTTGAGTCCAGTATGGCGGACTAAAATTTAACATCTCCCGATTTTGTTCAAAATTGGTACTGGGGGGTTTCTGAGAGACTAAATAACGAACTTAAATTTGTTAAAATAATCAATATGGCAGATGCAAAAATTTTATATTTCCGAGAAATGTTTCCAAGGGTGTAAATTAGGATTAGATTAAGAGTTTAAAAAGATTTTTTTGAAATTCGATATGGTGGGCTGAGAATTTTACATTATTTATATTTTTTCAAGATTAGTATTCGAAAGTTCTTGAGGTCGTATATTACCAATCTTAAGTTAATTTTTTATAAGTTAATACTGCAGATACAATATGGAAAACTAAAGATCTTATATGTTTCCGACCTTGTCCCAAATTGATTTCGGGGGATTATTGGGGCATATATTGCTGACCTTAAATTAATTTCTTCAAACTCAATATGCAGGAAAAAATGTCCCAAGTTCGCCCAATATTGCTATTGGTGAGTTTTAGAAGCCTACGGATATAAAATTAATTTTTTAAAATTCAGGATAGTGGATTCACTCTGCAGACTAAATATTTGTCGGGTACAATTTCATTTAAAACTGATATATGGAGAATTCTCTTCTTCGTCTTCTTCTTTCTAACACAGTTAACCATGCTAGTAGGCCGTTGCCTGTTCATTGCCATCACGTCTTCTCCGGAAGATAAGGTCCAGCTTTCTCGCCATCGTTTTAGTGGTCTTCCTTGTGATCTTTTTCCTGCTGGGTTATTTATTTTTGCGCTTTTAACGAGTCTACCGTCCCCCATTCTCTCTATATATTTGTTCCAGAATCTTTTTCTAACCCATCTTCCTATGTCCTGTATCCCGAATTGTTGTCTGATATCTTTATTCCGTATTCTGTCGTGTAGAGTTTTGTCTTATATACTTCTTAATGTTTTCATTTCGACTGTTCTCATCATTTGTAGAGTTCTGCCTGTATATGGTCTTATTTCTGCCGTGAATATTATGATGGGTCTTAGAGCCGTTTTATATATCTTAGTTTTGCTTTCGGTATTAAGGTATTTGTTCTTCCAGACAATTTCTTTTAGGCATCCCGAAATTCTAGCTGCTTTCATTGTTTGCTTTTTTACTTCGTTAAAAAGGTTTCCATGGCTCGTTATTTTTGCTCCCATTGTTTGAAGTGATTTACCTGTTCGACAATTTTAGAGTCGATTTCCAACTTGCACCGTATTGGTTGTTTGGATGTTACTAAGCATTTGGTCTTCTCGGTGTTGATGAGCATATTTAATTCTTTCGCTTTAGTGTTAGAGTGCAGTAGTCTTTGGAGGTTATCTTCAGAGTCTGCAATAAGAACAGCATCGTCCGCAGACGGTATGGTAGCTGTTGGGTGGACTCAGTAACTCAACAGGTGCCATTGCCGGTCCCAAGCCCGGATAAAGGAGGAGGGTTCACAAGCCAGGCCAGTCCCCTACCTGTGGTAAAAAAAAACAGTACGGCTCACAGAATCGTAAGTCAGCCTCGGATAACTCTCAGAATCAAATAATTTTTTCTTGTACAATGTAGTATGATCTATAACTTTGGATAAAATTGATACTTTTCTGCTACCTCAACTCCATTCAAAACTAAAAATTGAAAAATAAAATGTTTATAAAAAGATTGAACCAATTTCTGAAAAAGCGTTACAAGGGAATAATAACAATATTAATTTTTATATGAAATTAAAATTTTTGATGTCGTGCCAAATTATTATTAAATAAAACAAATACCTACTAACACGAGATATATACAAGCTACGGTGAAAAAGCAATTACAAATGAAGTCTTTCTTAATCTTTTCATGTGAATCACATTTTGTCAGTTATTAATTTGACACTAACTTCAAAAATTTTAATTTTATATAAAAATGTATATTGTTATTTTTAATTTTTTATCCCTGTTTTTTTATAAAAATTTTAGTACTACCGTAACATTGAATTTACCGACATACGATAAAGGCAAATTAATTGGCCTTGAACGACTGAAACCAGAAAAATGAGAACGATATATTATTCACAAACTTTTGACATTGAAAGTAATTCTTTTTTTTAAGATATCGACAATTCTAGACATTATTATGCAGTAATACTGTATATTCTCTTTTCCTTACGCGATTCTTATATGAAAAGTTTCTGTAAGAAATCCCGAAAAATCTTTCCAGCGATGAAGCTCATAGATATACTTAAAAATACTGGTGAGTATGGCAACGATGTGCTGATTATAGAGAATCTATATCCGTCAGAGGGCAGTGGTCCGAGTTAATGGTAAACTTACCAAAGGGTGACAAATTCAGCGAGGTATAAGTCAGAGATGTATTCTCCCTCCACTGTTGTTTAATTTATATTCGGACAAAGTTTTTAAGGAAGTTCTACATAACCAAGTATTTGAAGTTAAAATCAACGGTGAGGTAATATACACGATGCGTTATTCCGATGATACGGCCATTGTAAGTGATAGCCTTCAGGATCTACAACAACCCTTAGAGTATGTCAATATGGTTGGAAAAGAAATGAGGCTGAATATGTTGCTAAAACTAAATTTATGGTTTTCAGTCGTCTACCATATCCAGAGGCTTCGCTGCTAACAAATCATTGAAAGGGTCTCCAACTTCAAGTACTTTAGATTTTGTACTACTGAACAGCTTAGCCCAGATAAAGAAATTAAATGCAGAATCGAATCAGCCCGCTCAATTTTTCTAAAAATGAAATCGCTTGTCTTCATTGACATTCTAAATTCAAGATTTCTTTAATGGATGGCTAAATCTTACATCTGGTCAGTATTGCTGTATGAATCAAAGGTGTGGTCACTGACTTCCACGATCAATCGTTTGGAGGCATTTCAGATGAAGTTGCATAGGCGAATGCTTTGAATACCCTGTGTAGCTATGCAGACTAATATAGCGGTTTTAGATCGGGCACATGCCAATGCAGAAAAATAGCATATCTTGGCCATATTCTCATAGTGGATCAGTACAGAATTATTCAATTGATAATGAAGGGTAAAATAGAGGGTTATAGAAGGAAGCAGATCTCTTGGCTGAGGAACATTTGAGAGTGGACAGGCATACACAGTGCTGAACAGCTATTTAGAATAGCAGAGAACCGTGATCAACTCGCCATTGTAATTACCAAGTTCAGAGAGACCTGACACAACACAGGAAGAAGAAGGAAGAATAACAGTTAGACTTCTAGTTTTCCAGTTTTGTTTCATGTTTGATATTATTATAATTTGTATTGTCAACAAACATATCTTTACAAAGAAAAGTTTAAATGTTGATGTCGATAGGGGGAACAGTTGTCTCTCGAAAATATACAAAATTTTAAATATTTGCTGGTTAGGAATAAAATCAAACGATCTTTTTATTCTTATATTTTGATCCAAATTCCCGAGTCCCTTTCGCCTGTATTCCTAAAGAAAAGTATTTTGTGTAAAAGATAATAATTATACCGACAATTCTTACATGGCTTGCCTAACCACATTAAGTCAAGACTACCCTTAATTAAAAATCCTTTTATTAACTTTTTTTAGTTCCTTCGTCTCGTGTGTATTCCTGATGAAATTAGTACCAATCGAAAGTTTCAGATATAACTAAAAAGGAGAAATTAGGTTCCCAATCTTTTTTCTTATTTTCCATTTGCCAAGTATAAACAGCTCAGTTGATATTAGCAGTTTGTCTTTATCAGTATCGCAATAAAAATATATATGAAAATAAAGCATTGTATTGCGAATACGGTAATATTGTTGCCTACAAAAATGGTCAATACTGAGAGTTACCGCGTATTAAAGTATAAACGTTTGAGTCATAAATTGGTTAAAATTTATTTATTTCATAAAATAAAGTAGACTAATTAAATAAGTAAATACATATTTTAGGAAAGGATTAAATACTAATAACCTATTTATAAAAAATATTTTGTGAAAATTTCTTGCACATTTAGAAAGAGTTAATTAAATTCATTTGACACTGTAAAATTAAATTTAAGTTCTGACGAATAATCGTTATTATAGTCGGCTGTTGCGCGCAATGAATCGTCTAAATGTTAGGGTGTTGAGTCCCTAATAAATCCTGTTGGTTTTAAATAATCAGTCTTGTAACAACCGCAATTTTCTGGATATAGTTTTACATAGCAAGGATTAGTTGCATGAATCCACATTGAATGTGTGTATATTGTAGGCAGAATTTTTTGCTTGAGGAATTCCCAGCATTGTAGGATCATATTTGAGTCACAGCTTCTAATCTTGCTTAATAACAATTTCTTTAATAATGCGATATTTTGCATCATTTACACTAGTACAATACTTGATGCTATACATAAGAGCAGTAAACTCCTAAATCTCATCAATCTTTTCGTCAATGATAATGTTGCCTTCATCTGCTAATGAGGCAATAACTTTTGGGTATTTCTCAGTTTTGAAAAAGAAATAAAAGGTCTGGCTTTTCTTTTATTGTAAAAAGCTGTAGTGTAATCGCAGCCTGTACATGCATGAAAAGTTGGTAAATTTAGGCATAATATGGATTTCAACTTTAATTCAATACAATTAATTCAAGACAGATCTGTATTTTTTCCTTTCTTAGTGGCTGAAGCTGCTAACCAAATTGTTGATTTAGAAACTTTGTGCATATTAGCCAGCAAACTTTTGCACAAAATTCTTGATGTTGGTATTATTTTGGATACATGAGATATAATTCGCGTGTCAGCTTCTTCATGTTGACATAAATAATCACATTGTCAACTTTTATATGGTTTTGTTTGTGCGATAAGAACTGAACTTTTACAGTCATAATTTTTTTTTGTTTGGATTATTGATTGTCATTCCTCCAGTAATTAGCCAAAAATTTTACCAAAGCCTCCTTCAAAGATAATTTTTAGACTTCTTCTGGGGATCTTAATTGTAGAGGTCCTATTATTTCATGTGGAATATCAAATTTTTGTCGACTTTTGCGTTCAGATTTTTTGATTGAAGGCGATAAATAGCTGTCAAATATAATATGAATTAATATAGCATTGGTTGAATTGATAGATTGTGCAAGGTGCAAGAAGGAAAAGCCAATAATTATTTCAATGTCGATTTGTACTGGCTAAAACAATTTGACTTGAGACTTTAATGTGTTAGCCAATTTTAACTACTGTGTTTTGAATATTTCACCAGTACATGAGAAAAGAACAGGCGGTATTAGTGGTAATGGGAACAACCAACAAATACACTACGTACAAAATACACACATTCGATGTGGATGCATGCAACTGATCATTGCTGTGTTAAACTATTTCCTGAAAACCTCCAGGATTTGTTGGAGACTCAACACCCTTATATGTTAATGATGTATTGCGCGCAACAGCCGACGATAATAACGTTAATTCCTCGGAACTTGAGTCAGATGAATTTGGTTACTTGTTTGTGGATGAACAAAAATTCTTTACATTTTTAACAAAATATTTTTGTATAAATGTGTTATTAATATTTAATCGTTTCGCAAAATATGTATTTAGTTATTTATTTCTTTAGTAAGCCCATTTTATTTTATGAAATAAATCAATTTTGAGAGGTAAGTTAATATTGCTTATTTTGGGTATCTATACATTTTAATATAGCTGTATTTGTCTCTCGCATGGTAAATTGAGCATGTACACTTCATGTCACTGAGCAGCTGCATGACGCACAGCTGCTATGCTCTATTGCATTGAGTGATACAGGTAGCTCTTCTTCGTGGCGCTCCATTTTATTACTCAAATGTTCATACTTTAACAAACGGCAACCCTCAGTCTTAATCATTTTTTTAGGTAACTCAGTATTATCATATCCGCAAAAAAATTGGCTTAATTTTCATATACATTTTTATTGGGATACTGATGAGGACCACTTGCTAATACCGGTAATAAAAACAAAAAAAAAACGCAACCTAATTTTTCTTTTTACTTATATTGGCACTAAATTTTTAGGGATATAATGAGAGAAAGGACCTAAAAAAATTAATATGAGGGTTTTTAATTAAGGATAGTATTGGCTGAATGTTATTAGGCGACTGATGGAATAATTTTTTGTTCAATTATTATCTTTTACATAAAATACCTTTCGTTAGGAATACAGATAAGGGAATTGTTGTATTTGATATTTTAAACCCTTCAGTGTCAATTTAGACAAATCTTATAAGTATTTCGTATTACTATATTTTTAACTCAAAGTTACCCGTCGCGGCATCGCCCGCTTGTTCGATGGGGTTATAATTTGAATGTGTATTATAATCATATATTACACGAACACGATTTTCACTAAAGAAATCTTTAAATAAAAATCATATTATATAAAAAATGATAAAGAATGGAGCAGTGAGTCTAGCCGAATTTTATTTTTTGTCTTATCGGCTTCCACAATTTCAGTTGGAAATAAATATATTACATGAATATGAATAAAAAGTAAATTAGATGGTAAAATGAAAATGTTATTTTGACCCATATCTGCTTGGCGTATTATTATATCTTATGTTGTATATTTGTGCTGTGGCCTTTAAAAATCCCAGAAAAATTTTATTATACCCTGTTTAGCATGTTTCTATGAATATGAAAAAATTGTAAATGAATAAACCATTACGCAAAAAGAATCCGATTAGCGTCATTCGAAATTCATTATGGTAGTTAGTTCATTCACTTTTCAAATATTCACTTCATTATACATTATCATATTTTTTCAGATTAATAAAAAATTGCACAAATAATGAACTACACCTTGTTAATAAAGTAATTAATTCTTAAGGTGCATATAAATATGACGAGCCGAGCGCGACACTTTTGAAAATGCAAGAGGACACAAATCTATGATTGACTTTATACTTAGTAACCGAGTTATACATCCCACCCAGATATTGGATATTAGAACATTGAACTCTGTTAATGCAGGAAACGATCATAAATTGGTTCTATCAAAGATTCGAATAAAGGTTACACAAAAGAAAAAGCAGTTGGAGAAGGTTAGGATACAAAAAAAGAACATAGACTCTCTGTGGCATACGTCAACGAAAGAATTATGTCAAAAAAGATTGATGGAAAAAATTGAAAGAAAATCAATAAATGAAGAGGAAGATATAAATCATAGCTGGGAAAAAATTAAGGGAAACATAGAAGATGCTTCAAATGAGTCATTGGGCACACATACAATTACAATCAACAACAAAAATCCTAATAAAACTCCATGGTTCCGTAAAGAAGTTAAAGATAAGTGTAACGAAAAAAGAAAAGCATATTTAGCATATAGAACGTCAAAAACGCCGGAAGCATACAATAGGTACAAACTAATTCGTAACGAAACTAATCTACTAGTCAAGCAACTAAAAAGTGAACATTGGGAGCAGTTCTCTAAAAGAATGGAAGGAGACTTCTATAGTGTACAAAAACAAATGTGGCGACTGATAAGACAACAGCGCAAAGAAGTATCTGAACTCTCCGAAACAAACAAAATATCAGAGGAGAAATGGATAGACTACCTAACAAAATTATTTGAGGGAGATGCTAACATTGGAAAAAACAACATACTAGCAATAAGGAATAATGTGGAAGTCACCATTCAAGAAGTAGAGAAAGCTATAAAATCCTTAAAAAATAGAAAGTCTCCCGGACAAGATGGAATTCATAACGAATTGTTGAAATAAGGAGGACAGCGACTAACACAGGAACTCACAAGCTTCATTCGAAAAATCCTGACACAATGCAAAGTACCAGATAGGTGGAGAACTAGCACAATGATGCTTATGTTTAAGAAAGGTGACAAACAAGAACCAGGGAACTACAGGAGTATTAATCTACTGGACACAACTCTGAAACTCGTTACGAAAGTAATCAAAAATAAAATTAATTCGGTTACAACACTGGAAGACGAACAGCAGGGATTTAGATCAGGAAGGTCTTGCGTGGATGCAGTATTTATTCTACGACAGATGGTTGAAAAATCTATAGAATACAATAAACCAACATTTTTATGCTTTATAGATCTAACAAAATCATTCGATCGTATAAAGCTAGATGACGTAATTCACCTGTTATATAAGAGAAATATTCCTATCAATATATTTCAGACCATCGAAAACATATACGCAAACAATAAAGTTCAGATTCGCACTAACGGTAAATTATCAACACCCATACCAGTAAACAGCGGTATTAGACAGGGAGACTGGCTTAGTCCTTTGTTGTTTAACATGATAATGGACGAAATAATAAAGAAGGTGCGACTTGGTAGAGGATATAAAATGGGTGATACAGAAATAAAAATTCTCTGTTACGCTAATGACGCTGTGATATGTGCCGAAAATGACGACGACCTCCAGAGATTGTTAAATACCTTTAACCTTACGGGAAGAAAATATAATATGATTATCTCAGCCGAAAAAACTAAATGTACGACAACCTCAAAAGAACCCCTCCGATGCAAACTAGAACTAGACGGTCAAATAATACAACAAAAAATGAGTTTCAAATATCTAGGAATCGACATAACTAGTTATGGCAACATCGAAGATGAAGTAAGAGGGCAGGTGGCCAAAGTAAAATAAAGTGGCGGGTTGTCTCAACGACGTGATCAGGCGAAACAAACACTTACAACAAGAAACAAAGGTTCGGATCTACAAAACCACAGTTAGACCTATTATGAGATACACCTCAGAAACACGGCTAGAGACGACAAAAACGAAACAACTATTGGAGACTACAGAAATGAGAATACTTCGACGAATAACAGGAAAAACGCTACTAGACAGAGAAAGAAGCGATACCATTAGGCAATCATGCAACACAGACTGCATTAATGAGTGGTTCCTACAGTGTAAGACACAATGGAACAAACACATAAGCCGAATGACAGATGATAGTGTAAGGATCGCACGAGATAAATTGCCTAGTGGTACATGCAGTAGAGGTCGACCACAGAAAAGGTGGGGCGATAATTTAAGTCCAGAATGAGGAAAATCGAAGAAGGAACAGGTCAGGGACCTATTATAGAAGGTAGAAGAAGAAGAGCCGAGCGCGTGATGCGCCCGTGACGAGTATGCCGCGAACATACAGTGAGTGAATTTTTTCGATTTCTATTGATGTCGAGGGCCTTCGGCGGCAGGTCTCAAAAGAGGTAATAAATGCATCTGGGTTACAAGAAGTAAATTTTTTTATAGTTCTATTGCTTGTGAATAGTTCGTCCGAGATTCGTAGTGGTTTTCTGATGCGAACTCAACGGATTTTTTTATCTAGTGGGACGCATTTGTAACACACTCTCTAGAAAAAATTTTCTTTGCAGCAACACTAAAGACATATTTTTTTAATTTTTTTTTGTTAATGAAATGTAATTTATTTAGCACTTGGCATTGATTAAAAGTTGTTTATAAGTGAATATGGAGTGGTCCGAAAAAAATATGTTAAATTTAGAGGAGACCTGCAAGTAAATCCAAAAATGAGTCAGAAATTTTGCACAGATCAGCGAAAAAAAATTTCTGGGCTGCTGAAAGTATACTTCTGTTTTGGAAACGATTGGATCTATTTTATTTAACAAATATTCCGAATCTAACGGATTTATTTTTGGTGAAATTTCTGTATAGTCCGTTAATATATTGGAACTATAAATTTGCTAGAATTTCCAATCTTGACTTTTTTTTATTCAAGGTAGTGCGCTATTATAGCCGAAGTTTTTGCTTTTTATTTGATGACGTTTTTAGCAGTAAAATCATAAAACTGACAAAGAAGCCTTTTATTTTTCATCGTCAGACATGGCAGGGCAGGTTTATCTTGTTCGCTCACTTTGTATTAGCTAAAACGGTAGTGAGAATTTTCCATGGTGTGCTCCACTTCAACAAAAACAAGGCTGCCCTTTGTTATTCGTCATCAATAACTCCGATTTGAAAAGAGAAATAACTTTAAATCTGGTCATATTCTTTGTAAGAATCTTCTACGGTACTCGCTGATTAACAAATTTGAGTATCCGTATATAAAACACATTTGGTGGGAAAACGCCACCTATTTCAAATTATGAAAATTTACAAATACTGATAAATATCTTCGTCTACAAATATTAATATATTTTTATTTATTTTTATCTTTTGTTGGTTTACACCGCCCAAACGTTTCTAAAAATCCCCTGTGACATCAGTTGCCGCTCGGCCCGCTATATTTATACTCACCTTTAGACTTCCCGGGGGTGCATGCAAGTGCATTTAAGAATTTTATGGTGTATACTTGAAATGACTCACATCTTTCTCTCCAGCTATCTAAAGCAAGAGAGAGAGAGAGAGAGAGAGAGAGAGAGAGAGAGAGAGAGAGAGAATTACGCCGCATTAATTAATTTACTTTTTTAACTGTTATTCTGCTGCTATTATGATCGATGTGAAATAAATTTAATATTATTTTTACAAATTGCAGTAACATAATAATGTTGTTTGAACACACATTTTAATCTTGCTATATTAGAGTTAATTACTTTTTCCCCTTTTAAATTAAGAATACCAAAAATCAATAAATTTAGATTTTCTTATGAGCTGTATTTTGAAATCAAAATCCAGTTCATATCTCTGTTTGATAAAGAGATATCGATAAATTTAACAAATATATTTTACCCCTTTTCACCCTTTTGGAGTGCAAATTTTGAAAAATTCTTTCTTAGTAGTTGCCTACATGGTATTACCAACCTACCTCCACAATTTAATGATTTCATCTTTAATAGTTTAGGTTCTGATTTGATATGTCATGCAGTTAGGACAACGCCGTTATAGATAAAAGGGGTAAATTCTAAAAACTATTTTTTGCTATATTTTTATATTTTAAATTCTGTGAAACATTTAAGCTGATTAGACCAAAATAAATCACTGCAGGATACAAAAATTTTAACTATTAAATTAGGCACTTGTGAACAATTCCCGGTTGAGCAATTTACTGTTGAGGCCGCTTATTTAATAGAGCCAGACGGTATTTGTGTTGTTTGTGTTTATTTACGACCAATTAGTTTGAAAATGTATGTCTGGCGAAAAACAAGAAAATGATGAAAATGAACATGGTAAATACTAAGGTTTTATCTGGAAAAACAAAAGGAAATTATCGATGGGTTTATATTATGTTCCATAATTAAGCTTTCTAGACTGAGAGCTGGTGAGAGATTAGTTCAAAATGTTTTATACCCGTTAAAATTTACGTTAAAAATTGTATATATATATATATATATATATATATATATATATATATATATATATATATATATATATATATATATATATATATATATATATATATATATATATATACAGGGTGATTCAAAAATCGATCACGAAACTTAAGGGGGTGATTCTACTTGACAAAATAAGGGTAGAGCTTCATATAATTTTTTTTCAAAATGTCATTCGTTTTCGAGTTACAAGCCGTCCAAGTTCAAGTTTTTATTTTTTGTTTTTTGAATTATTCGCTTACAGGAAAACCGATTTGACTAATATTTGAAAGATAGGCTAAGTCTTCTGCGCTTCATCATTTTAGTAACAATTCACATTGATTGTTTGCCGCTAGAGGGCACTTTACCTACATTGAAAATTGTTTTTTTGTCATAATTTTTTAGTGTTAACAGCTACAGTAGTTTTTGGCATAATTTCTGAAAGACTGATGCCAGGCCTTTAAAAAAGGTGCTCTTTATTTACATCGCTAAACCCAACGGTTTAGACGTAAATCACCCTTAAAAATTAAGTGGTAAATTTACTTTTCTCATTTCATTACCACCAGCTACCAGGTAAATAGCTATCAAAGTATACTAGAGCTGTCAGTTTAACATCAAATAAATTCGCTTTTTAAACTATTTAATTTATAATCTTAAAATAACTAATAATGGGTAATCACCAATATTCAAATATCGAATATTGTGATATCCATTTTTGTTATGGAAAAGCAAATGGTAATGCAGAGTTGGCAAGAAGATATTATATGGAGAGTTATCCGGAAAGAAATATCCCTCATGCTCAAACATTTTCCAGTGTGCACAGGAGGCTTGCGGAATGTGGTTCATCCGTGGATGATTCATGTTCCGTAGATTCCATCTTTCCAATTGTTCTTGTATCTGATTTCACTGAATATGAAATAATTAATGCTATAAAGAAGCTTAAACCTAAATTTACTACTGGTCCAGATTTAATCCCAGCCTTTCTAATACGAGACTGCAGATTCGTCCTAGCCAAACCACTTAAAATACTATATAATAGGCGTTTAAAATTAAACAGATTTCCTTCCAAATGGAAGTTTTCCAAGGTTTGTCCTGTTTTTAAGAAAGGGGATAGATCTGAAGTTGTAGACCGGTGTCTATTATATGCAATTTTTCTAAAATATTTGAATTTTTACTTCATGATTCTATTTTTTCATTAACTAAAAATTGAATTACTCTATCTCAACATGGCTTCTTTAAGGGTAGGTCAACGACAAATAATCTCATGATTATGACTCAGGATATAGCTGAGGCTATTGATCATGGTTGTCAGATGGATGTTGTTTATTGGGATTTCACAAAGGCATTTGATCGTTTGGACCACTCCATCTTACTTAAGCAATTGTCATCATTTGGATTTTCAGATTCACTAATAATGTTATTTAAATCATATCTCCATAATCGTATTCAGTATGTTAAAATTCGCGGTTCTCGCTTAGTGAAATATATTTCAAGTTCTGGTGTGCCGCAAGGATCAGTACTGGGACCATTTATTTTTTAATATTTTTATTAATGACATTGTTTCTGTTGTTGACAAGGATATCACTACATAGTATAAAACAAAGTCGCTTTCTCTGTCCCTATGTCCCTTTGTATGCTTAAATCTTTAAAACTACGCACCGGATTTTGATGCGGTTTTTTTCAATAGATAGAGTGATTCAAGAGGAAGGTTTATATGTATAATAACATCCATTAAATAGTGGAGAAATACTGTTATTTTTGAGGTTTCTAATGTGATGTCGTTAATTATCATATTTTTTTCCGCTTACATTGCAAACGCAGGCTGAACCCTACGAGATTTATCAAAATAATGTACTAATTATTTGTACACATTGAAAAGGTCTACAGAAAACTCCGCGATGGTATATGTCTATCTCTCATGGATATCCCACAATAACATTTTTTTGTCATTTACTTTTTACGACAAATAATGGCAAATTTTGAAGCGATTTTAACCAATACAGCATTAATCCTTATCCAATTAAATAGCTTAAATACATTGTTGATTTAATATAGATCTATATGGTCCTTTACAGAACAAGATTTAAATGAATATTTTCGAAGATATTACAGATTTAAAATTGCGGGAAGTAGCGCTTGCGGCGGTACTGGCCGACCGGGACGGCGGCAGCGTGCCTATAAATAGCGCGTCGGAGGCCGATGTAATAATTGTTGTAAAAATAAAATAAATAGTCACAGTTTTTCTGTAGTGTATTTAGTATCAGCATTGCACCCGTGCGAAGCCGGGGCGGGTCGCTAGTTTTATTATATGCCGATGATATTAAGCTATATAAGAGGATAAATTGCTTACAGAATTTTGTAGAGATTCAATCGAACCTGGAACAGGTTAGCAATTGGTGTTCCGAAAATTATCTGCAGCTCAACCTGGAGAAGTGTAATGTTATGACTTTCACTTCCTAATTTTCTTCATTTCGATATGAACATTCGTTGAATACCGTGCTACTCTCGCGGGCAGATCTTTTTAAAGATTTTGGAGTCACTTACGATCCCAAGCTTCCATTTTCTTTTCATATGAATAATATCGTTTTTGAAGCTTCAAAGGATTTTGGGTTTATCTTGCGCTGTACTCGCGATTTTAATAACACTGATGTCATCAAATTACTGTATATCTCATATGTGCGGTCTAAACTAGAATACGCATCAGTTGTGTGGTCCCCAGGCTACAATACCCACGTCAATACTTTGGAGAGGGTCCAAAGAAGATTTTTGAAATACCTCAATCTTAAGCGTTTTGGGGTTTATCCTAAGCAAGGTTTTTCACATGAACTATTGCTTCAGAAATTTAACTTTTCATCTTTAAAAGTTCGGTAGGAATTTTTCTTACTAAAAATTCTTTATAAGGTACTTAACAATTTTATTGATTGTCCCAATATTTTAGCTAGGATAAACGTACGTATCCCTCGTATAAATTGCCGAAATTTTAACGTATTTTATCTCAGAATTCCCAGAATTTTCGCCTCTATATTCCATGTGCGATACTTACAACAAGAGTAATTGGCATTTCTTTTTTTTTTCTCTTTCTCATCCTTAACTGATTTGTATGTTCACCTTTGTTTACGAAAGTAGATAGCAACATTATATTATACATTTAATGTTAGACTTAATTATTTTAGTTAAATTTTTATTTGTATTTAAATTGATATATATTTTTGTCGTCTGATGCTAATTTAAAATTGTTCGTAGACGTATTATTTGTGTAATCACTGCCTTGTAGTTGGGTCTCAAGACCTGTAGAGTAGTTATTGTAAATAAATAAATAAATAAATAAATCGCTATTGAGGAAGATCAAATAACAACCGCATCCTACGAGAAAAGCTGGCTACTAAAGAGCGAAAAATATAATAGAAATACCTCTTGGTGGAACAATAATCTGAATGAATAACGTAAAGAATTTTTTTAGTCGGTTAAATAATAGGTGAATGAGATGAACATAAAAGTACTTTAAAGGAGACAAAAAAAGAGGAAAAGAAACGGTTCTGCAAAGGGATATCAGCCATATCTGATAGGTTGAGAATTCACAAGTTTTTATAGGGTAAACTTGTCCACTGGGATCCCTAAAACGGTCAGATCGTGTTTCTATTATAGAAAAGAAATTGTATAGATTTTGGCACAGATTCTTTTCCCAGGTAGCCTGATGATTGACAATGTAACGACAGTCTGTTTCGAATGACGATTTGAATTACCTCAAAAAGACGATTGGCGAATTGTCAACAAAATCACAACACAAGCTATGCGAGTGGCTTATCAGATCACCCCAGTCATACAAGTTGCCAGGGAAGGGCGTATTTTTAACATCCTTTCAGACTGGTCTGTAAGGTCGGCGTTTCCTGATGATATTTTGTAGAAGGAGTTTAGCTTAGCGTAACATGGAACGAGTATTTAATAATGCTCTATCTCTCAACGTGATAATAAAAAATACAACATGCCATGAAACAATAACTGACCTGACAACGTCGTAAATCACTGGTACGGTACAAGATTTCAGTAAGTTGCCTAAAACATTTGTCGGCAAATTCATTAGCCCATTACCAATTTTTTCATTTATTCAATATATCGAAGAAAAAATAGGCTTTTCCTAATTTTTCTTTTTTCTCGGAACTATCAAATCTCCAATTTTGACACATGTAGATAAATATTTTTTGTATAAATTCATATGAGACAATGCCACACCTTTCCCTAAGAGGACAGTACTGTAGCATGCTGCCTTCACTAGTTCCCTCCCTGAAAAATTTTTTAGACTGGCGCTTGCTGCCATAAATAAATCTGAACAAAGAATATTTCATGTTCGTACTGTTACGGTCATGATACGATCCGATATCTTTTATGTTGTCTTGAAATTAATTCCACCGTTAACTGAGTCATGTTTTTGAGAGTTTTATCATATTTATTTTAAAAGTCTAGTGAGTCATAATTATATCGATTAAACAGGAACAAGTAAATAATTTCGAAACAAAAGTTTAACTATTAAATTTCGCACTTGTTAACCATTCTCGGCCATTTTCTCTATTAAGCCATTTTACTGTTAGGGTAGCTTATTTAATTGCGTCAGGCGGTATTTGTATTGCTTGTGTTTATTTACGACCGATTAGTTTCAAAAATCCCGTCTAGCGAAAAGAGGAAATGTAGCATGTTTAATGACTTAGAAAATTCGAATTTAGTGACAGGTGAAAAAGAATCGAGTTTGTTAGTCATTTATTTTTCAGTATTTTACTGCAAACAATAAACAGTAACCATACTTTAGATCTAAAAAAATACTGCAAATAATAAAAAATAATCATACAGATATAATAAATAATAAAAAATTGTACAAAATATGCTCGTTTTTAAATCTAGGTATCTTCAGTCTATTCTTATCAATCTTTTCTTCTTCGACTGTCTATTCAAAACTATTGGATGTTGACGAAAACATTTCCAGATTCTTTGTGGTTCATGGCTGTATGTATCAGATCTCAAGTATTTCTAAAGTTCATCCATTTCCCAAGTTCTTTAATCAAGACATTTGTTTTCTTTTTATATCCCGTTTTCCTTCTATTTTACCTTGTTGCCAAAATTAGCTATTTTTCTCCTCTTTATAATATCTAGTATCTCCCTGTCTTTTTCCATTTGTCTTAACATATCTTCTTTGGTTATCCTATCGATTCATTATCTCTTAAACTCTCCAATCTATTTATGGACAAGGCTTTTAGTGTCTACCGCTTCATACTATTAAGCGAGTGGCCAACCACTAAAAAGATGCATAAAAATACAACTTCACCGATCAAAACAGGACGCTGAGATGAAACTTTTTGCAGTCGATTAATTTCATCATTGCCAACAAAAAACCTAAATAATATTCGTTCGTATAATTTGTCCTTAACAAAAAACCTACTGAATTAAGAAAAAGTAGAAAAACGCTACGCAAAAAGTTTGGGCAAAAATAAACACTATTTATTATTTGGCATTTTTTCGAAAAATGTAGCCTTTTCGAGCTATTAAAGGTCGAACAATGACCAAATACGGCCATTTTCACAAATGAATATCTCTGCTCCGGTCCTTTCGACCATTCTTAAGTACAAAATAATCTTTAGTAGTTGTAGTTTAACGTAATGTTTATTTCATAGAGGCTTTTTTTCATTTTCCTGTGAATTTTACAATCGAATATTCATAAAGTATTGCTATTTTTTTATAAGGGGTGATAATATAGAGGCGTCATATAATCGATCTGAAAACCTTTTCAATTAAGTTTCAACGAAGCATATTTCTATAAAATACATTTTTTTATTGAATATACTAAATATCGAACATAGTATTATTAATTATTTTAAATAATCTAACTACCAAAATCACCTGCGTCAGATATGTCCGAGCTGTCTCTTGAAATTTCTTTGTTTTTACATTTTTCTGAACAAGCACAAAGTTCGCGACATTTAAAACTTTGGGATGAAATGAATGGATTTTTTCAGGTGATTTCCCACTGCAAGAACAATTGACTTTTTGTAAAAGTTCCATCATCGTATCCCCCTCAAAGTAATTTCTACTTAATACATACATTCACTTGCCATTTAACTCGCATAATATGTTACAATAGCGCAGGTTTTGATGGAGGCAGTTTATCCCCTGTTGTATCTGTAAATCTTGCTAGTTCTTATCTTTAATGATTAATAGATATCTCGTCACTTTGAGGGACTGATTTCTTTTTTAATTTTCCAGGTAGATAAATTATGTTTAATAATTCTGTCACTGCAGTCCTTGTATCTTATAGAGATAAATCAACTATTTCTTTTAAATTATCGATTTGTGAATGTGAAAGTTTAGAAAATCCAGCATATGCTTTCTTTTTGCCAATGCAATAAAAGGAGCTTGTGGTATCACAACCACTCACAGCATGCAATATTAGAAATAATAAGCTTTTTTTCGTACAATTTATGAATTGGGATACATCGATGGTGATCAATTTTCTTCTCTGTTTTTCCTGTGTAGAACAATATTAATCAAAATAATAATAATGACAAATTAGAAGTATAAATACATCTGGATCTGGGGATTTAACTAAAATCTGTACATTGTCAATATATCTTGACTGAATTTCATTTACAAGAAAAATTAACCTTGTATCTGAGCACATGTGATTACAAGCTAAATTGAAGTCAAGATATTGATAATTTTTTTTATTCTGCCCCCTACGTATACCTTCCTATTTTCGTTTGTCATCGCTTCTATGTTTGGAAGATGATATTGTAAATATTCACAAACGAAATTGGTTAAGCTAGATTTACTATTGTTCGCAAATATTTTTTTTATCTTTCATATAGCTACCAGCTATTATATCTACGGCGTTACCGCCACTTCCATATCTAGCGAAACTTTCTTATTTTGGATTAACACCCATTCATAGTAACGATGAAAAATCAAATGGACTTTATCGGCATCATATGATTTTCGAAGAACTTACTCCATTATTCGTTTACCTACATGATTAAAAGTACTTAAACTGGTAGAGTTTAACTATTGCAATACATCCATTATATCAATAAATACTGTTAAATTTTTGTAGAGATGGTTTATCAACGTTCATATCTTCCCGAATCATATTTTTGGGTAAATGTGTTAATTCTGAATTTGTCATCGGGTTAAAACAGTGCAGATGGAATGTCTGTCAAGAGCCCACTCATTATTATACTTCGTCGAAAGTTAATTGAAACGGTTTTTAGATCGATTATATGATATCTCTTATGAAAAATTGCAATATTTTATGAAAATTCGATCGCAAAATTCACAAGGAAAATAAAGAAAAGCCTATATGAAATAAATACTATGTTAAAGTACAACTCTCAATGATTATTTTGCGCTTAAGAATTGTCAAAGAGACTTGGTAGAAGCGGAGATATGAATTTCTGAAAATGACCGTTTTTGGTAATTTTTCGACCATTAATAGCTTATAACTCGAAAGGAATGCATTTTTCGAAAAAATGTCAAATAATTTAAAATGTTTATTTCAGCTCAATTTACCCTTTTCATAATTTTGTTTTTTTGTTAATAACAAATTAAAGACCAACCGGATAGAAAAACATTATTTACGTTTTCTGTTGGCAATGATGAAATGAATCGATTGCAAGAAGTTTTATCCCAGCGTCCTTTTTTGGTCGGTTAAGTTGTATTTTTATGCATCTTTTTAGTGGTTGGTTGCTCGCCTATATACAGCAAGATAGACTATACGTAATATCGATCGTATTGCAGCCGTAAATATGTAGATTATATGATGAAGAGGACGAAACAGCCATACCATCTTCGAAAGTAAAGCTCTACGAGGCTGATTTACTCAGAAAATATAAAAGAATTTTTCGAGAAAATCATAGCAAAATACCATATAAGTGCAAATTTAGCCTACAATGATTTATTCATCATCTTGTACGTCTACACTAGACAAAATAGATCTTTTAAACTTTCTACTTACCTTATTTACCTAAATAAATATATATATACCCAGGCAATAGCGCTTATAAAAATAATTTAGCATAATTGCCGTAAGCTCAAATCATGCTATGCCACTGAATCTAGATGTTAATATATAACAATTTTAATGTGTTTTACTGTTGTTTGTCACCTACTGTTTGTATTTTATAATTACAATTTTACCTTTATCAATACCAAGTGTATATGCCATACGCTAAATAAATAAATTGACAATAAAAAGAGGTAAACGGATGAAACGTTGGCTTAATACAACACACAAGATTATAAACAAAATAAAACTTGTGTACAATTTAATCTCGAATATTTCTTTGTAGTGTCCGACAAAAAATAAATCCCTTGTGATACAATTTTGGAGGCACGTGCTCTCAATTAACTCAAAAACAGACGCGTAATGAATCCGCAGAAAAAATTAACAGTGACAATGTGTAACCAACACGCACTTGACCAGTTTTGATATCTCATATTTTCGGCTAAAAATTAATAGGACGTTGTTGTCCCGTAATTTAGGCATAGTATAAAAGTTATTTTGATATTTAACGGCCTCGATATATCTTCAATGTAAATTTTCTTATATTCAGAAGATATTTTAAATTTTTCGTTTTATATTATAAATATTGCGCTTATAAAAATTTATTTGAATCTATCAATCAATCTTTATTAAAAAAGATAATATTATATTGGAGTTAACATGTCAGTAAAAAAGTAATACAATGTAAAGTAACTAACAGAATACGATATAATAATTTAAACAGGCAGCTATCTTTCCATGTATGTCCTAATAGAACAAAATACAGTTGTACAAATTGTAAAAGCCAATGCGGGTCAACTAAGATAGACTTTATCTCATATTGTGTTCATGAGAATACGAAGAAAAGATTATGGCATTTCTTATAATAAACATTGCAACTTCTAAGAGAGCTATAGAAGAAAATGCCATAAGGCCGTTTCCAGGAAAAAGCCCACAACAATTGTCTGGAGGACCCAGCTGAAAGATGAGCATCAGCAAACGTTTCTATAATATAAACACTCTCTTCCGATTGGTAAACTGGCACCTAGTTAGAATTAGATATTTTAGGTGGGGATATACAAATACATATAATAAATAAGGTAAGTTCGGCTTACCGAAAACATATCATATATAGCTGAACCAATACAGTTTCGCATCCAAAAAATAACCTTGCTGAAGTTAATTTAGAGATTTTTTCAACATTAAGAATTAGATCAAGGTTATAAATTTCTTTATTTTTTGATAAATGGTGAAGGCGGTCTTGGATGTATTTTCTACACCATGTCTTTCCATCAGAGACTATTCTTTTTGTTACGAAGCTGCGAACTCCTATTAACACACCAGTATCACCAGCAAATAGGAGTTATTGAGATTTATATGTTGTATAGTTACAAGATCATTGATAAAAGCCAGGAAACGGAGAGAGGGTAAAGCCCTGCGGAACCACAAGCGAACGTCTTCTTGTAGACAAAAAAGTATTGCCGATCTTGAACATCATTTTACGTCCCGACAAAAATTTGCTAGTTTGCAGCTTTCGATCGATGCAAGTAGAATGTTTACAGAAATACAACTAGAAATACAAAACATAAAATTGTTTATTGCATTTAGAAGACTAAATATATTGGTATAGATGGGGTTAATATATTCATAAAGAGTTAGATACTAAACAAAATGTTTCAGTAAGAAATTTTGGACGGGTCAATAGCACTTAATTCTAAGAAAATTACACATCCCTTTCCTAAAAAAGTTAATATGGTCATTAAAAAACTTGGCAAGTAGTTCTATAGCATAACTTCCTTATGATTAGGACTATTTTCAAAAATACCAAGATTTAGAGAAGGCCCACAAATCAATTCTAGTTCTTGTATTATAAGAATAGAAATAACCATTGATTTAAAACTTATCAACTGATTGATTGATTGATTGTATGACACAGCAGGTCAGGGTTGAGAAGCCCTTTAGATTTATTATGTTGCCTGCTATATCGGTTCTAGGCAAACAAGTTGATTGCCTTGATCAGGATTAGCAGCCTGCTCACTAGTTTATCCTCTATATATGCCTTCCGGATAGATTGATCTCTGAAAGTGTCTGTAGTAGGCCAAAGGTTTGCACTCGAAGGTGATGTGTGAGACCATCTCATCCTCTTCATCACATAGTCTGTCACAAGCCTGATTTGTTATCAGTCACAAATCTAATTTGTTATCAGTTTAGACGCAAAATTTCACGGCTTATTTTGCCGAGTAGTCTACTAAGCAATAGCTTGTTGTGACTGTGGCCCGCAATGTAATTCCAGTGTATTAATTTGTCCACCAAGAGAGCCTTTGCATTTTCAAAATACTGGCTCTGATCCAATAAATGTAGTAACAGACACTTGCCTTGCAAGTTGTCCACTTTTTCATTACCCGAGGCGCAGTTGTGCCTTGGTACACAAGCAAGAGTGACCCTTTTGTGCTCTACCGGAGTGATAAGGTTTTGAAGGTCGTCTCAGATCTATTTTAATATTATCTGATAGCACGCTAGAGCCTTCGGTCCTGCCTGACTGTCACACTAGATAAGGACGGTCCTGTTCCTGTAGTCCTTCCTCAAATTCTCCCGAAGACAGACATCGACAGCATGAATTTCTTGTACAGTATAATAGCACTTAATTCTAAGAAAATTACACATCCCTTTTCTAAATAATTCAGGGCTAGTTATATTCACTAGAAAATTCAGTAAGTGGTTAAATGGCATAATTTTCTTATTTCAAAAATACCCGTGGTTATAAGGAAGCACACAAATCAATTCTAGCTCTTGTATTATAGGAATTGATTTAAAACATATCAATGGTGCGCCTTATAAACATACAATACATTTACAATTTTTTATAAATAAATACTTGGTGCCGTCAACAATCCCAGCTTTCCGAATAAGGGGTCTGCAAGATACGCAATTCCTTGTCCCACAAATATATGTTACAATCCTTTTTTGTAAGAATCGAATGATCTGCGCTGTGAATCCAAGAAACTAACCTGAACAACTTTCCTCGACTGTAGAAGTATGCATAATGACATGATATTAAAATCTTCACGCCACAAATTTGCTATAAGTGGCATACGAAACAGATGCCAACAAAGTACATATAACTGTCAGTGTGTTCTCATTTTAAACAATTATCAAAATGTTCATCTAAGAACTTAATTTTTTGTCATCTGTCGCATTGAACAGCCATCTAGCCTAACCAACAAAGTGCATTTTGTCGTAGGAAGAAATTTATTTAAAACATTTTTTCCAATTCAAAAATAAACTATTAGATTTAAATTATTTTGAAAACGTGTTTATCCTAGGACAGTTTCTATAATTTAATAAACTAAAGTCTATGTCTACTAAACCACAACTGCTATCATGTACGAACATATTTTAGTTGCAAGCAAACCAGTTAGTTAATATAAACGATATAATGCCAATTTAAACCGTTTATAAAACCTAATTGTGAGCTGCCACTAAGATAAGATGATAACTTCTGATTTATTTTCCATTTTGAACCATAATTCTGTATTTTTAACATCAATGATGAACCAAATCAAAATCTTTACTCAAACCCATATAGAGACCCATACATGTTTCCTTACTAGACAAATGTTCATGCAAACAAAAATATTCAGTGAAAAGTTTTTGACGTCCAAAAATCGTAACAAGGTCTCGCAGAATAATATTTAATTGCAAGACTTCCAAATGTTTGAACAATAAGGTTCTGTTGTTGGGCAGCTGGGGCAATTTCCGAAGTAATTTGCTGCGTAACATCAGAAATTGTGGTCAGAATTGGCCAATTACCTCAGGATTTTGAAATATTTGAAATTATGAATTCAAAAAAATGTTTTTTTTTTGGCTACTTTGAATACACACAATTTCTTTAGTCTCTTTTTCTAATTGCATCATCTAATACCACTCTGATCCTTAAAAATAAGCTACTGAGCGATCACCTATGATTTACGGCCTTTTTAAGTTATGAAATATGTATATCCCAACAACGTCATAAGCATTTACATTAACCCTTTCGAAGCATACATTTTTCTATTTATATAGGGTGTGATGCCAGAATTCAGACAAATTATACATTTTTTGCAAATATAATTTTTATTACAAAAACGAAAAGGTTAACAACACATTTATATAATATATCCCTCGCCTGCTTGAATGATTTCCTCCATTCTCGGTTTGAAGCGTGCGCAGGTACTCTTTAATATGTCCTGGTTGAGATCGGCGAATTAACCTTCAATATAGGCTCTCAGTGATGCGACGCTTGGATGTATGGTCTTGTTCGTGACCCTTTTAACAACGCGCCATTCATAGAAGTTCAAAGGATTCAAATGAGGCCGGAATTCTTGTGGGAAAGCGCACCGTCCTGCTAAATACCATACAACTTTCTAGAAAACAGTTTCCATCCATGGCTTCACTGTATTTGTCAGAACATGCAAATAAATTTCTTTTGTTACATTATCCTCGTTATTAAAGAAATGCGGTGGCATGACATCACTCTGACTGGTCACAAAACCCAGCACGTAAACATTTGCCGGAAATTTCGTTCTTGCAACAATGAAACATCTTCAAGATCGTGGATGAGCTAACGGTCATTTCTTTGATTTTCGCATCGGCAGTACAAATTTTCTAGTCCAGCAGCATTGTTTCTTAGGGAACAGAAAAGCCTGTTGCAGTATTTGACTCGCTTTGTCCTGACGGATTTGGAAAGCATATATTTTACTTTAACTGTGGAAGATTTGTAGCGGGGGCTTTCCTCGATGCTTCGACTCATAGTTTATTGGTTCACACCAACAACCGATCACAATGTTCGGATTCATTACCTTGGACCCTTAAAAATCAGCTCCTGGGAACCTTGGATGATGTCAGACACCCTGACAATGTGCTCTTTCAAGTGGGTTTTCCTCGCTGATATGGCAAAACGTTCGCTAGACTTCTCTGACTCATTGTACTTTGCCAAAATATTATACCAAAATTTCGGGTACTCGAAAAAACGAATGATTTCAGTCGCTCAGCGCAAACACTTTCGATAATTGCGGCTTCTCGAATATACTCTGCACACGGTTTCAATCACATACATAAGAGAAATTAATATTACTTAATGTAGACTGTGGAACCTATAGCAGAAAGTTGGCTCACGCTTAAAAATAGAGCGTTTTCGAGGAGCAGAACGTCTCTTTCTAATTTCGGTCAGGTGACAGGAGTACCCAATGACCTTTGGAGTATCGTGTTTAGATCCACTATTATTAAGAGAGGTCCTGCTTCTCGAAAAGGCTGTATCTCTTTTTAAGTGTGAGCCAACTTTCTTTTATAGGATCCGCAATCTACATTTAATTTCTCTTACGTTTATAAATAAACACAATTTTTGAGTACATGACCTCAAATATTTAAAAATTCTGACGTGAATGGTCAATTGTGACCTCAGATTCGGATTCTACGCAGCAAACTACTTCAAAAATGATTCCAGCAGCTCGACAACAAATTATCCCATTTTTTTGTAGACCTGTGTTATTTGTTTATAACAATTTTAGTTCCACAGCGGCTGAGAATACATGAAAAACCTTTGATGGATCTATCTAAATTAAAAAGGTAATTGGGAAACCTCTGACTCCTACTTGGAAAATAATATTACTGCTTTTGGCTCACATATTTAAATATTTTTTTTAAATCCATTTATGTTACAAACCTTTATATCTATAGAAGTGATGATTATAACAAGATAACATATTTAAAAAATACGACAACGAGAATTTCGGAATTTCGGATGTTTACATTTTAACGAAATCGCTGTGACAAAACATTCGAATTTAACCTAAAATTCGATCCCCTTTTCCGCACCAGTACAAATAAAAGAACTTTTATAGCAAGTTCAAATAGCGTATTCGGCACAAATCAGCGGAAAAATATTTTTGTGCAGAAGGTTGCCACATTGTAACCATTTTCGGTTATCATATTCGCATAAAATTAAAGAATACACAATTTATAAGGTAATATTAGATTTATTGCCGGATAGTATACCTACTGACAATACATGGATTAAAATAAAATATAGGTCAAAAAATAAATTACAATAAATTCCAACACTAAAATGATAACAGTACAAATTCTAAAGAATATACATCTAAAAAATTAACAAAAATTACAAACATCACATTAATAATATTAAACACAGCTAAGCGAAAGGCCACTTTTAACTACAGCATATATATTTTAAGACTTATTTTAAATGCATTTTTTGTTTGCAGTTCTTTATTATTAGAGGGTAGAGAAAACGCTTATAAAATATGGATAATATGAACGAGAATTTTTTGGTTCTTTTAATTTCAAAATTATTTATACTTTGCCTAAAATATGAGCGCATTTCTGCTCGCGAACTAATGAACTCATTAAAATATGTTTGTAGCATCGCTTAACTTAACTTTTAGTTAAGAACAAAAACCATTGTAAAATAGTATAATCTGTTTTACTGAAACTCACGTCAGAGAACTAAGCATTAGTTGTGTGGGAGTGTACATATAATAACTAAAATTACTATAGCCAAAGTTAGCTATTATAATCTTTGGTCATAGTCAAAATAAGGTTGTATTATAGTCTAAACAGTTTTTCTTGCAAACCATGATAAATATTGGGCAATTCTTAAGAAGAAAAATATTTTTTTCTTATTTTTTGTGAATAAATTCATAATACATATTTAAAGATAATCTTTTGTCTATTTTAAAGCCAATATATTCAATTTCATTGATCTGTTTTATATTTTCATTGTATATTTGTAACTTATAATGTAACTGATTAATGATGTTACCTATATTTGGTAGCTACTACCATTGCCTTTGTTTTATTAGCATTTAATTTAATCTCATTAATCGTGAAAAACTATATATCAGCTTTAAGTAACCTGTCCACGCGCAAGAGAACTTCACTCAAAATATCATCACTAATGGTGAATTCCACCTAATCAAAAAAATTTATATCATTTAAATTCAGATGACAATACAGAAGGAAGAGGGGAGATTGTTCCAACCTCTGAATCAAAAAATAAACTAACCTGAACTTTGCCTATCACAAACCTATTTCCAGTTCAATAACAAATTTTATTTACAAAATTCAGGCCTCCTCTTAGCCCTCTCCTAGCAGACATTTTCATGTCAAACATAGAAAACAAAAATATTAATTAAGCAAAAACCATGTTCAATTTTAGTACAGATATGTGGATGATGTTCTAGCATATTTTAAAGGCACTACTAGACATCTTCAAAAATTCTTACAATACATTAATAATTGCCATCCAAAAATTCAATTTACTCTGGAAACTGAAAATAGCCAGAAAATAAATTTTCTTGATCTCACCATATCTCACCTCAATAATCAGTGTAATTTTAAAATTTTTAGAAAACCAACGTTTACAGGTAATACTATATATAATGACTCTTTTCACCCCTTACAACACAAAATGGCTGCATACAATTCAATGATACATAGAGCATTCTCATTGCCTCTCTCCGAAGAAGATCTTCAAGAGGAACTAAATATCATTGAAAGGATTGCAATATCAAACAATTTCTCCCAACAAACCATAAAGAAATTAATAACTAAAAAACAAAAACAACTAGCTTTTAATTCAATATATCCCAAAATAAAAAATGATAAAGATAGTTCATCTTATATATCTTTGTCATACTGTGGTACCCTATCAGAAAACAGAGCGAATACTCTTTCCAAACATAACATAAAAGTAGCCTTTAAATCTCAACACAATCTGTCCACTATCCTTTACAATGCTAAAGATAAAATTAATAAATTTGATAAATCAGTTTATAAGTTAAAATGTTCAGAGTGTGATAGCTTGTATATTGGACAAAGTGGTAGAAGCTTTAAAATTCGCTTTTCAGAACACCACCGACTCGAGTTTTGCCAACCATTGCTTAGAACACAGCCACAGTTTTCCTAATTTAAGCAACACTGACATATTACATTATTCAACAAAGGGCCAAAAGTTAAATATTCTTGAATCTTTAGAAATATATAAACATAATAAAAATAAAAATGTAAATTTGCTTAATGACCAGACAGAACTTGGGTTTTCCCCGTTATTTGTTGTCGCCAAATAATAATTAGTTCCCAAAATTTAGTACCTCCCCTTTGTAATAATGTAATTTCTCAGGTAGTTTTTATTTATTGTTAAATTTTCTCATGTTTCTGTATTGAATACTTAGTCTACCTTTGTAATTCAGTTTGAAAATGACTCTGTGAGTTGAAACTGCGGTCACTGTTTTCTTAATAAATTTAGTGGTATAAAACATAGTAGTTCCTTTTTAAACATTTCACAAATAGATCGCTAGTTTATTTCAAAGTGGCTCCACATCTAAAACGACTTATTTTGGTCATATTTACTTGTATACAAAATTATCGTCTGCAAAAGTTTAATATCGACCCCATTTTTTTAATAAAAAAAGGTCCTGCTAATACACCAAACTAAAATTTCGCATTGTATGGCCAGTTGTATAATAAATCATTTAAATAAAATAAGTGAAACTTAATATTAATAAAACTAATACAATGATATTATTTTCGGAAATTATTCAATTAGTACTTTTAATGCTTAATTGAATACTCGAACATAATCAAATCAATAGTTGATTAATTAAAGTGATAAACCCGGTGCTATATCAATTATTTCGAAATTGATCCTGCAAAAGAGATTAACTAAATATTATTCTCCTTTAAGTCTAAAGTCTGCGTATACAGTGATCTTGTGAGAAGTGGTAAATTTCGATACGAGATGAGAAATTTAGTCCGAGAATGAAACGAGAATGTAAACATTTCTTGTTCTTGGAAGTTAAGACGAAACGATGAATGAAACCTACGTGACGAAAATTTTTCGTAAGTTGTCAATAGAGTCCTTGTAATAAATTACGGTTAAAAATAAATAATTTAATATATTTGTTTTAACGATTCTATAATAATAAACCAAAAAAATTACAATATTACATATGCGAACTTACCAATTAGTTTGCAACACACCATGTAGATATATTCTTTTGCATCAAAAATCTGGGAATGTTAATAATACACATAGGTATGTTTTATGAATTTTTTTTTCAAACTTAATATGAAATTGAAAAATTTTATTTGATTGAACGGGCAACTTTTGTCCCAGAACTTTATTTTTTAAAATTAGAAGGTTTGAAATTAAAACCTGAAGTATAGCCTATTATTAAAGAATTACTTTAACCCTTAAATTTAATGCAAATTTAAGGTCCATTCGACATTAAATTTAATGCTTTTCTACTAAAAATCGTGAATAATTTGCATTTATTTTGAATTTAATGCAATTCATTCAAATATCAGTTCGTTGTACGTTACATTTGATTAAATGGTATCTTAAATTTCAGTAAAGTAACTGAAAAGTTATTTCAGCTCCTGTGCGTTAAAATTAATTCACACGTACTCTAATACTAAATGAATTTACATTATTATTCAATATTTGATAATGTACATTGCATGAGGTTCCAGGAGATGGCGCAACTAGTACTGAACTTTTTGTTTAGTATGATATAAGTTGCTTAAAGGAATCAATGTTCTTATAGTGAGGTGTACATGTCTGCCCCGTACTAACGGGAACCGATGAGTTCAAATCCGGTCTAGATAGCGGTACACTACCTGTGGGGAAAATGTCGACCTTTTCCTCGTAGCTTCAGAATTTTTTTGAATTCATATAAATGTTGGTGCTTTTAACATGTAATAACATATCTTAAATTCAATGAACATTGGCTGTATATTTAATGTACATAGTCACTTTAAAGAGTAATGATCAAATTTTAAATTTTGTGTATGGTTACATTAAATTTAATGGAAGAAGTTAATTTAGATTAATGTAAATTATTAAATTGAATGCAGTGCATTTAATAAAATTCTATTAAATTTACTTCCAGCATATTTACATTAAATTTAATGCATTTCCTTCTTACTGTGTACTAGTACGTACTACTCTACATATTTCCAAAATTTATTTGAATTTGCTGGTTCCAAATATCTCCTTTCAAGTATGAAAAGCTAATATTAATACCTTTCCTACGATCGTGATATTTTGTGTCTGAAGATCTATCTTGCAATATTAATTTATTGTACCTTTTATTAAAAAAAAATCCTTAAGAAAGGTTTTTAAATTAAATAGTTTTAATAAGAACAATTACTGTATAAACGATAGAAATTATCTGTTTTGAAGATTTTACCTGAGTAAAATTAAATCGTAAATGCCTCTTTTGATTGATAAAGAACTGGCCTAGTGAGTTTATTCACTTGTATACCTTTGTCTTTTTCTAGATTATAATGAATACTATAATAGAAAGAAATGGCCTATCGAATGACTTGCGACAACGTATAAGCACGATTCTAAGACTCATTCTGTATAAATAGAAAACTTTTTCTCAGTTTGGTTATGAACAAAAAAGGAAACAATATTTCTAAACAAATTTTTATTGAGATTTGCTTAATGGGGCAGTGAAGTAAGTCTAAACTATTTGATTTTAAAAAATCATAATATTAACAACCATTTTTTATTTTGTATCAATAAATTAGAGAAAAAGCTAAATACTAACTTATCGTTATCCGAGAGTCTCGATTTCTCATATGAAAATTAAGATGAGAGAAAAGGTTGAGATGGGAAGTAAATTATTTTAGGTCCCAATTCCATGAAGCAAAAGTAGAACAACTACTTCCCGTTTCGGAACATCACTATACGTATGTATCTAAATTTCAGCTTTTCTACAATTGGTGTAAACAATGAATACCTTTTAGTTTTCTGAAATGAAAAACTGTCGCCTTTAATAACTTTTGACAGTTTTCGTTCAGTTTATTTTGATGCCCTCAGAATATTCTGATTATTTACATCTTTTTGTTTATATGCGAATAACCTTAAATAATGGCACTCTAATTTATTACACCACCATTTTTATTTGAAAATGTTACACAATGAATTAACCCGTAAATTTTAAAGAAATTGTCTAGAGACAAGCAAATCCCTTTTGGGGTGCAATAGTTTAGCCATTAAATTCAGTATTTGTTAACACTACTTCACTAAGTAATTTACTGCTTGCTTACTTATTGAGGCTACATGTAATAGCCATTTTGGTTTTTATATGGCGGAAACTAGAAACAATTGATAAAGAACCTAAATTTTCGGTTTTAAAAGCATAATAAAAGAAATTTATCGTGTTGGTGTTTTGATTTTTCTAATAGTTAGGATTCTGTGTTGTTTTGCACATAATTTTCTTATTAAAATTGCCTCTTAGTTAACACTATATTTACGCTTTATGCTTTATCGATGCTGTTTCCGATCAAAATGTCGATATCATTTTTAGGAGGCGATAACTAAACAATTTTTTTATTTTCATGGTCAGAATTTAACACAAAAGGGATTTTAAATGGACCATTGTTTATTGTGAATTTTGCTCTCGATTTATTACAGCTGCATTAACAAGACAATTGATTCTCAAAATAAGTAAAGAGAGAGAATTAGAGTGTAATTTGTAGGAAACAAACTGTCTCTCTTTCCTGTCGACGGCTTCAAGGAGAAAAAATATTAATTTCTTGAAATTAATTTAAACGACTTAGAAAGATTTGTTTAAAATAAATTTAATTTTTTTAACTCGTTATCATTGAAAATTGACCAATTTTTTGACTTGATTCGTTTTGCGAAAGATTGAAGTAGAGTTTATTAAGCTTGACTGCATATATTGAAGCGAAACTAAAAAACATAGCTTCTTTATAAAATAACTTAAATAAAAGAAGTTGAAAAAAGCGGCATAATTTGTTAGATTTTACTGTCAGTGTTTTCAAATCCAGATCTAACATCCAAAAGTTTTACTTTTATTTATTTCGCTGTGGTAGAACAAGGTAAACAAAGGTTGCAGACAATGTTGAAGACTAACTAAACAAATTTAGTTGTCGGATTTGCATTGTCTTTGTTTTTATTGGTTTGTACAACGTTTCGATTAGGTTACATCTCTAATCATTATCAACTATAAACTGAATGTTTAGTTTAAAAACTACGAGTTCACATCAGAGCTGGGTCCATTGAAGCATGAAGTTTCGCATGATTGTTGACTTGATGTGTAGCGATGTGCCAAAGATTGAGTATCTCAACTCTGAGTTTACTAAAGATTCCATTGAAGCTGCTTCCATAAATTTTCTACAAATGTTGCTGCAGCTTCAGACCATTTTATCTGGTGTTGTTTATCTCAGGTATGTTTTATAATATCAGATTTCGACGTTTCCTTTGTTTAAATTAAATGAGTTATGAGTGTATTTCTCGATTAGAAGGCTGTTTTTATATTGTAAATATTAGCAATTCGCCTTATTTTCTGAGAGATTCCCTTAGTAAACGAAATTGTTACGAAAGAATTCGTTTCTTGCTGTTTGGTGCTCTTTATTTTAAAGTTAATTGTAATATCGACGATTAATTTTAGAGAATAACTATTCTGTTGTGAAAAGGATTTAATGTTTCTCAGTAAAGTATTTTAGAGAAAAATGTTTCGGACGAAAGTTGTAGAAAATCTAAAGGCCAAACTGATGGTGACTTTGACCTGCGAAGACATTTGTTTCCGAGTTGATAGCAGTTTATGAAGAAACGGATTTTGACCTTAAAGTGTTATTTATTCCGTTGGATATGAAATTTTCTGTTTTTTATTTCTGCGATAAAAAAATGGGGGTTTCTATTTGGAAAACCATCTTCAAATGACTTTGAAACATTTTCCCAAAATGATTAACTGAGAAAATATTTTAATATGTCGATACTTTTGGAACACCCTGTATAAAAAATTTCACTTATATTTATTTCAAGTGGTAAACTGTTACTTTTAAATTTTACCTACATCTTGTATACTACAGGTCAAATTCAATACATACTTTTATAAATTTTATAATATTTTAGCTAGACGAATAAATTTTTTTAAAAATGATCAGCTCCATTTGGGGGCAGATTATGTGCTCTAGAAGTCTATAAGTTTCATCGATTCTTGCTATAATGGCAAATAAAAGCAATTTGAGAATAATTTAAAATACAAGTACATAATAACTATAAAATAAGCTTCAAAAAGTCCCATTAAAGATAATGTTATATGTTTAATGGATTGGAAATACGTTCTTCCATATTTTCCTAAAAAGTAGCCTAATTAAAAAATTGAAAAGAACGTCTCTCTAATCTTCAATATTCTTCTTTAAAGGAACATAAATAAGCTCCAGTTAAAATTTTAAGACGACCAGTGTAAAATATTTACCTGTCTCCAAAAGATGCGTAAAAAATTTATTGACGAAACTGAAATATTTCAATTTCTGCATTATTCTTTTTAATGCACTGTATAATAAAAAGAAAAGTTTAGTTGGCCACCATTAGTAAAATCTATATCTTTTGAAGATCTTTTTTAAAATCCGAAAAGCTCATTAAAATTGGCTCAGTCGTTTCAAAATTAGAGATATTTGCAAATGAGTATGAGTATTCAGATAATTAATAACAATCCAAGCTACCAAATTCTTAAACGATCACTTCAACTTCCTTGTCAATATTGTGGTGACAGTTAAATAGGACACAATAACGAAAAACTTCTTTATAAGCATGCAGAAGCTGCTTCACTAGGTTTCAAATGTTCATGCAATCAGTTATATTGCAAAATCAAGAATATCTAAAAATACATCGAGGAAAAAGAAGTTCTTGATAAAATGAGAGCTGATAAAATTAGCAAGGTAGCACAGAACGATCCTTCAATTTAATTGTATGGTGAGAGCCTTTTAGCGAAGCATAAAGGGCAACAGTTTGCCCAAGTGGTTTCGAATAAAGTAAGGACAATGGTACTTTTTCTCCATTATTGATATATCCCGATGGAATCGTTTGTTTTGCTTATTACTGACAGCTTCGCAGTTGTCAGGAAAAAGTCCAGATATGAGTGTATGAAAGTGATCTTTAGAGACATGTTGCAACTCATTTTTTTATACGGCGAGAGCATGTTTTCAACAAGAGTAACGTAATTGTCAGCTTTTTTATTTCCAAAAAAATTAGTGACCACGAGGCGAAAGTTATTCCAAGCATTTTTTTCAATATCTGATAGAATGAGATCAAAATGTTTGTCTTTCAGAATATTTCGAATCTGTGACCCAACAAAAGTAAGTTCTTTAATTTTTGCTTCACTTAACCGTGGGAATTTCTGATGCAGGTACTGAAAAGCTGGCCCATCTGTATTCAGTGTCTTTACAAAATTTTTCATTAGGCCCAATTTAATATGCAGTGCTGGTAACAAAATCTTTTCACCTGGCTCTAATGATTATCGAAAAGACCAGTCTTTTCTCTTGTAATAAAGTGCTTTTAGCTGACTGTCCCATTCACAACCCCCTATCCAAGTAAAAGTGCGATCACCTTTAAGTCGCCACAGGTTTGCCATTGGTGCTGATCGTATTTTATACTTGTCAATAGGTACTTCATATTGTCGTATGATTCTTTCATGTGAACTGCATATCCAACAGGAATAGACAGTAAAATATTTCCCATATGCAATAATACTGCTTTTAAAGTCAATGTTGAACTATCTATAAATAATCTCCATTCCTATGGCTTGTAGTTTATATTTATAGTCTCCAATAAATCGCTAATGTTATTGCAGAAAACCAAGTTCTTTTTCATATTAAAAAATAGGGCTAGGCTTTTATTGAGTTTACGAAAAACAGATACTGAAACATCGTCTTTTAATAAGTTCCATTGCAGCAATCTTGATCCTAATAACTATACTTATTTTTTGGAAGTTCTTAATATCTCACAACATCTTTAATTCTGAATGGAGATCATTATGAAAATATATTACTATTCTTGTTCTTTATTAAAATATTAATTTTTTTGCTATAATACTTTTTCTTTTTTTTTTTTTAATTGTTAATTTCATAAAATTTCATTTATTTAAATAAAATAAAAATATTTAATTATTTAACTGTTATTATTGTTTTAATTGCCAGATCATCGTTTAGATATTTGATTGCCAGACAACTAAATTTAAAGCTTGGTGACTTGATTTTTGCTTTCAACCAATTTTACGGGTAATAAAAATTGTTATTCCAATTTACGCCTAAACGGTGTGGTTTATCGACTCAAAGGAGGAGTGAGTTTTTTGTTATGTATTTTTTTATCTTTAAAATGGCATTCCCATAACTGTCAAACCGAAAAAAATATGTGAAAAATAATGCTTAAATTACAGGTAAAGTGATCTCTGGTGGCATAGTAGAGAAACATTTTGATAGCAGAATGATAGAAGTCATTAAGCATAATCCCTGTGCTAAACAGCAACTGAATAAGTCAAATTAATCGCAAAATGTTAAAAATAAAAGAATGAACTTTGTCAAGGTGTAACTCGTGAAGTATTGAGTTTTCAACTTTTTCTAATTTGACTTATTACCTTTACTTGACTATGTAAAATCACCTGTTCAAATGTCCTGATGCATTATTCGAACATGGTGTATAGAAAAGAGGGTTTTTGTTTGTTCAAGATAACCGGAAAACCTACTTAACCGCTCGTAACCAAATTTTAACCCATATTTCCTGAAATAACTGTAAAGGTTTAAAGCTATATTATATCACTTAAGTAGCGGAACAACACAGAACAAAGATTTTAAAAATAAGACCCTAGCCTTGATATTTTTCTATTTCTAAAGTAACGGTAGTTATTTTATTTTGGTAAATAATAATGTGAAAATATTAGATCTTTATGTCTTTAATGAGAATACTTGAACATCTTCAAACCTCACCTTGCACGAATGTGTTGTTAAAGATTGAAAACATTTATAATAAGCAAACAATTAAATAATGAATTTCATTTTCAAAAGATAGTCTACAAACTTTCAGTGGATAAAATCTAACAATATTAGGAAATTAATTAGTTCATGTAAAATAAATTAAACATTGATTTCTAAAGTTCGCAGAACGTATATGCTTACGAATACTTGCTAACGCTGTCTATTTTCTTAGTATTTCAAAAAATATTACAATGATTTACGACTTATGTACCATTCGATATATTTTTTATCATAACTTGAGTATATTGGCATTAATTATTCACAAAAATTATTGTCTATTTACGGCAAGTTTCATATTTATAGCTTTGCCCTCTTAATATTTTAGTAACTCCCATCAATAAGCTAACATATCGATTTTACCATTAACAGCGATCAGTGAGCGATATTTTACGTTGTAGAACTTCGATGGCGAATATCAAATATCGATATTGGCGATTTAAAGTTCAGGTAAGTCGCGTCGCCATAAATTATGGTTAGTATTTTACTGAAATAAATGTCTTTATTAATGGTTGAAAATAATGATTTTTTTGTAACTTTTATCTATACGAGGTGTTGCGAAACACAAATTCTATTTTAAATTTTTTTTTTTCGATAACAAAGAAACAACAATAAAATAGTATTAGCTCTGTTTGTAATTTTGTTTAAAATTATACCCTCGAAGAAGAACTTTAATAAGATAATAAAGTCATAAACGTAAATTGAGTTCTTAAAATATCAACCTATAAAGAGCTCATTCTGTAGGATTAAATTTTACAGACTAGTTTTTTAAGGCATCATCTAAAAGCGCCATTATTAAATATGGAAGAAGGAGGTTCTATTTGAGTTGTTTGTTACCCCAATGCAAAGCAAATGTACTCCACTTATTTCGGCTTTTAATTTTTTTTCGATAAAACAGTCAAATTTAGTAAGAAATTTAAAAACCAGTTGCCACGGTAATTAGATCTTCTAGGTGACCAATTTTGTATTGCTTATAATATTCTCAGAATTTGTATCAAATATGTTGTATGTATGTATGTATGTGCGTAGAGTTGAGGGTCTGTACACTGCGAACTGGTAGATTTATTGTGCCCCCCTACTGCTGTCCAGTCGTAAGAGTTACCGTATCGGCTAGAGCAGGTCAGAATCTTGGGATGTTAGATCACTTCCAGGTAGGTAAATCCCATTCTTCGATTTGGTGTGCTCCCAAGAACCGCACCTTAGGGATTTCTAAAGCGCTGCACTCCACAAGAATATGAATAGAGGTTTCGTCCTCCTCCTCACAACATCTGCATACTTCTCTTTCTACCAGTTCGAGTTTCTTGAGGGGCCCCTTAAGGTGGCAATGCCCCGTCAGGACCCTTGTCAGAACTCTGAGTTGGTTTTTACTCAAGCTTATGCATTCTTTCAACACTTCTGGTTGTAGTTCTCCAGAAGTATCTTCGCTGGTCTCAATCCTTGCAGCTCCGTCCAATAATTGGATCTCCTGCTTTCTTCTTCTATCTTTAGTCCTTCCAGCATTGTGCTGCTACTGATTCCACAGAAAGGCTCTGGCTTCAGAAATGGTATATCAGCACCATTCCTCGCGAGCCTAACTACTATTTTATTCCTCTCTATCCCGGTATGTTCCGGAATCCATATGAGGGTGACTTTATTATTCTTACTCAAATCATTCCGTTCCTCTAGGCATTCCCAGACCATCTTGGAACTGATAACTTGAGAACTCGGCGTACTGATGGCTGCTTGACTATCCGTCACTATGATGATCTCTTGACCGTGATAGTTTTTCTCCTTGTTAAATTGAGTACACTTCCAAATGGCATGTATTTCCGCCTGGAAAATTTTTGGTGACTTATCCAAGATTTCGTAGTGTCTGGTGCCGGGTCCATACACTTCTACTCCAGTTCCCTCTGTTATTTTGGAGCCATCTGTATACTATATAGTGGATTTCTTGCTGAGTTTCTCAATGATGTTTCTGTCCCATTCGCTCTTGCGACTCAACTTTGAAGTTGAATTTCTTTTTCATTTCATCTTGGGGCATGTCCCAAATTTGTTGATTTCTGGATGAGAGATTGGGCCTTCGTTTTATGACCTCATCTCTCATCATCAAATGTTAAGACATAAATGCCGATGTCGGAAAATTAAGGATAAAAACTTGTGAGAATAAACGAAAGCTTCAATTTTTGATTGTTCGGTAATGTAATTAGATGATTTTTTATTCTTTTATTTTTGAGATTTGAAACTTGTTGGACTTACTCTTGTACTTGTCAGTTTAAATCCTCTACTGTCAGTCTAGACCGGTTTTTAAATTAGACTTGTTAGTGAATTAGGAGGTAAAATTTTACAGCCAAATTCAAAGAAGAATTAAAACTTATACCCGATCTAGTTGCCATGGAAGTTAGATCTGGTATTTGGCCAATTTTGTTTTTCTTATGATATTATAATTTATATTGCATATGTCAATAAATGATTCCCTTATATAGGGATATTAAGGATAAAAACCTACGGATAAGGCCTTGAAATCGATATAAGGAATAATTGTTCCTCGACAATCAACAAAATTTTCCTTTTTGGACCCTTAAGAAATAAAAAAAAGATTTTTTATACTCTTATTTTTAAGGTTTAAAACTTAATCAGCCAGATTCATTAGGAAGGTTTAAGACATAAACCTAGTTGCCATGAAAAATAAGCCTCCAAGTCAAACAGTTTTATTTTGCCTATGATAATTTATATTGCATATTTCAACAAATAAAAGCTTATATAGAGATATTAAGGATAAGAATCTAGCGACAAAGCCTTCAAATATGCAATAGGAATAGTTATCTCCTAAAAATAAATAAAATTCTCCAATTTTGCCGGTTCAGAAATAAATATTCTTTTTATGCTTGTACTTTTACGGTTGAAAACTTGCTTAACTTTCTGTTCCTCTGGTCAGTTTAAACCTCTGCTGTCAATTTAGTACGGTTTAAGGTTAGGCCATGTTAGTGAATTAGGGGGTTATATTTTATCGATAAAAAAATTATTCCCCGCATTCATTTATATGAAGTATTATTGTTTTATAATAGACCAAATAGAACTCTCCTTTAATAAATTCCCTACAACTATGTAACGATTTTGACAAAAATTAGCATTTGGGGGCTTTCGGGGGCGTAAAATTAAAATTATCATATTCAACCTCAAGTGGGCCGATCCAATACAGCTATTACAAATTTTGTTATGCTGGCTTTTGACTAAAATTAATATTTCAACCTGTTAAAACTGACAGGCTACGAATTATATTTTAAAAATTTGGTTTACTAAATCTGGGGTATTGAAATTTTCATTGCGCCTAATTTTGTATATATGATGTTCGATAAAAAAATTGCTGATCCGGTATGAAGGACTAGTAATTTTACAAAAAACCTTATAGCTAGTATTAAAAAGTTCAACTATCTGGATAAATTTGAAAAGTTCCGGAAAGTAAGTTTGAAATCTTTTTTTTTATCATAACAAATCATATGCAAAGATATATTTACTCTTGGCTTTAAATATTTATGAAGTCATAGCAAGTTAAGGTAGGGTTTCACAATAAATAACATGGATGTACAGATTCACATATTTTAACAGAATTTACGATTTGATTTTAATTGAAATGACTTGTGCCGTCTTTCCGGCAATTTAATTATTAAGAATGAGTGACATAAATATTATTTTTATACTTTGATGAGTTAGTTTTTGCTTTGGAGTGTTTTTTTATTTATTCTAAAGTTTTAAATGCCTTCAAAAAAAAGGAGGTGATCAGTTTGACGTGTATTTTTTTTTAAACTTTTATTCATCCAAAATTTTGGATGGAAGTGTAATATTTTAATGACACTTTCAAGATATTCTAATGGATTATCGGTATATGTTAATAGCAATGGGGCTGAAAACTGAAAAAAACTGAAAAAATTATTTAGGGCAAATTCCATAAACAATATTACCGTAATAAAATACCGAAAAACAAATTGTTCACCTAACTTTTTTCTGGAAATAAAATTTAGGGAGTCCTTATTATGTAAAGAATTTTTAGAAGACAATATGATTTCCGAAACAAACTATTTACGGGACTAATAAAATTTAATTTATTACCTAGAATTAAAACAAGATTTTTCGTTACATCTCAGTAAGGAATTATTTTATTATTGATTATAAAATTAAACTTTTCTACTTACTTTGTTGCACCAAACGACATAAAATGTGATTTGCGAACATTAATTTTAGGATTATGAGAAGAAACAAAGTAATTTATATACCAATATTCCTTAAGCGATATATATATATATATATATATATATATATATATATATATATATATATATATATATATATATATATATATATATATATATGTATATATATATATATAAGAATTGGATGTGTGGCTGCCACGTCATAACTGTGAAAAACCTGAGTATTATCAACATATCCATGTATATTATAGGTAATAAATTGTGAGTAAAGATCAAATGTATTATTAAGAATAATAGGGGCCTTAGCACAAAACCCCGAGGTAGTCCTGAAGATGTCCCAATGTTATCTGAATTTTTTTTAATTAACGATAACTCTCTAACTACAACCATATAGAAATTGCTAAAAAAGGCCCAACGAAGTAACATCAAAATCAAAATATCTAAGCTTTGAAATGAGAACTTTATGATCTACTGTGTCGACAGCATTAGAAAAGCCTAAAAAGTACTGTAGTTGTAATCTTACCGCCAGTCGATGACTCTAATTATATCATCAATGAGATTGGTCAATGCAATAGTAGTACCGTGTGCCCTCCTAAAACACGACTGTTTTTCTGGCAAAATGTTATTATTAGCTAGATATGCAAATATTTGGGAATACAGTATTTTCTCTAAAATTTTAGAACGAAGACAGGTCTCAAATTTGAAAAAGAATGTGGATTGTTTTTTTTTTTTTGTATTGACTTTCGTACCAGTATGGGGGAAAATAACCCCGTTTCGAACAAAAAACAAAAAACAAAAAAGAAATTATTATAACGCAATTACAATTTTCTGCAATATCAAGATAATTTGGAAAACATTAAGATAATTTGAAAACTAGTTTTATTGAAAGTGGATTGAAAACTGAAAAAAACTAAAAAATTGTTGGTTTGAAAAAGGAAAATCATTGCTTCATTCGCATGTAATTTTTGATGGGAGGAAGATATTTTAACAAAATTTTCGGATGAGTTTAGTGCAAGGGGATACAACTTCTCATAGAAAATAGTTATTTTGATGTGACTTTTCAGATATTGTAGTACTCGGAGTAATTCAATAAAAATATTTCTAAGATGAGTTGGAAGGGGGTGAAAAGCTGAAAAGATTTGTGGGTTAATGAAATTTTTAATCGACTTCATTTGTATAAAACTTTTGATAGATGCGAGTTATTTTAATGTGGGTTTTAATATATTCTAGAAAGTATTAATAAGGAAAATTTCATATAATATTTCTTCTATAAGTTTATTCCAGGAGGTTAAATATTGATTAACAAATTGTTGAGGAGAAATTTTTAGCGTATTATTTCAGATTGGAGTGAAATGTTTGAATTGGTTTTCAGCTGTTGTAAGGGATACCTACATAAAGGTTTCATAAAAATATTTTCACTGCAAGAAATTAAAAACCGACAAAAAAATATAATAATTGTTGATTAACATTTTAAACGTCTCTCGTGCATTGGTGTAACATTGTTAGGGCTACTCATTTTAAAGACCAATGGAAATTAAAAAGGATAAAATCATTTATTTTTATAAAAAAAAACTAAACTGACCTAAAAACATTCACTAAATAGGAAAAAATAATTTCTAAACTGGTTTAAATTGCAATCCGTTTAATAATTGTTAATATACTCATTTTCTTATTTCTTTTTTGAAGGCATCACCGAATTTAATTTTTATTGAGTGTCTAAACTCTAAACTACTCAAACGCTTATTTTTTAGAGGTAATTTAAATTCTAAAGAATACCTACGCTTCCTTAACACCGACATCCTTGAAGTTTTGGACAATATGCCTATTGAAATCAGGGGCGGATCCAGCCTCTCTCTTTGGGGGGGGCGGTGATATCACAAAAGTACAGTATGGCAAGAAAAACAAGTTGTCAACGGGGGGGGGGGGGGGGGGGTGTGCAAGCAGCATACTCATTCCTAATATAAAAGGCAGAATGTGTTCTATTTTCCTGAACTCAAAGCTTTTGGGAGGGTAGGGGGGCGATCGAAAGAATACAGACTCCTATACTCTATTCAAGAACTAGAGACAGTAATAAAACTGTTACCGAAACCTCTAACGTACCTGCTCCAGTGCCGCAGGTAACTGAGAACTGCCGTAAATCTAATTATATTTCATTATATTTAAATATATTTTATAAATTTATTGCAACATAGAATTTCTGATAGTTTAATTTAATTTCTGTCAGTGAGCAAAGTACAACTTACAGTTTTTCTTAGTGATTTATCTTGTTTGCGCTTGTTTTTATATATTATTTGAGATTAGTGAGATACCCAAAAGATATGGCTTTCACCTCTATATTTATTCCAAAATCGTTAACCAGGGCATTTTTTCCTCAACGAAAAACTTATTACGATGAATGTTTATGATGCCTTAAGATATCAATATCTAGATAATAATGTTAAAAGTTCTGTTGAGATATGTTCCAACATGACAGGAGTTGTAAAATCTACTATGTACCGAATACTGAAGGAGAAAAAACGACTGGAATTGTTAGTACTCCCAAGCCACATTCGATCACAGGCAAACGAAAGACCTCGTTGGAAGAAGAGATGAAAACTGCAATTAAAGGGGTTGTATATACATTTTATTATGAGAAGCAGATCCCAACCATCTACAAAATTCTAACTAAAATCATTGAAGATCGCGATTTACCTGAAATTAAAAGAACTGATCTCTGGAAATTGCTCAGAGAACTTAAGTTTTGCTGGGAAAAACCAGATAGAAAATCTGTTCTTATAAATCGTCCGGAAACTGTCCGTTGGAGACGTAAATATCTCTCTCAAGTTGCTGGAAATAACACAATTAATAAAATAGTAATTTAACTAAACCTTTGAAAGATTTTTTTGAATAAAGTTACTGCGAGAAATTGGGAAAAAATCCATATAATAAAAGAATAAAACAAAATGTGAGAACTCGATCTCATGATCGGTGAGATAGAGGAACCAATTATAATTAACTTTAACGAAGATAGTTTCACTGACTTTGATTAGGAATTAGATACGTAATGTTTACTAGTGTAAACACAATTTATTATTTAAATTTTTCTTTTTGTTGTATTTTATTGTTTAATGTTGTTTATATGTTTTTTTATTTTTTTATATATTTTTATTTTAGTGTGTCCCAATCTTTAATTTTATATATATTTAATTCTAATTAGTCATAAGTTTTTTATTACTTTATTATTGTGTTTGTGTCTTTTTCTTAAGCGTGTAGAATTAACATGTTTATCTTATTTTTTTGGGGCTATCGTATTTCCATATATAAAAGTAAATTAAATTAAGATATCAGTACAATAGAAATAAAAATAAGTAGGTCTAATTTTAATTACAGCATAAAAAAAAAGTAATTACATTTGAATCCCTTTTTAGTGTTTAATTGTAATTCTGCAGATGGTTTAAGAAATAAATAAACTGAAACGTCAAATACCCTAAAAATGTTTTTAATTAATAATAAAATGACCGATAGCCCCAAAAATATTTTATTATTATATGGACGAATTTATTTTTTTTATATATGTTTAACTTTTTGTATTTTTGACAATGGATATTTTGTAAGTATTTAAATTATAATTTAGAATTTTTTGAGAGAATAATCCTACGTTTTAATCTATTATTATAGACTGGTATTTTTGATTATAAAATTTCTAACCCATTCCTATGAAAAATATATGTGTCTCACAAATTTTGCTAAAAACACCGGACTAAAGAACACAGGTAGTTTGCGAAGAGAAAAAGGGTAAAAAATGATTTATTACTCTCTCTAGTTCTTGAATAAACTATAGTATAAGAGGAAAAATCGGGTCCATTTTCCTAAACTCGAAGCTCTTGGGGGGGGGGCGATCGCCCCCACCGCCCCCCCCTTGGATCCGCGCCTGATTGAAATGAGGTGTAATTTATGATACCAGTGTGACGGTATTCACATTTATAATACAAGAGAGGTTCAAGAACGCCTCTTGGAAATATTTAGGGACAAAGTAATTGGGCCTCATGTGAAATAATACTGGCCGGCTAGGTCTCCGGATTTAACCCCACTTGATTCTTTCTTGTGATGTTACCTAAAACAAAAAGTTTACAAAGACTTTTCCGTAATGTTGATCATTTGGAAGCCGTGATTTGAAAGAGTTTTTTAGAAATACTGCCCCTTAGTATCAGAAACTCCATTAAAGATGTGTCAAGAAGAACAATTGTTTATATTGAACGCAATGGAAGGCACACAGAAATGTAGTCTTATATTTTAAGTTTTTGAATTGATTTTAATTTAATATTCAAATACCAAAAACATACCAAATAAACTTTGCATCACATGTGACTAAATTTTAATAGGCCTTTTTGGATTTTGTAGAAAAACATAAATTTAATATGACGCTACGTTAAACAAATATGTCTGGAATGAAGCATTGTCAAAACTAAGAAGTTTTATGTAAGTTGCGTTGAGTCTCATTTTGCAACAGTGGTGCAATTTACAAAATATGGACAAAAAATCTAAATTATCTTATAGAGCTTGCATATGGGCTAAAATTGTATTTAGAAAAACTGTTTCTTATAACTTTTCAAATATTTTGAGATATAACCCTACCTTTAATTTTTTTTGAAAAAAAATTAAAATTTGACAAATAATGCCAATCACGTGACCATTATTTTTTTGGTTCATTTTCATCTCTATCGAAGCAGAGTCAAATTTTAAATAAAGCTATTAATAAAAAAATCCCATTGATGCGGGCTTTCCTGATCACACTGTATATATATATATATATATATATATATATATATATATATATATATATATATATATATATATGAATGGTTTGGTTATTCCGAGTTTTCACGACTTTTCGCCAAAATCTCATTTGGCATTTTCAAGTGCGGTTCGTCTCGTTACTTGCTGAGTTCTCAGTTAAAAATGATCCTTTGTTTAACACGTGGCGCATTGTAAACTAATTTTGTTTTACAAAATTCACATTCAAGTTTGTTTAAAGCAATGTAAAAGATTTTTTATCTCTAATTGCCTCAATATTACAATTTTGGATGCTAATTTTAGATAATATAATTTGAGAGCCGTTAAGACATCGATTTCTCCAATATCTTATTTTATTCCCATCTGGGTGGTACAGTGGTATAGTTGTGGTCTAGCACCACTTAGATGCCGGGTTCGAATCCCGGATCTGGCTTGGGTGTTTGTTACTGTCGTTAGATTTGTTAGATTTTAAGTTATAATTTGTGAAAAGATTGATTAATAAAATTGCGACTGGCTGCATGGCCGGTCGGCCCAAAGCCATAAAGTAGCTTAGCTACTTAAAAAAAATCTTATTTTATGTCTTTTCTTTGATATAATAAGCAAATATAACTGTTTAGAAATGCAATTTAAACATTCCGGAAACTTTTCAACAAGTGCTTTCAAATTTTCAAAAATATCTGAGACAAATTTTCAAATAGTTTGTAGTTTATCAGAACTAGGCTTACTCATAGAATTGCTTGACTAATTGTACTGAGTTTTATTATCTATAAGAACTGACATCACCGTATTATCAATAATATCGATCAAAATTTGAATTTCATCCATGTTAGCAGTAAATGGAGTACTGGCTAAATAAAAATTTTCAATTTTTAATTTTTGTCAGTTATAATTGCCTATGTTATAAAATGGTAAAGGTGTATTCAAGCTTAAATGTTGTTATTTTATTTCTGTTGTTTAGGTACTGAAAATCAGCCTTTTTTAATTTCAAAAGTGGTAAACAAATTTCAAAATTTTAAAAATATGTTGCTTTATGCAACTGCTTTATAAAAGGTACATCATCGATTTATTTAAATTTTTCCTTTTTACGTTTATGATTCTGGAAGTTTTTAGAAAATATTTAAGAAAATTTAGAACAGAGCCGTCCTTCAATCGAGAATTTTTCAAACTAACAATTTTACCTGTTTGTAGGTCCTGCCATGAAATTGTCCGAATTATGTTACCTTCAGAAAATTGTAAATTTTGATTAGGCTCGAAATCCTCTCGAGGAATAACCTTCCTCTTTTTTGTTCGCAAAACATTATCTGTTGGATAACCAAAAATATGTACCTTTGGACCGTTCTTATAATTTCTGCGACACCCTGGGATATAACACTTATTGAACAATATTATAAATTATCAGTAACTACATAAAATCACAATATATCCATAATTATACATAAATTGAGCACTCGGTATTCCAGATTTTAGAGAACATTAAACTAACGTACAAAACAATATGGGCGATCGTTTCTTTATTGGAAAGAAAGAGAAAGCGAGAGTCGTCCGAGTGTACGATCGACAACAAACGATTCTTCACAGAACTATCAATCAAATATCTTATCCAGTCGATCAGCTGAGTATTGGTTGACTTCAATGTGGCTGACTTCATGTTAACCCCTTAATAAGGGACACTAGTCAATATATTCTTATAGGTTAAAAAGTCGATCCAAATTGTCTGATGTCACAGTATTTCTAAATATAAAATTATATCAAAATGGAGTGAGCCAGATATTTTTAATGAAATTTATTCGATAAGAATTTATAGTTTTTAAAATAAAGCTAATTTGTATAGTGCATTTTTAGTTGGATACTGTGATCTTGTTTTCTAGAGGATATTAGTTAGATCCACTGCATTGTTGGGTACACGTGTATTCGTTATTGGACTCTGCCTGTAGATTGTTTCGATGCATGTAACGTGACAATTTGGAAAATAAGCCATTATGGGAGTAAAATCATTAAAACTTGTTTTGAAATAATCGTAAACGACCTGAAGCCTTCGTAATCGGCTCTCATGCCCACGTGATAAGACCCGACGTTCTTATTGGTTACAGCCCAAATCTATCTAAGCCAGAAAAAGAGAACGTGATCTATTGCGGAATTCATAAGCCCACGCCACATAGTTTGCATTAATTTTCCATCAATACTACAAGTATGGTAGCCATCACAGTTTCAAACAAGATGTCCGACAGCCGTTGTGTTAGCTAGGCTCTAGCAACAGATTACTTATTGGACTCGGCCTGTAGATTCTTTGGATGCATGTAACGTGACAATTTGGAAAATAAGCCATTATGGGAGTCAAGTTTCTATTAAAATTTACAATCAATTTTAGAGCTTTATAACAATTAATTCTTAATTTTATGAAATGAGAATCACTGTAAAATCAGTATAACTTGTTTTGAAAAAATTATAAACAACCTGAACCCTTGGTAATCGGCTCTCATACCCACGTAATAAGACCCGACATTCTTATTGGTTACAGCTCAAATCCATCGAAGTCCGAAAAAGAGAACATGATCTATCGCAAAATTCATAGGCCTACGCTACATAGCTTCAATTATTTTTTCATCAATACTACAAGTATGGTAGCCATCACAGTTTCAAGCAAAGAGTCCGACAGCCGTTACGTTTCCAAACACGCAGTCCTGCAACGAAACAAGCGTTGTGTTAGCTAAGCTTTAGCAAGAAAATACTTTAACTGGCTAATTTTTGAAATGTAATATAAACAGACCATTCTGTTCTTTTTCTCTTTTGATAAAATACTTTTTAATTGAATGTCAAATCTTTATTTAAGAAGCGTATTTTTAAGACATCCTTGTCAAATAAATTATAATTATATTTTTTTGAACTAAGCCAAAATTTAGTAATTGCCTTAAAGCTATGTTGAAAGCTTTTTTTATTTGATAAATCTTTGAGAATACTTTCAAAGATGGCAAATTGAATGAAATTTAATTATTTTTTCTATAAAACAGCGATATAAAAAGCAAATAAACAATATCAACTCATTATCGCTAATTATCAAAATCTTTGTTAAGGTATTTTAAAAGAATTTTTTTCACAACATTTCGGAAAGTTAATTTTTAACTGCAATGAGTCTTATTTTTTTTTAATATATTAATAATTTTTTTGTAAAAATGCGTCTTTTTTCCTTTTTCTTTATTTTAATATTCCTCTGAATATTTTTAAATATAAAATTTTACCAGATAGTTCCTCACAAGAACTAACAATCAAATAACTTGTGCAGTCGATCAGCTGAGCATTAGTTGCGTTTAATTGGCTGACTACATGTAACATGTTATCCACGTAATAAGGGATATTAGTCAAAAGTCGACCCAAATTGTCTGACGTCATAATGTTTGTAAATATAAAATTATACCAAAATGGAGTAGGCCAGATATGTTTTAATCAAATTTATTTGACTAGAATTTATTTAGTTTTTAAAATGAAGCTATTTTGTATAGTGCATTTTCAGTTGGGCACTGTGAATTTGTTTTCTAGAGGGTATTGGTTAGATCCACTGCATTGTTGACTACAAATGTATTTGTTATTGGACTCGTCCTGTAGATTGTTTCGATGCTTGTAACGTGACAGTTTGGAAAATAAACCATTATGGGAGTCAGTTTTTTATTAAAATTTACAATCATTTTTTTTGTACCAATTAATTCTCATTTTTATGAAGTGAGAATTACTGTAAAATCACTAAAACTTGTTTTAAAATAATTATAAACAACCTGAAGCCTTTGTAATCGGCTCTCATGCCCAAGTGATAACACTCGAAATTCTTATCGGTTCATCAAAGCCTGAAAAATAGAACATGATCTATCGCAGAATTCATAAGCCTACGCCATATTGCTTGCATTAATTTTCCATCAATACTACAGTTTCAAGTAAGTAGTCCGATAGCCGTCACGTTTACAAGCACGCAGTCCTGCAACGAAGCTTTAGCAACAAAGTACCTTGACTGGTTAATCTTTTAAATATAATATATACAGCCCATTCTTTTCTTTTTCTTTTTTAATAAAATACTCTTTTAATTGAGTGTCAAATTCTTATTTAAGAAACATATTTTTAAGACATCCTTGTCAAATAAATTATAATTATTTTTTTCTGAACTGAATCCAAAATTTAGTAATTGCCCTGAAGCTAAGTTGAGAACTTTTTTATTTGATAAAACTTTGAGAATACTTTCAAAGATGGTAAATTTAATGAAATTTAATTATTTTTTTTTCTATAAAACAGCGATATAAAAAGCAGGTAAACAATATAAACTCATTATCGCTAATTATCAAATTTTTTGTTAAGGTATTTTAAAAGAACTTTTTCATTCCAGAAAGTTTATTTTTAACTGATATGGTTTTAATTTTTTTTAGTATATTAATTATTGTTTCTTTTATTCGTTTTTCCTTATTTTTATATTCTTCTAAATATTGCTAAATATAAAATTTTACCAAATAGTTCTTCATGAGAACTATCAATCAAATATATTATGCTGTCGATCAGCTTAGTATTCTTTTTCAAATGCCTTCTCCATTGCGGAGGTTGGCAATCATAATAGCTATTTTAATTTTTGAGGCAGTTGCTCTAAATAGTTGTTTTGAACTGCATCCAAACCATTCCCTTAGGTTTTTTAGCCATGAAATTCGTCATGGTCCCACGCCTCTTCTGCCACTTATTTTGCCCTGTATTATGAGCCGTAAGATGCTGTACCTTTCTCCTCGCATAATGTGTCCGAAATATTGCAGTTTTCTCTGTTTTACTGTTATCTCGACTTCCTTTTCTTTCCCCATTCTTCTCAACACTTCGGCGTTCGTAACTCGATCCACCCACGAAATCCTCTGAATTCTTCTATAGGTCCACATTTCAAAAGAGTTAAGTCTTCTCATTGCCTCTCGATTCAGTGTCCATGCTTCCATTCCATAATATAGAACACTATATACGTAACATTTAGTCAGTCGTATTTTCAGGGCTAACGTTAGATCTTTGCTGCAGATAACCTTTTTCATTCTAATAAAGTTGGCACGTGCTTTCTCGATTCTGGTTTTTACTTCGACGGTATAGTCATTTTTTTCTGTTATTAGGGTTCCCAAGTAAGTGTACTTCTTAACTCTTTCTATTTGTTGGCCTCCTACCATAAGGGTTTCATTATTATTGGTGTTGTTTTTACTAATTATCATGAATTTGGTCTTTTTCTTGTTAAGAGAGAGTCCATATTCTCCACTGACTTTCAATATTTTATTCATTATCTTTTCTAGGTCTTTCAAACTATCAGCTATTATTACGGTGTCATCTGCATACCTAATATTGTTGATTAAAACTCCGTTTACTTTTATCCCTGCTGTTTCAGATTCAAGACTTTCCAATATGATCTATTCAGAATAAGCGTTAAATATTAAAGGTGACAGTATACAACCTTGTCTGACTCCCTTTTGTATTTCCACATCTCCGGATATTTTCTGTCCAAATATTACTGCCGCTCGCTGATTGTAATACAGATTTGATATCAACCTTAAATCCCTTTCATCCAAATTTTTGCTTCTGAGAATCTCTATTAGTTTGTCATGCTTGACCCTATCAAAAGATTTGTTGTAATCTATGAAGCAGACATAGAGGTCCTGATTGATATCTAAGCCGGAAGCCAAACTGTGTGTCACTAATATCCAGCTCCAACTTGGAATGTATTCTAGCGTGTACAATTTTTAAAAGGGTTTTCAACGTATGTGACATGAAACTGATTGTTCGATAGTCACTGCATTCTTTTGAATTTGCTTTCTTTGGTAAACATATGAATGTTGATGTTAGCTGAGTATTAGTCGAGTTCAATTGGCTGACTACACGTAACATGTTATCCACTTAATAAGGGATACTAGTCAATATATTCTTATAGATTAAAAAGTCGACGAAGAATAAGAAAATTTTGCTCTTACGTTTTCTTAGAAATACGACATAAAAATCGATGGCACTTTTGAAAAAAAAAATGGAAATATTATTTTTCTAAATTAATTCTATAATATTTTGCTTATAATTATGATATAAATTTGCATGATCACGTTTTATTTAACCAAAACCAACCTCAACATTCACTATTTTGCCTATATTTGCAGCCCAACCATATTTTGTAATTACATATCCTGCCACGACATTCAGTTTAATTTGCTAACCGCAAATATAAAAGCAAACAGAATAGTGCTTACAATATACAGGACGTTATAAAAATAGTTAAGTGTATTTTAAAAGGTGGTTCTTGTGGGATCATAAATATTTATACAGTTAATTTCAGTTTTTAAACTTCTAAACATGTTTCTTTTCTAGTTTTTACAATACTAATATATACAGGATACTCACTTTATATACAGGTACAATAAGAATAATATCAAACATCAAATCAGTTTCAGACGGAAAATTTACAAAATTAGTTTAAAAATCTAATGAATGTGAAAACAACATTTTATAGAGATTCCCTATACTCCAATTCTATAATTTTTAAAAGCTGTTAATCCATAATAATTCCGAGTTACAATCCTAAATTTTAAAGGTTTTCAATCCACAAAGAATAAAATAATTTATTTTATCAGTTTCATTTACTTTGTCGTTTTACCTACACAAAATTATTTGAATATTTCTGAATAGCAACGCAGCAATTTCTCTCATAGTATCATTGCGATTACGATATGACACGTACATTTCACATATACAAAACCTGTCCAAACTCAGTTATTCCGGATGTGTACCTCTAAATATCCTGTCGAAACAACCCCTTTCAGAATAAATATAGTGGAAAATTTTCATCACAAACCTGGAGCGAAGCAGGACCTGTAAATAAGAGAATGGAAACTCGGCTTCCTCAACGCAGAATTAATTATCATTTTTGATCGATGCATTATTTTATTTATATATTATATGTAAATGTATAGTAAAAAAGAAATAGGGGAAAATTTCGGATTATAAAACTAACATATGTGGTAAAAAGCTTGAGTATTATCCTACTACAGAGAAATTTCTACAAACACATTTCTGAACTACTTTCTACCGTAACCATGGAACAACAGGAATCAAGGAGATTTGTTAAAGGAAACATATAATCTATCTTTAAATGTGATTCCACTAAGTGCACGGGGATAGGGAACTCAAATCTATTATATTTAGTTTTGGTCTGAAAATGCACATGTAGCATTAAATATACTAGATGAAGATAAAATAATATATATCAATTTTCTAGTTCCTCCAACCAATTGTCACCAAATCATCAATACAAGAAATGTAAGAATTGGAAACCCCTAGTAGAATCAGCTTTAGATTTTCAGAACATAATACATTTTAGGATCTTATATTATTTAAAGACTTTTTATACTAATAAAAGTTACCTTTTTTTTCCCATACGGAAAAGTTATTAGAGTAGCTCATATTTTGTATTTTTAATTAGGCCAATGTTGTGTATGAACCGTGTTTGTATTATATAACAAAAACATGGATACAACTCGTGTAAAAGAAATGCTTTATATTCTGCATATCGCTAATATTAGATTTCCACACAAATTAAACATTCCCTAGTATAAAACATCCGACTTAAAGTCCAAATTTCCTGGGAAGACTTTAAATCCATTTTATTCTAACTTAAGAAAAAAAACATTAGAAGCAGTATCTGAATAGTTTCTTAAATATTTAACCGTATGATGTACCAATAATCTCTTTGTCTTATATTAAATCATAAACAAGTCTTATTTATTAATTTATTAACTTAATACAAAATGTAGTATATTATCGCTTAATCAGCGTTTCTCAACCTTTTAGTATTTGTGATCTGAGTTCCCATACCACTTTTAGCAGAACCCTCTTTTTAACATTTTTTAATAGTTGAAATTAAATATATTTTATTAATTTTTCTTTATTCTCAACAAAAATTCACAAGTTCAAAATTGCAAATCTTTTACTAGTAATTTTACTCCAAGTAGTAAATTTACGCTTGCCTCTTGTTACGCGGCAAATCCCTAAGGAGCCCGCCCCACAGGTTAAGAATTGCTGGCCTAATTTCTATATTATTAGGAAACTGTTTTTCTACCTGTCTCTGTTTTTGTCACCTGTCTTCTCTTTCTTTTTTCCTTATCTGTTTATTTATGTCTCTTATTTCACTCTCCTTTTAATTTTATAAAATATTATTAAGATTGTGTCAATTATAAGTTGTCTTAAAGACTAACAAATGTAATGCTAAACTGCGTCTTATTGTATACATTTCTTTTCAATTATCATTATTAGACCCTAGACTTAAAAAACATATTTTGCACCGTTCCAGAGAATATACTTGAATATCAAAAGGATGGAGCTTTATCAGGGATATTTTCATTTTACGGGGTGTTTAATTTTCCATAAATTTCCGAAGCGTTCGAGCGATTGTAAGTAGTACTACCTTTTCCATGGTCTTATATAGATATTCACTAATGTCCAATTTCTTGATAGTTTTAACAAGATTCTTTGATATTAGGCCAGAATAGAGTTGAGGGAATCATTTTAACGCTATTTATTCTCCGTTATCTGTTGTTATTAGGGATGGCAACTTCAATTAGTATTGCTTGCTTATCTTCTATAGGAAAATCTGGTCTGTTTTAAGCCACTGTCTTGTTCATAAGTATAGTTAGAACTTGAATTCGTTATCTAATCTTGGTGGTTGGATGTCCTTGGAACTCGATGCGAAAAATCCTTGCCTTCCTTTATTTTCTGAATTGTATCTGATATTCAATTTTAAATTTAAGCATCTCTAATGATGTTTTTAACATAATTTTTCGTTGAAATAAGTTGATATGGAAAAAAAATATCGAATAAAACTATAATTAAGAAGATAAAATACATTAAACAACTATAGATATGTTATTGTAAATATTTATTGATAATATCGGCGCTTAAATATATTAAATTATTCACACACGAGCCGCGAACTCACAAATATTGTTTTTTTACAATTGTGGTCTAATAAACACGATTCGATAGTATTTGGTCGACTTATCTCGTTATAGTATGAGCAGTGACCCATTGACAATTATTCTTGTCGAAAATCGCATTGTTGCAACGCGTTATCAGTAAAGAATTATAAAGGCTTAAAATTGTCTAATTTTTATATGCAGGATGAGAATTTAAAGTGTTACGAGGCGATTTCCGGAAAAGGGCTTGGAATATTTTAATAAATACTGAATGTTTGGTGGTAACTGTCAAATTCCAAATGGAAATGAATTTCTGCTCTTCAAAATTTCGAATAGCTGCCAAAAGCAACTTGCGTATCCTAACAATTTTTGCATTTTTGAGAAGATTTGCGTAGCCCAAACGAAACTTCAGATTTGACAGCATGTACATTAGTAAACCCCGAAGATTTAAACGGCGCACTCAACTCCTTTCAAAAAGAATCCATAAATCTTTAAAAGTAAATGGCGGTAATTTTCAACATCTTTTAACGCACTGACTTCGTTAAATTTATGTTATGTAGATCTATATTTTATCTTTTTATTTTATTTTTTTCATTATAACTAAACAACAGGTGGAATCAATGCAAACATTTTGGTTTGTTTTAGCCTAAATTAAAAGAATCTAGAATTTTTGTGTTTACTTTGCGGTTGTTATGTTGGTGACAATATGTTAGGTTGTCACTCGTTTTCATGTTTGGCCAACCCTAAATATAACACATGATATAGTATGATAGCAACCGCGCCGAGAACATAACGAATGAATAGTAAGCATTTTAAATCACAGGACCAAATTTTGCTAAATTAATGATAGTAACAGCACTAAGAACATAACGAATATGAATATCAAACCCTTTAAATCATAGGACTAAATATGGTAAATTAATGATTTGTTATAATAAATACTCAGCTTATTTTTTAAAAATAAATAAATCTTAAATACAAAATCATATAACAGTTATTATATTTTTCAGCTTTTTCAGAATTAAAAATTGGAAAAAGCAAGAACGTTTTCTATTAACTGATAATATCAATTCTAGAAAGTAAAAGAAATGTAGAATTTTCATTGAATTGTAACGAATTATCGCAATGTTAAAATTTCGCCTCGGATGGCGAATTTTCTGGAAGAGATTTTCAGCTTACGAGGAAATAATTTATAAAAAAATTTAATAAATGTAGAATGCTTTAAGTTTTGGTTTAAAAATTTTTTAGTGTTAATAAAATAAATTTGCTTCTCGGTTTTTCTCAAGAATGTCTATTCTTGTTCCATAAAAATATTTTGTCGTTAAACACTAAAAGGTAAGATATACCGAAATAATGAGAATTCTTGACAAATAAAACACGATGTAGCATTATTTATTTCCACAAAATTTACTTAAATGCTATTACAGTTCAAAAACTGGATACATAACTTTGATTTGTTTAGGTATTTGTTAATAGAAACATTTTTAAAGTGCTGTACTTTATCTTCCATTCTGCGCCAATAATAATTTATTTATATGTGTAATTAATTACACTATCAATCAACGTTTATAAATTTTATTTAAATTCAAACTTAATAAAATTTTTCATCAGACGTTTTGAAATATGATGAGATATATGAAAAAAAATCCTGAGCGATTACCAGGAATACTTACTATACACTAGATATGTATAAACATACGTAGAAATTCAATTCCAATTAATAACCTTCTTTCCTCTTGGGACCGATATGTTAATGTCTTTTCCCTCAATAATAAACATAATACAAACAAAACTCTCCAAAACATATTGTAATACTAACAAATGATATACATTTCTAGTTACCTGCCTTTTTTTTTATTAACATTACGAAATTAATTTCTAATGGCCGAATAACAAGGACTTAAAGATAATCGGAAACAAATAGCATTGTAAATATATAATCATAATTTCTATAGAGTGCAGTATACTCATTTGTAACTACAGAGTTCTCGTAGATGGTTAAAAATTCGAGGTTGGTGTTACCCTTAACATTTATCGATATCTTAGATTCCTGACAAAAATGCAAAAGATCTCCAGTCTTTTATGAATTAATAGAAAAATAAAACTTTCTGTTTCTTTTGGACTTTGTTGGCCTCTAGTGATAATATTTTGATATTTCTTTAATAACCGAGCCACGTGTGGCCAGGTAATAATGAAAAAAACAAATACAACTTTATTTATTTTCCGTGGGTTCGCATATTTTTTATGTTGTACAGGTTCTTGTAAGAAATTCTGTTTCTAAGCTCTTCGAGTGAATAATTTTGTAGGTAGTTTGTTAATATTAAAATGACTAGTACACATATATGGACAATAGTATTTTGTTATTTGTTAACTTATATGTATTAAGTATAAATAACTTCTGTGCCTGTAATGGAGGATGTTAAATTAAAAATATATTTTACTGAATATGAAACCTTCAAACCTATTATAATTTTATAGTTCCATTAAATTTAAAAAAGAAAAACTATGAAGTTTTCAGTACAATACATTTAAAAAGTTTTTTTTCACTAATAATTAAGTGTATGTATAATCTTCACTATTCAATATTTCATCATATATTCGAAGGTGCGTAGAAAAAAACTTAACCTTTATTTAATCATCTTGGAATTTTGATCCACTTACGAAATCTCTGTAGTAACAAACCCAACTTTACTACACCCTGTATAAATTATGATTCTATATATACGAAGCTATTTGTTTCCGATTATTCTTAAGTATTTAGTCCGGACTATATGTCTATTAGAACACTATTTTGTAATGTTAATAAAAATATCTGTAACTAGAAAAAATTACTATTTGTAAGTATTGAAACATTTTTGTAAACTTTTTTTTTTATTATGGTTATTATTGACAGAAAAGACATTTACTTATCGGTTCCAGAAAAAGAAGGTTTTTAATTCGATGTTTTATTTATACATATACAGAGTATACTGAGTATTCCTGGTGGTCTTACAGGATTTTCTGTTATATAGCTCAACATACTACAAAATGTAAAATGAAAATTTTTATAAAGTTTAAATTCAACCAAAATTGGTAAACAGTGATTGTGTGGGTAGTAAAGTACAGATAGCAAATAAATTTTGTTGACTCATAATGGAAGATACAATACGATGAATAAAAAATAAACAAAAAATCAAAGTTATATATCCAGTGCGAGGAGAATACATATTAGGGATATATTTTTTTAACTGTAATGTCATTTAAAGCAAATTTTCTAGAAGTAAATAATGCCACTTCATATTTTATTTATTAAAATTCTCAATGGTTAGGTATATCCCAAAACTAGTACTTCTTGTTTATTAGTTTGAAAAAAAAAAACATATTTTAATAGAAAAGGAAAAAAATGTGAATCCAACTTATTTTATTAAAACTAAAAATTTTCAAACTTAAAATTAAAGCTATGATAATCTATAATTATTTTTCCCATAAAATATTATCAATATCATTTTCAAATTCTTTATTCGTCAGCTCAAAATCTGTTCCAGAAGATTCATATTAAAAAAATTCTGCATATTTTTGATTTTCTAGGATTTATATAATCAGTTAAAATAAAAAAATTATCAATACTAGGTTTTAGTTATCACAAATAATTTATTTATCAAGTCATAGTTGTTATGTTGTCAGAGCGGTGGTTATCATATCTAAGTATATTGTGATTTCAATTTATTTTCTCAATAAATGAGAATCATATATTGGACAGTTATGCTGATCTCAATTACTGAGGTCTAATCGATAATACGACTAGATGTAAATTTTTAAAAGATACGATCTAGCTACTAAAAAATCAGTTCCCAAGTTCGGTTTTAGTTATGTTATCCTTATCTTATAAACAGTATCAAAAAATAAATTAAAATATCGTTTAGAACTCGGTGGACTTATTGTTGCGCTTGTCAATTTAGACCCTCTATTTTTTCTTAATTAATAAGCGCACTATATTTGCGAAAAAAATGAGAGACAATCTAGGTAATTAGAGTGTTTTCGTCTTTTTATTAAAAAGAAATTGACGGTCAGTATCATGACATAAACTGCTTAATTCACTATGCAGGTCTAAATTTAGGTGACCTTGAATAGAAGTTATCTTAGTTTTTGAAACTATACAATACAAAATTATTTAATATTGTGATTACCAGATTCCTGAAAACAAAAATTTTGATTTAATTTTGGATGAAAATCATATCTTTTACTAGTTTCAGTGCTAGCTTTCGGTTTTTGTTTTTACTTGTCTGAGATCTATGGAGACAAATGTAACTAAAAAACGTAAAATTCATTTTTATCAATCCAGAAACATAATTTAAAATTATGGATTGTTGAGTCAGTGATTAGGGCACTGAATATCTATGACAGTCACCTATTCGGCGTGATTTGGTTCTGCACAAGGTCATACTTATTTAAAAAATTTAAGTCGGACTGTTGGCAAAAAAGTGACAAAGCCTTATTATAGGCTCCATATATTAAACATTTATATACATCGGGTATCTCTGGAAATGTGGGGTTTTCCAATAAGTGTGAAAAATTCTACGAGGTTGTTCTTGAGCTAATTTTAAGCATTAAAGTTTGTATAAATATATGTCTCATGATACTTAGTCTTTAAGATACGTGTAAAAAAATGTATTAATTGTTTTTTGGTTTTTTAAATTTATCTTATTTTTTTTTAAAGATGTATAAGACAAATTTTAATGAAAAATGCCCATTTGTTACGTGAACTAAACTTGATTTAATTATCATTCAAATTAAATAAATAAATTTCAAACGCTGAAAAAATTTAGAAATTATGAACTTTTATGTTTAAAGTAAAAGGCATTTTTAAAAATTTTTCGTATTTGTATGGAAACACTCTGTATATTCTATTTTCTCTAAGTTCTAGAGATAAAGTATCTAGACTGGAGTAGGTGCAAATTAGTAATACTAGTAATAATAAAAATAAATTGAAATGGTGCAATTTGCGACAATAAGAAATTTAAACAAAAGGCTATTTACGTTATAATACGGTAAGTCAACCAGATATTACAGAATCGTTTTTATAAGAACGAAATTTAGCAAGGCGGATCCTAAATAGAAGATTAAACGCCATATTATAATTAATCTTGATGTAGTTCAAAATTGATATTTGAGAGTGTTTCAAGTCTCAAATTACTCATCTACAAGTACATTTTAAAGATTCAAATTTGGTGGATCCAATAATATAAAATTTAAAATTATAATGTGCTCTATTCTTCCTACAATTTAGGCTTGATTATGAATCTCAATAGTACTGTACTATTTTTTTATATTAGTTTACATTCAATGTGGAAAGGAAATTTTTATTATGGTTTATTCCGATGAAAGTTAAATATTTAGGGGTTTTCAGGGCCTTGGATTGACTTATTTATGATTTTTGCCTTTCCCGGGTTGTAGATAGATCTTCTTAAAATAGCATTTTTCCAATGCTCAAGTTGATTTGGAAAATTTAAATATTTTCTGCTAAGAAGCAAAAAATAAAAATAAAAATTTTTATATAAAATTGAAATTTCTGAAGTTGGTGCCAAATTAATACCTGACAAAATGTGGTTCACATAAAGATAATGAGAAACACTTTATTTATAATTGCTTTCTTACTGTGGCTTGTATGTATCTCGTGTTAGTAGTTATGTATTTCATTTAGTAATAATTTGACGCCGGCTTCAAAAATTTCAATATCATATAAAAATTTATATTGTTATTTTTGCTTTTTCGCGCATTTTTAAAAGTTTGTACAATTTTTTTGATAAAAATTTTATATCTCAATTTTTGGTTTTAAACTCTTTATGCCAGTTTTGAAGTAAATTGTACCAAACAAATATTTAGTCTGCCATAGTAAAATTTTCCAATACTATTGAAAGAACTTGAGACATGTAATTTTTTAGCCGACATATTATATCCTGCATATTGAGTTTGAAAAAATTAATTTAAGATTCATAATATACGCTCCAATATTAATTTTTGTCAAAAATGTCACATTTTTAGTCCATCATATTATACCTGTAATATTAAATTGTAAAAAATTAACTTCAAATTTGTAGCCCACGACCGCAAAGGCCCTCTTATACCAATTTTGAAGAAATGTGAATAAAGTAAAATTTTCAAACCACCATTTTGGATCTGCTGTATTAAATTAAAAAAAAAAAAAAATAAATAATGTAATTTTAATATACATCCTTGAAAACTCCTCAGTACCAATTTTACCCACATTGAATTTTTGAAAAGTAATTTTAAATTGGTCATTTACACTGTTAGAAACTCCCTAGTACCAATTTTAAACAAACTCGTGAGACGTAAAATTTCTATTCCGCCATATTGAAATTTTTAAAAACAATTTCAAACTCAATTCACACCTTGAAAACCCCCCCCCCCCTTTAGCAATTTCGAAGAAAATTGAGAGATATAAAATTATTAGTACGCCATATTGGCTTCGACATATTGAATTTTTAAAAAATAATTTTAAATTCTACCATTTACCAACATTGGGCAAAATTGAGCGATGTAAAATTTTTAATCTGTATTAAATGTTTTAAAAATAATTTTAAATTCGTTACGTGTGACCCCGAAAACTCCCCATACCAATTTTGGAGAAAATCGGACAAAATTAATTTTTTTCTCCGCCATATTATAAGCGACATCTTCTTCTACAGAAATCATTTTGACCAAAATGATATAAGCCCACTGCAGTAGCTTCCTGAACAAAACGTAAGAACTGCAGTAATCGACATACATACATAAAAAAAGCGGTCAAATTTAGAACCTCCTTCTTTTAGCAGTTAAAAATAATATATTATAGTAATGTTTTCATAATTTTGCTTGAGGTAATTTTTGATCACGCTATAAAGGCTTAGAACTTCCAAGATTTACGTTATTAAATCGGTATTTTAGATGTTGCGAGAATAAAACATGTTTATTTAATCTAAAGTATATGGAACTTTATTGCTTACCCAGAAGTAACAATCATCAATTTATGAATGGCTTTAGCAATAGCAATGCGAGAAATGTATCCTTTGTAATGATTTCCGACTGTAGTCTAAGCTATTCATTGACAACAATACCTTACCTAACAATAGCGCTCGAACTATTTGTTAAAGAGAAATATCTTTTGTCAAATCGAGTAAGATCTTTGATAAGGCTTAATAATATTATTTACAAAATATACAGTAAATCAAGTTTTAAATTTGTTATTAGATCATACGGAAGATTTTTTATTTGTGTTCCTTTCTGATCCTGTATTGATTCAAGATTTTAGAAAGGATATTTAGGCACAGTGAACGACTTCCAACGTACATAGTTTCGGACCGTGTCTTATCCATAATTTATATTTATTTTTATATTTTCATTTTTTCTACATATTCATTAGAAAAACCTTTTGCCTTTCAGTTATATGTAAAAAGTAAAAAAGTATGTTCGGCGACTAAAGTTGGGTGATATTTCATTCATGTTTCAATTTGGTCAATAACTTTTAATACTTACTGATATCCGGACAGTTCATTATCGGTCAATATATTGATAGTTATAGACTACCGGTAATTGTCATTACTGTTACGGGTGTATCAATAGTTTGGTAATTATTATACATATTCATTAACGGTAAATACATTGATAGTAATAGTTACTTTTGCCTATTATCCATTGAAAAATAATTATGGTGGATTAACGGTGAATATATTGATAGTAATAGTTACCATTACCCGTTATCCATTGAAAGATAATTATGGTGGATAGACCGACTGGATAAATAGCGAAAGGAGCCCACACAAACGGTTTTCAGTGGCATCGAGTGAAAATGTAGTATGATATAGTTCTTGAATTCCTGATCAGAAGTTCTCATGGGTATCAAGCTATTGATTGATTTGATTGATCGAATGATATAGCAGGTTTAAGTTGAGAAGCCCTTACACAGCAGCCTAGTTACTTATTATGTGACCTACTATATCTGTTCTATGTGAAAAGGTTGACTGCCTTAATCAGGTTTAGCAGCCGATTCAGTAATTATTCCTCTGAGTCTATGTAGTGTGAAGCCATACTTTTGCTAATTTTTGAAATTTAAAAGAGACTAAAGGTGGAATGTTGGATATAGGAGATGGTTAACGTCACTCAGTTGAATAACTCGGAAACTAAGCATTCTGAAGAATAATAAAAAATATAAATAAATAATATAAAAATTTTAAATAATTAAGCGGAGCACATAGTGGTGGTCTTGACTTTACATATTTTACTGATGATATAGTAAGTCTAGAAAGTTTCACGTTTAACAGTATAAATAACATAGAATGTGAAGGGTTATATAAAAGTCATTTGAACATCGAATCTATTTTTACTGTGGATTTGTAATAAATCAGCCTATAAATCTGTAATCAAGCAATATGGAGAAACATTTTGCATACAAGAGTGGTAGAAAATTAGATATGGCAGCTCATTGTGACTATCAGAGTAAAATTTAAAGCTAGTTTAAGGTCGAGTTGTTATTTTACGTATATTTGACATTGAAATGACCAAAGATCATTTAAGTCTACCGTTTGAAGCGGAATTTCAATTTCTAAAAATAAAGTTTCGTTAAAAAACCCAAATCAATCCCAAAAAAAAAACTCAAACGTCAATCTAAAGAACATCATAAAATACTAAGTTCAACCTTTTTTTTTTAACTTTTTTGACTAGAAAGTCAAGAACTATTAGGAACTGTTTTCCATAAAGTTTGTGCGGGTCTATTTATTTATAATTTTTTATTATTGATATATGAAACTGTTACTAAGTTGGATTACGGATAATATTTTATTATTGATATATTTATAGTTACTGGTAACTTTTGATATATCGATAGTTGTCGTTCCAATGATGCCGCAAATGTCGTCATGGAAATATAGAGGATATTATGGGAATAAGAGCTAATTTATATCTTAACTTTCGAGTACGATAGGAGATTTATTCCATTTTTAGACTTAAAAGTTATCACTGCACCAATTAGCGGAAAATGTTCATCATTGTGACACTGAATAAAACCAGCTTTATTTTATCAGCAGACATGGAGCAACGCTATCAGATATTTACAACGTGTTCACTGAATAAGAATCGTCCAAACAATAAGTTCTTGCACAATAATCTGTTGCCTTTAAAAATTCTTTATTACTTAGTTCTGAATAAAAGTTTATTATATATAATACCTGTAAAATTATACCTGGAAGTGTAGAGATAAAAGTGATTTAAATTATTTATTTAATTACAGAAAAGTACTCCGCTTTAATAGATGAGCAATCATAACCATAAATGTATTAAATGTATACGTATAGTATATTTTATGGCTCGAATTTACCCTTTTATATGAGGAAACGAACAGAAAAACTTTTGTTTTCTAGTAATTACCAATCACATTCGTTAAGTTTTAAACCGAATCTCGTTACCGTATCCAGTTATATATATATATATATATATATATATATATATATATATATATATATATATATATATATATATATATATATATGTTATAAAGTAGGTTTTCATGGATGGTGGAATGTAACAGGCATCACTTGAAAATGCCTGCCTAGATGGTGGTGAAACGTCGTGACGGTTTTTCTACTGACGAACGGATTGAAAACCGAAAAAATAGCAGTGCACATATACATATATATATCCTTAAATTATTTTTTGTTTTTATTTTTCTTGAACATCTATTTAGATATATTCTTTTTTCTTGGGTTTTTGGTTGAGGAAATAAATTAATTTTATTCCACTGACCGAACCGGAAACCCAAGAAAACAGTAAAAAGTATATATATATGTATATATATATATATATATATATATATATATATATATATATATATATATATGTAATCGAAGGTTTTCGGGCATCCCGTGTATGTGCTGAGTCCCTCTCAGGACTGTAAGGCAGCTGACGTTTCGATGAAATCTCATTCACCATTTTCAAAGCTCACTGTATGGCGTCTACGAGCGAACTGATGCCTGCGATTCGGGTGCTGTCGGTCCCGTGTGTACGTCGGACGCGTTATTCACCCTATTCCGCACGGAATCTTGCAGCCAAAATACGTGACTTTCAAAAGGTTTTACTTTTGGAATATATGGGGGTATAATATAGTTACTTTTTAAAATTATTTAATTTTTTTTTTTTAAATAGAACCCCTTTTAATATTATTACATTTTTGGGTTTTCCGATTAAAATAAGTGCATATTTTATTAAGGTTTATAGTAATCTAACATAATTTTTATGTTGCAAATACTTAAAAAGTATTTCAGTTATGTGCTCGAAATTTACAGTGAAGTGTAACAATATTTTAAATCCCAATTATAACAAACTTGCTACATTATACAGGTTGTCCAAAAATTAAAGCTAATGAAATACGAAATTTAAGTGGCTATAACTTAATTAATTTAAATAGAACGCTATACTTTTTAACTTACCAGAAAATGTACCTTTTAAATACCTATTGAATGATATAAGGGTGTGCTATAGCTAAGTCTTCGCGTTTTCACTGAATACGCCAAATAATCCTTTTCTGCACCATTCTGTGTTTTTTGAATATATGTTCTAATGTATCTAGTTGTCTATGACATTTAGAAATGACAGGTAATTTACAACTATAAGAATAATAAACAGAAATATCTTTGCAAATGTTCAGAGACTTGGAACGCGATTTATAGTCGTCCAACAGTTCAAAACAAGATTTATTGTTACAGTTCCCTGTAAATTTCGAGTACATAACTGAAATACTTCTTAAGTATTTTAAACATGAAAATTAGGTTAGAATTTGTCAAAATTCAAATTATTTAAAAATCCTTAGGATTGAGGTATTAAAATAGGAACTTATTTTGATCGGAGCGTCCAAAAATGCAATATTATTTAGGGTATTTCATTCAAAAAATACAGCTTTGATACTTTCAGAGCTTTTGGGACATCCTGTATAATATGAAAATAATTTAAAAAAATAACTATATTAGACGTTTTGAAAGTCACTTATTTTGGCCGCAATATTCCGTGCCGTATAGGGTGAAGAACCCTTTATATATATATATATATATATATATATATATATATATATATATATATATATATATATATATATATATATATATATCTTCCAACGTATACTAACAGTTTTAAAAACCAGAGGCAATAATAAAAATTTATTAAGTACTTCTGATTTTAAACATTTTGAGAAGTTTTATTTTAATTTGTGAACTTTGAAAACCTTAAAAATCCCTAGTAAAATTTGTCCTGAATTGAATACAAAGAGAAAAGACAATCTATTTCCTATCGATTACAATTTTATGCCCATCAAGCTATTTATTTGCGACAATACCCTCAGCTTTTAATGGTCATCGAACTATTTGTCAAAGGGAAACTCCTCTTGTAAAGTTGATAAAGAAAATCTTTGTTCGGTTTCAATAATATTAATTCTAGGAGATAAAGTTAAATATACCCTAAGGCTTATTACTGATAACTATCATAATTATATTTTTATTGATGTTCCTTTTATACAATCATGTAATAATTATATTATATTTTCGGTTCAAAAACCATTTGGTTTAAATTCTCATCTTCATATTTTTAATTTTTAATTTTAATATTTGACTAATGATTAATTATATTAGGCAAAAATGCATATTTAATGAGAAATTGTTGGGCCATTTGTAAATAATAAATTATATTTCGATTTCTTTTGCTCAACTTAAGTCTCAGTAAAGTTGTACAAATCAAACGTAACATTTTTATTCCTGATGTTAACATATTTCTTTTTATACGCAGATCTGCGTGGGAAAATTCCTTTTTAATCAATTTTATTCAGCTCCACACCTCTGTAACAGTCGACTAATTTGGGTCTAATCTTATAATCGAGTTTTTAACCACTTTTGATAGTCTCATTGACTTTGCTCGCACATGATATATAAAATACTGCTCTCTTTAATATTTAAAATAATTTATTTGCACATCTTAATAGTAGAGGCTCGACATTTAAACATATTATTAGGAATGTTACTGTAAAATTACTAGAAAAATCATAAATTTATCAAATTTTGCAACGATTTTATTATTTTATTTACCTTTGCACCGAAACATGCACTGATATGCTCTCTTTCCGTTACTCGACAAAGTTGAAATTTAGCACACGTGTATAAACCTAGCGACAATAAATATTCCAAACCCTGATGGTCTTCTGATGACCAGGAAGATAATAGAGGTTTTCACCAATGCATACAGTGAGGAGTTTCGGATTTAGACTCACATGTTTAAGTTCATTATCACACTTCTATACCTGGAACCTTGATAATGATTAGAGAAGTAGTAGTTATGATAATGAATAGGAAGGTGATAGCAGATCTGTGTAATGACTATACTATCCAAGTGAAGGTTGGTAGTGTACTGGAGACTTAGTGACACTAGGATATCTTAAAATTAAGTGTTGTGAGCGTCACGCCATTCAAGTTATGCCAAATTACGTCACGGGAACTATGCTACTGCTAAGAGGTAACCAATTATTGGATATTGCAAAGGGAATCGATACTAGCCATGATAGTTGGCGACGATTGATTGTGTTCAATAATTAATAATGAGTGTTTAAAAACGTCAAAATATGACTTTTTAATTTTAGTAGCCTACGGACAAAAAACTTTAAATAATTAGATTCATGTAGTGACAAAACGTACAATTTGAGCTGTGATGCGATTCATATTAATTAGTTTTTGTAAAAAAGCGAAACATTTCTTAAAATTAGTTTTTTTTTGTTTACTTTATAGTTATTAGAAAAGTACCTTTTTCGTTGGTTTTAGCCCTTATGATAGCAAAAAATGAGTATTTATATATTGATAAAGTTTGTTTTGTTGCTAAAATACATTAATTGGTTTATTCAGATTTTTTTCCTTAATCTGTTGTGGGAAAATGACATTTGTTTGACCTAAACCAAATTGTGTTTTACTCCTAAGACCATATATTTTCATAAGATAGTATTGTCAATTTAAGTCAAAAACATTGCTATACACAAACTATGGGGGATTGGGAAATAAACTTACAAGAAACAAAATATTTAGCAATAAGAACTCAGCTATCGGAGATCAAACTAGACAGGTAAGAACGACAAAGAAATTCTAAAAAGAATAACACAAGCAAGAAAAATAATCAGCTGCTTAAATGGAATATTTTGAAATCAGGAAATAGGGAAGAAACGGAAACATAATATCTATGAAACCCATATTAAAAGTAATCTACTCTGTGGAGTGGAAACCTGGCAGATAACAAAGAAAATAATGAAAGAAAACTACAAGCAGTAGAATTCAGGCGATGATCAGGAATATCTCATAGAGACAGAATTTGAAATAAAGAGATTAGTCAACAAATGAGAGTAGATGGTTCCTTAATAAAAGATATCGAAATGAAGCAACTGATATGGTATGGACACATTCAAAGGATGGATGACGCATGACTACCAAAAAAACATTTTCTGTACTGGATAACTGCAGAAAATGTTAAAGATCCAAAAAGACTTGCAAAGAAGCTGTAACTAAAGCAATGACCTCAGAGAGGGCCTATGGGATGGAGATCATGGAAGCTGGGCATCCAATACGTTTTAAAACCTCTCTCTCTCTCTCTCTCTCTCTATATATATATATATATATATATATATATATATATATATATATATATATATATATATATATATATATATATATATCCAAGTATAGATACCGTACTTTTTAATACGAGAATCATGTAGATTGACAAATTTTCACGTCCGCTTCGCCAATATTTTATTCTATTTTATTTTAAATTACACGGACAAAAAAAAACTTATCTACATTTATATATATATATATATATATATATATATATATATATATATATATATATATATATATATATATACATGGTGCAATATTTATCTTGAGACAACGGAATATCTCGGTTGGATCAAGTTTTTTTCGAAAAATGTTTCACACAAAAATTATATGGTGTTAAAGGAGCTAACTATCAGCGACCTTGAAAAAAACCTTGACCTTGCTCTCGGAGAGCATTTGAAGATCAACCTCAAAAATTTACATGGGATCCCCCAATTTCGACCCCAAAAATGAAAAGAGCGGGAAATTTTGCCATCGGATATGGCCTTGAACTCAAGGTAGAGCTCAAAGGTCAATGTCATTTGAAGTTCAAAACAAATAATCGCAGTAATATTAAATTATTTACTTTAAATATTATCTAGTAATATTTAAGTACAGCAACTCTTTATATATCGCACACGTACGTGACCAGGCGCTAAGAATAAATTTTCCCCGTCCAAGGGTTAGTACGATATGAGCAACCAAGCACCGTGCTTCCGAAACTGGTAATTGCTGCGTTTTGTTAGCAACGTACCAGATTATTCGAGCACTTCTCTTTTGATCTTTTACCCAACAACACTAATTTTGAGATTTCGCTGTCACATTCTCGCAATTGTCTTCCGCGAAATATTTCGATTTTTCTCGTCTTAATTTTGGGTCTATCAAAACTTATCAAGCCTTATTTTAACGGATTGTAAATGAATTGTGGTTTATTGTAAATTTTAGTTTTTAAAATTTTATTATTTTACTAAACTTTTATAAGGAACATTTCTGCTGTTGTCTTTTCCCTTTATAAGCAACAGATGGAAACGAGGCAGCTTGGATTCGCAAAGGCGATTGGTCTCGAATGACCTGCAACTATGGTGGGATGTAAAGGGCCCAATAGACGTTTAGATATCGATGGTCTAATACCGCTACCCTCTGTTTTTCATTCATTTATTTAAGCAACAGCTGGTCTTTCCAAATAACAAGAACAAATCCTGGATTTAGTGCTACAAAGACTAAATTTGTGTCCAGCGGTTTATGGAAAAGTACATTAGAAGAATAATATACGGTTATGTGGAAGAATCGGAGCATTTCCGCACAGGTATTATTAAGTGAACTTTGAAAAAAGACTTAATGATGCCCTTTTCAAATTGAAGTTAAATTGAATCCGATTCTATTGAATTAACAAAAAATTAAATTAAGAATCATTTAGCTAAAATGGTAAATGATCCTAATTCTTTGTTTTACAGATATACATATGAAAAATAATTTTAAATTACAATAACTACTGCTTTTGCCAAGAATTCGTAAAATAAATAAGTTAGAAAAGTTTTGGTTAAAAATCATTTTTTTTTAACACGTAGAAGTGAATAATTAATAAAAAGATTAGTTGAAAAGTGATAAGAATTTATCGTAGAAGTTTCCTTTAACATTTATTACCACTTAAAAAAATTAGTTAACTTTTTAAAATTATGTAAAAAGAAAGCTTTTATTAATTTTTTTACGTTCGATTTGCAAACAGGATGATAATTTGATCTTGCTCTTGATAAATGCCGCACCCTGTATATATATATATATATATATATATATATATATATATATATATATATATATATATATATATATATATATATATATATATATATATGTATGTATATGTGATCGAAGGTTTTCGGCCATCCCGTGTATGCTCTGAGTCCGTCTCAGGACTGACCTTTCGATGAAATTTCATTCACCATTTTCAAAGCCATTTACAAGGTCTGTGTAAGACTGATACTGACCTACGGCGCAGAAACAAGAAATGAAACCACAAAGACAAAACAAATTATGAGAACCACAGAAATGAAAACGCTGATAATGATCACGGGAACAAGTTTAAGAGATAGAATAAGAAACGCAACAATACGCGAGGACAGCGGAGTGGGGGATGTTGTGAAGTGGGTTCGAAACCATCGTAGACAGTGGAGAGATCACGTGAAACGAATGGACGATGACAGACTAGCAAAAACCGTGATGAGAGAGAAACCAAACACCAATCGGCCGCCTGGACGGCCCCCCAAAAGATGGAGAGACAGTTGGATTTCGACCTCAAACGAGGATCGATGAGGCATTGGATAGATAACAGAACTTGGTTCTACCTAGAAGAAGATTTTCAAAGCTTACTGTATGGCGTCTACGAGCAAACTCGCTTGTAGACGCCATACAGTAATTTACTTATCTGACGCTCGAAAATTGGCAATTTCCTGAATTGAAAAAGGCAGCGGATATGAGAATTTTGGCTATTAAAAATGCTGACAGACTCGTCAATGTGAAGCCTCTTACAAAGTTTCGGAAGAGAGATAATCATTTTGAAATAGGGGTTTTGCTCCTGTATTCTGCTACTATCTAAAACTTTCAGTTAATTATCGCACTCACTCTCACTAACACGTTATTTTTTCATTACTAATTTTTCAGGCCGATCTAGGCAAAAAATGATGTGTAAAGAGCAGTAAATTATCGAGCAGCAAATCCTATTGTATAAGAGTCTTGCTCCCCTACATAGATCTTTTGAGGTTTAAGTATGTTCGTGGGAGTATTTACAATAAAATACATATATATATATATATATATATATATATATATATATATATATATATATATATATATATATATGTAAATAACGCAAAAAAGGGTGAGGCTGCAAAAATCAAAACAAAAATGTCAAAAAAATCATTCAGAACAAGAACAAACAAAGCGCAAACGACCTAAAATCCGATTCGACTACTGTACATAAAATGCAAGGAAGTACAACAGACAACATCGTAGAATATAGAACAGCTAAACTGTTTGAGGAAGGAAATCATACAAGGCCTTAAGCCGCATATAGTCTCTTGATGAATTTCGTATGGAGAATTAGACATGCTAAATTCATGAGAGAGAAGCTATGTAATTATGAGGCAACAGTAAATATGATGCGAACATTAGCGCAATGATTATGGGGATAAACCATGGAGCAAGCGTCCTAGCTTAAAGTTTCCTCAGATTAATTTAGGAAACGAATAACACAGAATCTAACAAACACTAAAATGTAAAAAAAACTAAATTATATAAAAAATTGGTGTAAAATGATTTTATTTTAATCCTCTTGTCTTTTTTCAGTAAATGGTATAAAAATAAAGTTTATTTTACTTGATATTCTATAATACTAATTGTAAGTATAGAATAAAAAGTAACGCTGGAGGCATATTCTACTTATGTGAAACTTAATTGTAGGTCGAATTTTCTGTGGTGATGATGATGATGATGTGTGTTTATCTTGTCAGGTCTATTCCGATGATGTGGTCCTGATCGCGAGGTGTAAATTTTAGAATATGCTCTAAGAACATAGTCCAGAGAGAGCTTGAACACACTAGAGAATGCTGCGAGATGATGAGACTAAATGTCAACCCTACCAAAACCACCTAAGTAGCCATCACACCTCTCGAAAGTTCAAAGACTGATCTATGCATGTATAACTAGAGCAGTGAAAACCTGCACAACGGGCGCCATGGAAGTAATCCTAAACCTTACACCTTTAGATATACTTGTGCAGAGTATAGCGAAGAAGACAATATATTGGACAATAAGAGATGAAGTGATAAAACAAAAATTTAATCTCTTATACAGAAATCAACAAATCTGGGACATGCTCCAAGATGAAATGAAAAAGAAGTTTCAATTTGTGAAAAACCTCAACGCAAAATTGAATCGCAGAAATTAATGGGACAGAAACACCATTGAAAAACTTAACAAGAGTTCCATCTAGTGATATACAGATGGTTCCAAAACAATGGAGGGAACGGAACTAGGAGTGTATGAACCCGGTAACAGACACTAAGAAAACTTGAGTAAGTCATTAAGCATCTGTCAGGTGGATATTCAAGCAGCCATTAGTGCGCTGAGTTCTCAATAATCAGCTCCAGGATAGCCTGGGAATGCATAGAGGAACTAAATGGATTGAGTCAGAATAATAAGATCACCCCAATGTGTGTATCGGGACACATCAGGTTAGAGGGGAATAAAATTGTAGACAAACTCGCGATAAAACGGGTTAAGACACCACTTCTGGAGCCCAAATCGTTGATCATCGTGAAATCATTAGCAGAGTAATTCTGGAAGAACTAGAAAGAGAGAAAGATGTTAGAAGATTCAATTACTGGACATGTCTGCAAGGAACGAGAGAAGCGACTATACTTTTTGGGAACTATGACCAGCAGAGGTTCGAGGAATGCATAAGCCTAAGTAAAAACCAACTCAGAGTTCTGACAGGAATCCTGACGGAATATTTTCATCTGAAGAACAAGAAACTCGGATTGGCAGAAAGAGAAGAGTGCAGATTCTGCGAGAAGGAGAACGAAACCTCTATTCACATCCATTCAGAGTGCAGCGCTTTAGAAAATTCTAGAATGCGGTTCTTGGGAGTAGACCAAGTAGAAGTAGGGGAGGTGCCCACTTTAAAGCCGCTCAACATCCTAAGGTTCCTGAGAGAAATAGGTCTTGAGGACCTGCTTTGGCCGGCAAGGTATCCCTTACGACTTAGCAGCAGTAAGGGAAGCAATAGATCTATTAGTTTGCAGTGTATAAATCCCCAATTTTACACATATACATATATACATCATGTTCAATAATTAATTATGAGTAAGAATATATTAATTTTGATCACGCTGAACACTTCACATTGGGTAAAATTTAATTGAAATCATGCCCTATCATTTTATACTAATTGATGCTTTCGTTATTGACTTAACCTTTTTCAACCATATCTTTATTAATACCAACTATTACTGTTATGTGTTCTGGTGAGAAGACAGACCTTAAATAATATACAATTTGAACAACAATTTATTTTGAAAGATAAAATGTCATATTAAATCCGAGTTAATGATTTTTTTTTGCCTCAGATACATTTATAAAATTAATTTGTTATTCTAAAATTTCTTTTTCTTTTCGGCGTTATCAAACACCCTGTATTTACTAGGGTGGCTTTAATTAAATACTCGCAGTGATTCTTTTTGTCATTATAAATGGAGGCAATAAAACATGTTAATAACTTAATGCGAAGAGTCAATGTTTACTAATGCGAATTAATCATCATACAAATTATTTTCGAAATAAATCATAATTTTATATTCATAAGGCCATTATTTGTTTTAGATAATTTTGTGATTAAGCATTTAGCGGTTGAGCGTTACAAATTTATAAAAGGTATTTAGAAATTGAAATAGGTTTTCTGGGCTGTTTAATAAATAATTACTTGAACAAGAATTGAATAAGCAAGATAAACATTTCCAAAAATGGTAAGTTTTATGCGACAAAAATTTCAACTTGGTAGGAAACCATGCCTGGTGCTCCCTTACTATTTTAATAGGATTTAAATATGTCATTCTTTGCTAAAATATAAGGAATATATATATATATATATATATATATATATATATATATATATATATATATATATATATGTATATATATATATATATATATATATATATATATATATATATATATATACACCATCTATATATATATATATATATATATATATATATATATATATATATATATATATATATATATATCGATAGAAAAACGTATCATATGTACATATGAGTGCGTTCGTCAGAAGTAGGCCAATAGAGGATTTTTAGTGTTAACAACAAAACTATGATTTTTCTATCCATATGAAACTCTACCACGATAAAATAGACGATGACCTTGTAAAAATCTCTCATGACCTCGAAATTTCAAAATTTCTTATTGCAGTCATTAGTAAAAACGGATCTGGTAGTCTTGCTTTTATCGGTGCTATTTAGATAAAAATCGCTAGGAGTTTTACCTTCTAATTTGACTTCTAATTTTTTAATCTGACTACTATGTTTAAAGGTAATACATCCTCTTTAGATTTATACTGAAAAATAGAAAAATATCAAAATATTTTTTGTGAGCTTTCTGTGTTTTTTTTTCTATGAAAATGAGGCTGTTTTCATGAAGATAAATAATGGAATCAGAGAAAATGAAAAAGCAGGAAGAACCAGAATTGATTCTGTTTTTCGCATCTTATTGCTAGCTAGTTGATTTAACCTTATACCAGGTGAGAGAGAAAGTTTAATTCTCAATAAACTTCAACACTATTAATAGATCTAAAATAGAATTTACAAAACATTTCTTCAAATTTTCCATTATAAGTATACTTTCAGTGCTGGTAAAACATACATTTTTATACAATAAGAGTTGTGAATAACCACCCAAATAGATGGTGCAAAGAATACGAAGAAACAACAAAATATATTCAATGTGAATATGCTAGCGCTACCTTAACAGGTAGACATGTAAAAGCCCTGAGGAGAACACAAAAAATGAGATCGATTTTATACTATATAACAAAAAAAATATCTGCACAAACTTCTCAATTTCAAACCAAATTAACACTAGCAACGACTATAGGTTAGAAAGAGCATACGTCATTTTTAACGTCAAAATCGAAAGAACTAAAATAATTCGCCAAATATAGTTTCCTACTATTAAAGAACTTAAACGAAAACAGATAGAATATTCAAAAGAGTTAGAAAATAATTTAAAATCAACAGAGATTCTAGATTGAATAGATATTAATGAAGTAAATAAGAAAATTACCACCGATATCTTCATTGCGATCTAAAGGATATGCACCATATTTGAAAATAAAAGGAACCCAAAATTGTAGCGAGACACACTGAAACTTATGGGATAGAGGGAGATAACTTCCAGAGACACATTAGACTATCGATAACTAAATTAAAGAATAAATAAAGAAGTGTGAAAGGACATCAGAGCATATAACTCAAAAATAATAGAAAATGTCATGGAGAAAAAGGCAAACTTGGAGGTGTGGAAATCGAAAACATCTTCAGGCAAACATAGAATAGAGAAAATGAAAGATTAAAAAGGTAACATAATTTTAGATAATAATAACATCGCTTAACAGATTTTTATACTCGTCTATACACCTGCACCGATCTAAAAGTAGCAAATCCGGTTATTTTCAATGTGGGGTTAGAAAACAACCTCGATATAACAAAACAAGCTACTGATCTTAAGCAAATAAAAAACAGAAAATGCCCAAGATAAGACTTACATGCAAAATGTTAAAAATGGGGGAGTGGTCATTAAGAATGTCTTAAAAAATTTTCTAAATAAATGGTTACAGGAGAGAAAATTTCAGACATGTGGCAAAATACAGAAGTGGCCCTGTTTTTTAAAAAGAGTTCAATATTAATGCAGAAAACTACAGCCCGATCAGTGTGTTACCTCACCTATAAAACAACGGAATATAACATACCCATTTATTTAGCATTTAAAGATTTGCATAAATCTTTTGATTCTATTGAGATATGAACCTTTATGGAAGCGATAGATGAGACTAGAAAATATGTTCGATATACGATTCTCTTAAAAAATATATATAAAATTGCCACCTTTCACATCAAAATCAACAAATATTTAATTACAGATAAAGTAGAGTGTGGAGGAGTACGTCAGGGAGATATCATTTCTCCAAAATTATTTATTCTGGCACTTTAAATCATCAAATAGGATGGAAACGTTATTGAGTGGAATATAGAGGTTAAATATATGGGTTTCACCGTAGAGAATAAATTTCTCTAGAATAAACATGAAAAAAAAATAATCAGCAAGGCTACAAAAGCCTTGGTGGTTTATAGAAACTTCCCGGGAAAAAGCCGGGATACGAAACCCAAAATCCTGCAATAGTAAGACCAATCATCACATAGGGTGCGTTCCACTAAGCACTCATAACAATCACGCTCATGATCGCGGTTTCCTCGCTCCACTAGCTTGTGAGCATTTCAATCATAAACCCAAGTGGAATGGGATTATGGACGTCTTAAGCGTTGAGTTAAATATTGCAAATGGCGAATTTGAAAATAAATCAGATGCTTGAAAAGATTATGTTATAATTTGTGAGTTTTAATTTTAATAATTGGTTATAATTATTGGTTAACTTGCTTTATATTAAAAAATACTATTTAACTTCTTATATTTTACTTTAGTGAACTCTTGAAATAATTTACGTTGAAATATAATCAAAATGTCTTTTATGGCGACAGTTAGATATTTGTTGGTGGATCGTAATAATGCTTCAGAAAGTACTTAATCTAGTTCAGATGAAGAATGGAATTCAGTTTTACAAAATCAGGAAAAGCTACTTATTACTGATTATGAAAATTTTATTAAACGTTATTCGAATGAAGAATTCAAAAGTCATTTTAGGTAAATTTTATATAAATACTATATTCTATAAACCTACTTGAATTAAAAATGATTAAAAATCAAATCCTTTTTAACACTTTTAATTCTTTTGTTTAATCAGGGAAGCTAATATTTTTCAGAAATTATTAATATTGTTATCGTGTTGGAAATAACTGAATACGTTATATGATTCGACATTATCTTTAAATTAATTAAATTCTCAACGTCCACTTCGATCCACCTTTTCAGATGAGTCGTTGTGAGCTCGAAATGAGCAAGAATAATGACGTCATTAATGACGTTTTGGCCGCGACCGCCACAATCGTAGCCGTCATGTTGAACGGCTGAAGGAATATTTTGCACCTTGTGGAATGCACCTATAGGAGGCAGTTATCTGGAGTAAAAGAACCAGTCTGGCCAATACCATAAATAATCCCTAGAATGTTCAGAGACTGGCCTGTGCATGTGTAGGAGCAATGAAAACCTTTCCAACGTCGCCATGGAAGTAATCCTAAACACCTCGCCTTTATATATACTTGTAGAGAGTATGGCGAAAAAGATAATATATAGGATGATGGGAGACGAAATCACAAAACAAAGCCCAATTTCTTATCCAGAAATTAACAAATCTGGGACATGCCGCAAAATGAAATGAAAAAGAGTTTAACTTGTGAAAAATCTCAGCACAAAGTTGACTCATAAAAGTGAATGAAACAGACATACCATTAAAGATCTTAACTAAAATTTCTTTTAATTGTATCAACTCCAGGATTGTCTGAGAAATCTTAGAAAAACTAAACAAATTAGGTTGGAATAATAAGGTCACCCTTCTGTGGATACCGGGATCCCTCGGGATAGAGGGAAATGAACTAGTGGACAAACTCGCGAGAAAAGAGGCTAAGACACTATCTTTAGGGCCCAAACCGTTTTTTGGAATCAGTAGCAGTATAATGCCGGAAGAACTAAAAATAGAGAAAGGGAGCAGGAGATCCAATTACTGGACAGATCTGCAAGGAATGATACAAAATAAACTTCTTGGGAATTACGACCAGAATAGATTCAAGGAATGCATAAGCCTAAGCAAAAACTAACTTCGAGTGCTGACGAGAATCCTGACATTGACATGGCCACTTGAAGAATCATCTCAATAAACTCGGATTGATAGAGAAACAAGGCAGATTTTGCGAGAAGAAGGATGAAACCTCTATCCAAGTGTTCTCGGAGTGCAACGCTTGAGAAAACCTTAGAATGGGATTCTTAGGAGCACCCCAATTAGAAGAAGGCGAACTATCCACTTTAAAGCCGTCCAACATCCTAAGGTTCCTAAGGGAAATAGCACCTGCTCTAGTTGGCAAGATATCCCTAACGTCTTGGCAGCAGAAGGGGAACACGATAGATCTATCAGATCGCAGTGCATCAATCCCCATTTCTACATATTAAAGGTATAAATATCGAACTTATATAAATCATTTTCGATTTACCGACGATATCGTCTTAATAAGCATTGATATCCAAAAAATAAGTTCAAACAACTAAATGACATGTCGAAATAGGTTGGTTAAAAAAATATTCCGAAGACTAAAATAAATGCTTATACACAGACAATACGAAGTTGGAAAACATGACGGAATGCATATATTTAGGACATACAATAAGAAGTAGAGAAAGAAAATCAAACAGCAAAGTAGAACCGACCTAAGGAGCAACATACCAATAAACCTTAAAAGAAAAGTTTTCTAAACTTTTGTTTGGCAATGGCTTCCTACGGTCTAAAAACAATGTCATTCACAAAAAAACAGCACGAATCAGCCCAGAGTAATACAAAGAACAAAGGAAAAGGCAATGCTCAATATTAGTCTTAGTATAAGATATAATAATATATATTGTAGAACATAAGTGGCAATGACTAAGACTTGTGGCTCGATAATATCAAAGCGAGTTGACATTTAAAGTGACATACTGACCACCAAGAGAAAGTATAGAAGGTAAACAACAGATAAGATCGCTAAAGATAAGCGGAAAAGAGGTGGTTTCAGGTAACAAAGAACAGGACAGCGTAGAACAATATAAAAGAGTGGTACGTCTAGGATTGGACAAAAACTGGTTGATAAGGAAGCAGAATAAGACAAGAATCGATTTTAAAGGAACACTAGTTAGATACGATCAGAGTAAATATCCGATCTATCAGAGCATAATTCAGCAGAGTTGGCTTGAAGTCAAAAAGTTTTCTGAAGAAATAGTTCTATTTTAATAACTTAAATTTACGAAAAACGAGAGCTTTAACGGCTTTGTTCAAGTTGAAAATCATGGTTCTTGTGTTTAGACCGTGTCAAATTGGAATCATTCTCAAAAAAATCCATTATAAACTCTTCGGTACATAGAGCACTTTCAATATGTGAAAAACAATCAATGAAATCAGAAACAGAAAGACTGACTAAAGCTCTGAGAGGCAACGGATATTGCGCTGAAGATATAAGACGTTATTAATAAATATAAACCCAACTCATCGACAAAATGTCATAAATGTACCTCCTATAGACAAGTGTTGTCTTACATTACATACACGAAACTACCGACAAGACTGCCAGCCTGCTCCGAAAATCAAATATTCCGATAGTTTTCAACACATATAAGAAAACTAGATAATGTTTGAAGTCTCCAAAGGACGCAATTCCATTTCAAACAAAAGGCGTTTACAAGATACCTTGCTCTTGTGGTAAAGTGTATGTAGGTAAAACAGGACGGTCTATATACACTAGGCTTAAGGAACGTGAAAGATGTATAAAAATAGAACAAGTTGTACAGTCTGCAGTAGTTGAACACCAGCATTGCGCAGGTCACATTTTTAATGTAAAAGAAGCTAAGGTGTTAGCATTAGTGTGTGGTTTCTTTAAACGTAAAATTAGAGAATCAATCGAAACTTTTAAATATCCAAATAATATTAATAGAGATGTAGCTTTACAGTCTACATCACACGTGGAAATCGATTGTAACGCTGGATCACGGTTCGCTGAGCACCGGTCTGTTGCTCCTCGATGGTCATTTAGTGTTCTAATCTCGTGGAGTAAAGATCCCTGAAGATGCTTCGTGCAATCGTAGGCAAGACGTCGGATAATAATTCCAATTTGACACGATCTAAACCCAAGAACCATGATTTTAAATTTATATTTACGTTGTCATTTTAACTACATCTTTAGAAATAACTAAATTAAGTTTAACCTTTTAAATTTCATAAATGAATCAGGCTAAAAATTGTATTGTAAAATAATTAAATGTTGTCTTTTGCTCCCTCCTAAGCGAAAAAATTGTAGTTTTCAGTTGATTTTTTAATGACAGATAGATAACACAATAAACATAAATTGTGTTAATGTTTAATCCATTTTCAACTTTCATAACATTATATAAGTTTAACATTTTTTCGTTTTATATCTACTCCACTAAAGAATGGATTTTCTTGACAAATTAAATTCTAAAGACTTATATAACATACGACTTGATCACCCAATATCCGCATCATATAACTTATTTCCTATCGACTACAATTCTAGACCTGTTACGTTATTTGTTTGCGACTATACCCCACCCTTCAACGGCGTCCGGACTATTTGTCAAATAGAAACACCTTCTATAAATTTAATAAAGGTCTTTGTTCAGTTCTAATAATGTTATTTTCTAAGAGATAAAATAAAATAGGGTCTTAAAAAGTTGGTGTTTATCGTATTTTGTCTCGTTTTTATTTGTATTTATTTACTTTTTTTAATATTTTAATAATCAAGCTGTATCTTGAAAGCAATAAAAATATATAATTTATGTTTCATAAAATAACGGACAAGAATTTTTTACAGTTTTAATTAAAGTTAATTAAAAACTAAATAGGGGAAATTGAAATATATCGCAATTAGTAGAGCGAATGTATTAGATAAGCGTAATTTGGTTTCAATAATATTTCATTTACTGATCTACAGAATAATCAGCATAATTTGACCAAGCTTGGTGTTGAAGGCGAACGGTCTTGAATTGAAGAGCCCAATGGCAGAAACATGTTCAAGTAGGTATTTTTACTTTTGATAAATTAGAAGTTGATACGTTGAGTAAAAATGGTCATTTTTTATAGATTTTGGGTCACTGAAGTCGAATCCGGCCTCAAACTTGCTTCATCATATCAGATTTTTTAAATATCCTTATCGAAATGTGCAAAAAACCCGCTTTTGGCCTATATTTGAGGTTATATATTATCGCGACATTTTTTTCTCAAAGAACTATACATAGTACTTAAATTAAAAGTCTTATTCTTTCAAATGCTGTTGGGTTTGTATAAATCTCTTTCTTTTTCTTCGAGATATTCAATTTTGAAAATTTTAAATTGAATGAATTTTCAAATTTTGGAAACCTTCACCTTTCGTGCCCGATAAGCGTTTAAGCGACAATTCTTTTTAACCATGGTTGTTTTAAGACCATCACAGCATCGCTCAAACCAAATTTATCCTTATTTTTTCAAAATAAATTTGTTTAAACAATTTGATTAAACAAAATATTGCATAATTCTTATTTTTTAAATAATTGCATTTTACAAAAATAAATGCGTTATCGGCATTACGATATGTTTTGTTGTCAACAAAATCGTAAACAATTAATTTTACAATTTTAAAGACCTACAGACGATCACTAGAAAATAATTAAGAATGTATATCCAGAATTCACAAAACCACATTCTACAAATACAAAGTGTACAACGTCATACCATTATAGAGTTTATATTTAAATTGTAAAATGTGTTATTTAATACTCCATTTATAATATATATATATATATATATATATATATATATATATATATATATATATATATATATATATATATATATATATATACGGCTCCTTTGAACGTATTTATTTTTTTTTTAAATGTAATTGAATCATGTAAGCATTTATTTAAAAAATAATGAATTTTGCAATAATTTGTTTAAAGAAATTGTTTAAACAAATTTATTTTGCAAAGCTAAGAAAGGTGAACGTTTTCAAAACTGATGCAATTTGAAATTTTCAAAACTTAATATCTCGAAGAAAAAGAAAGAAATTTGAGCAAACTCAACGGCGTTTGAAAGGGTAAGACTTATACTTTAAGATGCTATGTACAGTTTTTTGAGCAAAAAATTGCGATGATACATAACCGCAAATATTGTCCAAATCGCATTTATTTGCACTTTTAGGTTAGGATATTTAAAAAAACCTGCTGTAATCGACCCCGTAAGAAATTGCTAGTCCTCCATTAGCCGCCTCTCTAAGGTGGTCCAGATATGGGTGGTACCGATGAAATCAAACAGCCGGGGCGGACCAAAACTAGCACTGCAGTGTCTGATCCAGAGTGTGCGGATGCAAACAGCGGGAGTTCTCCATGTTAGGGGCGGCTGCACTTAAAACAGTGAAGACAACGGGAAACACACTGCTAATGATTTCCTAGGATATTGCTATGGTGAAAAATAGAAATTTTAGTCCAATTTAAGGCATATGGAATACTAAAAGCCTATACGCGGTTGGTAAGTTAGATTATTTAGTTCAATAGACTAAACGCATGGGGGATATCCATCTAGGAAATAAGTGAACTGTGACGGATCGGTTCCGGAATTTGCAGACAGGCGGATGGTATTTTATACTATTCTGGCAGCGAGGAGGGCAATACATAACACAGGAATGGAGTCGGTATTTTCATAAGGTCGGAACTGGTAAAATTTGTGGATAACTTTTTCCCTAACAACGACAGAATAATGCTTCTACAGTTAAACGCCCACCCATTAACTTCTTGCAAATTTACGTCCCTACAGCAGAAAAGAAAAACGATCACGAAGATAAATTTTTTACCAACAACTAAATAACACGGTAAAGAGCCTAAAACTAAAGGAAATAATATACATTTTAGGCGACTTTAATGCAAAAATTGGTAAAGGTAGTAGATCTAACTTAGTAGGAGAACATGGCTTGGGTGAAAGCAATTAACATGGTTATAGACTGTTGTAAAGAAACGTGGGGGCTTCCAAAGTTCTCACAAAGCGCACGGAATAGACGAGAGTTTGTAGCAAGCGATTTTATAAAACTTCAAATTTTTGCAGCGTCGCTCAAAGTACTGGTTAACGCTGCAGGAATACGCTTACATGTCAATGCTTGTCTATGAATACAGCAATAATAGGTCCATTCAATATTCTCATTGATTTTCTTTACTTGTACCATAAAACCAGAAAATGCTCCGGATTTTGCACCATCAATGCACACATAAAAAGTCATTGATCATATCGAAAATTGCTACACCTGTCGTATAGGTTTTCAGTGATTTTGTAAATAATATATCTTCTTGAATAGAATTCTTAAAAATATATCTAACATAGACAAGAAATACTACAGTGTTAGCTATATCGATCTACTCGTCAAGCTGAATAGTGAAATAATTCAACTCTATTCTTTTTAAAAGTTCACATTTCATATCATTTGTCAAATCATTAATTCTCCGGGACACTGTATTTTTTGATAAGGAAACAAAATCAATTTTCGTTGCCACTTTGTCTCCAAGCATATACTTAGTGATGTTTTTAGCACACGGTCCAATCCAATTTTCTGCCACTGTATGTGCTTATCCAGTTTCTGCAATTCAGTAACTGACTCGAAATGATGTCTCAAAAACCATTTTACTATCTTCGTTTAAATTTGTTAGAAAAGAAGAAACATTAGACTTTTTAGTACTTACCAATTCTCAACAGATTTAACCTTGTGATCCGGATGTCTGTAAGGTATCTACGAAGAAGAGGGTTTAAACTGTTGTTGGCCAGAATTTAATTACAGATTACACAAACCGTTTTAGGTTCTGACTCCTACCCGTTTCATTCATTTTTTTCACTCTGTTCGCCTGTTTTTTCTTTGCTTTCAATCTGGCTAGACGTTAGCTCACTACAACTACCACCCTGTGATGATTCCAAATCAGGGACTGAAGTAGAAGAAGCTATTGATTACTCATCCAGCTCTTCCCCAGACTACCCCTTTTTAACCAACGATTCCATCATATATTTCCAGAGTAGTAACTATTTACTTACACGTTCGACGTGCTCACGTCCGATTTATAAAGCTTGGGTATTTATTGTAATTTGTTCACATAAGAAGAAATCACTAAACTGTACACATTATGCATTAACTACTTATTAATTTATCTTTTTGAAATCATTCGAAGTTTCTCAACTCATCGTACGATTCAGTTCGACTATACACTTCCTGATATGTGACTGCGGCGTTTTTATATCGGCAAACGTTATTCTCGTTCTTTCGTGTGCATTATTCGGGAAAAGCCTTGGTTCGCCTATGTAAAAGTTGCCGGCTCGTTCGAGAAGGGAACAAAACTTCATTGTGATTTAAATTATTTTAACATATATTATCTCTAAATAAAATTCCACTTAATGGAAGAATTTACTTGAGTCCCTCTGTTTAAAGATTTAGACCGTTGAAATGTATATCTCATGTCAAGCCAAAAATAGTCACGTATCAGGGAATATAATTCCATTAACATAATTAAACTAAAGCTCAGTTTTATTACTTTTGAGGTAGTTAATTTTTTCTAAAAAACAACATAAACTCAGTCAATTTATGAAGACATAATAAGACCCACTCTAAGATTTGCCTATAAATCTGTCAAAGTAACTTAATAGTCTTAAAATCCACAACGTTAGAGGTTAAGGTTAAATACTAAAGTGATAACCACATGTGGCCGACCGTGAAAGAGCTTTCTTTTACTTAAACTGAGCAAATTTTCCCATCAGAAGAAAATCAAAGAATATTCAAATAAAATCACTAAAATGCAATATCAGTATTTGTTATTATGTATAAAGTTCGCGTCTGTTACCCATTTTTTCCCCAATTGACGAAAATAAGAATAAGAAAATGTGAAAATGGTTAGAACCTTGGGTTTTTTTCTATGGGTTCTTACACGATCTTTTAGTATAAGTGTAGAATAGTTACCGTTTATATTTGTATAATCATTAGTTTTGAGCTCTGGTCAGTTACAATACTAAATTAAATTAAATTCGACGCATAGATGACTTATGCCATCTATGAATCAGGGGACCGAAAACTTGCAGACGCTCCGAAACGAAAACTACCCTTCGCGCGCGAGGATGTATCGCGTAAGTACCTTCTATTGGTGGAAAAGCACGCATGTCGGAACCAACGCGTCTAAAACAAGGGAGGTTCCAAGGGATGAAAGTTGAATTTGATTTTTAGGAATTAATTAAAGTTAGTTATAGTTTGAAATTCGTTAGAAAGAAGGTTTTCTTTGCTTTGTTTTTCAGTTAACTTGGGATATTAAGCGAATATCGTGTGTTATTTTAGACGAGCGTTTCGCGATTTTAATAGTGTTTGATTAAGAAATATAAATAGCTGTTTTTTCGCGTTTTATTTCTTTTTTTCTGTTAACGTTTATTAAGCTATTTATACGTGTTTTTTTTCAAAATTGGGTTTTAGGTTTTTGGTTAAAAAAACGGCCAAGAGCAATTATGTCAGTTTTTTTTTCGTAATTGTTATTAGTTTTAAGTTTCTCATTGTAAATAGTTCATTTTTCTATTTATTTTTGTTAATAGACCGAGTGTTTTGAGAAACTTCTTTTGTATAATTTTAATCAAAAACCTTCATGCGACTAAACTCGCGGACGTACTGCTGTGGGAGCTGTAAACAAGAGATGTCATCTGTCCAGCTAATTGGTACTAAAGCTGCAAGAGAGAAGATGAACGTCCAGACTTCCAGAGTGTCTTTATTACTGTAAAATTTAATTATAGATTATTAAAATCGCTACAAATTAATGTGTGACAGCAAATTGGTTATAGATAGAATGCTTAACGCTACCACAATATGTCATTGGCAGGAGTCTATGATCAAATTCTGTCCCAGTACTCTCACTGCCAGCGGCGTAACGACTCGTCGCGTTACAGAATGTTGCCTGCGCAGAAATTTTCTCAGCGATTCCAACAAATCTAGACAGTCAAAGGTTAATTTAGAGTTTCTAAAAAACACAGAAATAGTTGGAAAGTGTTGGCAGGTGTAGTTCCCAATGATGTAATTATTTTTATGAGCAAGACATATCCAGAATCAAATTCAGACAATAATAAAACATTGTGAAATATGAAACAAGTAGTTTCTTAATAATCTTGTACTAGCTGAAAAGGGATTCCTGTTCAAGGATCTATTTCCTACAAACGTCCTTAAATATTTTACTCTACTCTTCAGTTAACAGAAGTTGGAGTATATGAAACACAAAAATAGTGTGTTATAATATTTTACAATCTTTCAGTATTAAATGTCACAAATTTCAAATATGTGTTGTCTTGACAAATTTCCTGTATCCCCTAATAAAAAAGTCGAGGAATATTATTATTGAATAAATAAATGTTTCCAAATTATAAATAATTTTATGCTTATTTATATTTACTAAATTATATAATTTTATTTAAGTATTAATGAAAGGAAAATACTGTTGGAAAACAAACTTGTTTTTTTACACTCATTACTGTAATACTATGAGAACTAAAGCGGATGGTCCAAATTCTCATAAAGTAAATTTAATTTTATTAAGGTTATCAGAATGTGAATAATATTTGATAGCAGTTTAACTTGCCATGTTGCATAATACTTTATATAAAGGATGTCCATAGTTTTTCACAGTGTCAAAAATAAGGCACGTGGTATTCCAGTGAACATATGCACATGGAAATCAATATTTTTATGTGCTCATAACTGAATCGTTTGGAGAGACTTTTTTTTCCCATGATAATTCTAATTTCTACTCTGAAAATATATTGTAATTTGCCCTGTTGTGTTAAATTGCCCAGAGCTTCAAAATCAATTGCTGTTTAAGGCCCAGCTATCGTGGAAAAAATGACTTTATCATCTGTTTCTTTGGAAGTTATTTTGCTGAAAATAAGAAAGTTTATATAAATATTGAATTATCTTAAAAAAAAATAATACTATTTTTTAAATGTAATTTCTAAATATTTTCTGTTATGCTATTTGTAGATTTTAGCCAAAAACAAAAAAAAAATCGAACAGGCCCCTTAAAAAAGTACAGCTAGATCAGCTTTTTTTTTATAAACAACATCCAAAGTCGGAAAATTCGATTTTCTGTCCGTAGAATATTTCGGTTACATTTTAGAGAAAACTTGTCAAAATGAAAGTTATGGGTATTGAAAAGACCTTTAATTTCATTTATAGGTCAAAATCGATAAATAATTTATCGAGATAATGATAAAAAACCATCTCTTTTGCACTATTTTATAAATATTAATAACTTTTGCAAGAAAGGTCGAAGGGGATGTATATCTCCTTGTTGATAAGGCTATTATGTGCCTTTATAACTGTGCGAAAGCTGGACCAAATCGGTTGGTAGTTTATGAATAATCTTAACTGTTTATCCCAGACGCTGAATGTTTAAACAATTGTCCTTGCCCAGAGGATGATTCTACAGATATTTGGAAAAGCGAAATGGATTCTTTGAAGTTCAAGCTACAAACGAAGATGAAAAAACGATTGATTTTTTTAAAAAATTGTTTTTTAAAAAACCGTTTAAGGAAGGGGTACCCTTTTTACGCATAAACAATTGGAATAACTTTATTTATGTGAGTGAGACAAGTTTGTGAATAAGTGGACTTGAAAGCTGGTGAAAAAACACGAATTTTAAAAGAAAACAAGGTCTCCTATGACCAGTAGGAGCAAAGATAGCATTTTTTTTTAAAGTCATATCTGTTTTGTTTATAAACATTAAGAGTCGAAATTTTCACAGATTGTAAACGAAGACCTATATTTTATGACGCAATTGATAAGTATGAAATTCATGCATCGTTAGTAAAGTTATAGCCGTTCAAAATGAAGGTACTTTTGTAAGTGCGTTGTAGCGAGTGGTGGGAAAGCTCGACTTTCTCACGGTGTGCTTCTGAAATTCAAACTTCAAATTGGAACGCACAACAAAATTATTTATTCCTAGAAGATATATATATATATATATATATATATATATATATATATATATATTAAAAAAAAATAAAGGCTCTACGTTATCTGGAACCCGAGATATCGGTCAATTTTATTGCGCGCTCCAATTTGAAGTTTGAATTTCAAAAGCACATCGTGAGAAAGCCGAGCTTCCCCCACCACTCGCTACAACGCACTTGCAAAAGTACCTTTACTTTGGAACCAATGGGCATCACATTTGATTTGATCCATACTACAATGTCCAAGGATTAAATAAATATTTTATTCCTTGGACTTTTTAATCACGTGGTAGAAATTATTGACAGCTTACACAGACATCATTAATTGTAGAAAGTTAATCAATCTGCAACTTTGTCAATATTTTGATTTGTCGCTGAGCCCATTAAACAATTTTTCAAATAGGATTTTGTAGTCGTATTTTAGTAAGTGAACTAAATCATGTAAGACGTACTTGCTACAATGAATTTTAAGTAAACAGTTTTCAGATTAAAACCTATTTGACCACTTCTTGAAATTTCCATACGAAATAAAACTTTGGGTGACCGTATGTATTTACGGTTGAATAAATGTCGACGTGAAATTGGGAAATAAAATAAACTAAAAAATGTAAATTCACCAGAAATTGCATTATTGCCCAAGTTACGTATATATATTCGTTGTTTTTGGGCAATAATACTAAAGCTAAATAATATTCTAGCGAGATATACGAATATTTTACCAAAAATGTCTTTGTTTATCTGTCCGAGTTCTTTTTATGTTTGTTTTCAGGAAAAGTTGTACGATTATCACATTTCTACTATAATAATGTAAATAAAAAGAATTATATATACAGGGTGTAACATAATGGTTGGAAATAAATTAAACAGCAGATTCCTTGGAAAAAAAAATTTCATATGTAGTTTTGTCCTACCAATAATCGTTTATGAGTTACAGGGTGTTAAAAAATTTAAAATCAATTCGTTTTAGACGCAAGAAGATAACGGAACAAAATTTTAGCCAGAGCTTAATTTGATACTGCCTTAGTAACAGTAAAAAAATTACTTCGTAGTTTACTAAGTGGCGTGCGTACGAATATTACCGTAGGGTTTAAAAAAAGGTAGTACGTCTCCGATAAATTTTTTTTGATCATTGCCTCAAATTTGTATTATGGTTTTATTAACAATTTTCCTCTTGTATTTTCTTTGTATCTCTGGTCATTTTTCCGTAATTAAGCCTTTTGTAAATACCATTTTTTCCTTTGCATACACAGAAAAATGTAGAAAACATAAACATTATCCATTATGCTATGACCATGATGTTGATTTTTGTTTTCAATTAAAACGTTATTGTCAGTTAAGATAAGCTTTCAATACGAGTTTTTAATCGATATTTGATAATAATTGATAAATATGGAGTACTCCTTTGAAGAATTAGCAGATATGCATTTTATTTATGATCTTGCCAACGGGAATACAGTGTTAGCTGCGCATCTGTATGTTGAATGTTTTTCGGTTCGATGTTTTCCAAATAGGAAGACTTTTTCAAGAATTCATGCTCGTTTACTTGAAACAGCTTTTCAAAGCCTTCTATCTCAAAATGTAAGGACAGTGCAACTCGAGGAACGAATACTTCAGACGGTCGAGGGAAATCCTGAATATACTATAAGAACAATTGGAAGAATGGAGAGAGTAAGCCATATGACACTCTACCGAATACTCTATGATAATTTGTTATAACCATACTATCAGCAACGGGTGCAGGCACTTTCTGCTGAGAATTATGCTGTAAGTATCAGATTTTGTAACTGGTTTTTAAATGAGATCAACCAGAATTTTTTGTTTCACTCATTTATCTCATTATTTCCATAAGAGTCATGATATAATACAATCCCGGCACCATCAATGATTTCCTTTAAACATTAGGGTAGGAATAATTGGGAATTTTTTATTGGTCCAGTAGTACTACTGAAGCCATTAGAAGGCTTAACATATCTGGATTTCCTTCAAAATGAATTGCAACCTTTATTAAAAGAAGTCCCACTTAATACACGCCAGCAGATGTGGTTTATGCATGACGGAACCTCAGCTCACTTTAGACGAGAGGTGAGGGAATACCTTAATGAAATGTTCCGTAATAAATGGAGGCCGTAGAGGGTCAAGAGCATGGCCTCCTCATTCCTCTGACCTTAATCCTTTGCATTATTACTTATGGTGGCACAAAACATAGTTTATTCCGTTGAAATTCCTGACCTGCAGACTCTTCGTCAAAGAGTCGAAATGAGATATCGGCAAATTCGAGAGATGCCTGGTATTTTCACAAGAGTAAGACAACATTTTCAGCATCTTTTCTGATATTTTTTTGTTTGAAAAATTTTTGCTAATTAGTAACTACTTAAGTTTGTAAGCTAATAGCGCATTAATTATTGTTAATTAATTAGTAGTATTTTATTTCAAACGTTTAAGAATCTTTATTAAATGCCCATGTGATAAGTTTTTAAAAATGAGTCAAAACATACTCGATAATGTTAGTGTTTTTTACATTTTTGTTCATATTTCTAGATTTTTCTGTGTATGTAATGGAAAAAATGGTATTTACAAAAGGCTAAATTACCGAAAAATGACGAGAGATACAAACAAGACGCAAAAGGAAAATTTAGTTTAGAACAAAAAATCTAATTTAAGAAAAAGATCAAAAATAATTTTTACCAGAGACGTACCCTTTTTTTAAACCTTACGGTAATATCCGTAAGCAAGCCACAGATTAAACTACGAAGTCAATTTTTTTCTGTTACTAGGGCAATTAAGTTCTGGCTAAAATGTCGTTCCATTATCTTCTAGTGTTCGAAAGTTATTACACTAAAAAGATTTTTTTTTAAATTCTTTAAAACCTTGTAACTTAGAAACGAATATTTGTAGAGCAAAACTACATATGAAAAAATGTTTTTCTAAGAAATAAACTGCTTAATTTATTCCCAAAAATTTTGGGCTATCCATAGCTTTCTAAGGCTTAAATTTTAGCTTATGACCTCTATGGCCTTTTGTAAGCAAACAATATGATGGTGCCTAAAAAGAGACGATTGTGATAAAAAATAAATTTTTTGATTTTCCAAATAAAAATAAATCCCCAATCAGGGCTAAATTGTAGGTATCTGGATCTGCCCTCATTATAGATGGAAACTGTTTTTAAATTAAACATGTCTATGTCATTGACTATGGCGTTAGAATGTAAAACCAATAAAATTTTTCGCTGAAATATGCTAAAAACCCTGTCTAATTAAACTTTTGGTACACCTAAACTCTTTTATATACACTTTATTAATTAAGACAAACAAGTACACAGTGCCAAGTCTGCATTAGGTGGAAAATAAATTTTATGTGTTTAATTTTTATATTATGATTTTTTTATAAGAAAATTTGAGTCTTTTCAATTAAACTGTTTTCCTAATAGTAATGTGAATTACTTTCAGACGCAAATTAAGTTTTCAAAAATAGTTATTTTTTAAAGTTATTTTATACAGGGTCGAAAACAAATAAACTTTGCATCACATGTGATTAAATTTCAATAGTCCTATTTGGATTTTGTAGAAAAACACACATTTAATATGGTGCTACTTTAAACAAAATATGTCTGGAATGAAGCATTGTCAAAACTAAGAAATTTTATGTAGGTTGCGTCGAGTCTTATTTTGCAACAGTGGTGCAATTTACAAAAAATTGACAACAAATGTAAATTATCTTATACAGCATATGGACTAAAAATTGTAATTAAAAAAACTTTTTCCAATAACTTTTTTCGATATTTTGAGATATAACCCTACTTTTGAATTTTTTTTGGAAAAAAATTAAAATTTGACAGATAATGCTCATCACGTGACTACTATGTTTTTGGTTAATTTTCATCTCGACCGAAGCAGAAATTGTTGCAGAAGTCAAATTTCGAATAAAGCTATTAATTAAAAAAATCCCATATGATGCAGACATTACTGGTCACACTATGATGGCGAAAAACATTACCCTCTTTATGGGCCACGCCGCAGTCAGGTTAAAGCAGTTTTATGAATAATTCAGTGCCTTACCATTTTTTATTATTATTTTATCATTTTACATAAATATGAAGTTGTGGTTCACAAATATTCCTCTAGCACGCAAAATGAATTTCTATTATCCTATAATTATTGTAGTTATAATTGGTATTCAGCACACATGGAATTAAATAAATAATTATTTGGTACAATATTTTATTTCCTTGTAGATAAGAGATTGATAATAACCTTAAATATCCCATTAATGAAATATAAAAAAGGAAATTGATGTCACCAATTAATTATAAAACATCTGGTTACCACGAACTGTTTAAAAAGAGATGGACTAGTCACGTCATAAACGGAAAAGAAGTATTCTCGGGCCAATAATTTTCTTATTTTATATTAATGACTTACCTGATCATGTCGCTATTGTGAGTAATAATAATGTATTTGTATACACTGATGACACCAATATCTTAGAACCTAGATATCTTAAATTGAATAATTCATGATCTTGTGGAAGATTTTGACTCTATGTGCAGTCAGAATATTTTAGTCATCAGCAATAATTGTAATTGAAGAATTTTTCTCAAATATAGAGCATTAGTGACAATATTTATGATGATTATAGCATAAATACTGAGTTTCTTAAGAACTAAATTCAACTTTAGATATTCTGTAGAAGTATTTTTCGAACAGTTAAAATGTTAATAGTATCGGGCATGTGTTATGATTATTGCTTTTTGTTTCAGAAACAAAATGCGATTTAGTTTCCAAAACTTGCCCGACTATATTTTCTAAATATTTTGCCGAATTACATTAAACAGGCATCTTTAACTAAATTGAAAAGTTGCTTAAAATATTTTTGATTGATAATTGCTTTTATTCCTTTTGCGAATATATTAGTGTACGTAAAAATACAGCCCCACTGTCCTATGATATGAAGATTGTAAGTATGAATGTTTATAAGTGAATAGCAAGTAGTTTTTAAAGTTTTTTTTTTGTTTGTATTGACATTATTTTTGACATATTCTATCTGTTTTTTAATAAAACAGTTGAAAGGAATAAATAAACTAATGAATATTAAAAAATAAATAAATACCGATTTATTTTAATAATTCTGATAGTTGGTTAAGGAGTTGTTTGAGATTATATTTCATTTGCAGTTTTATTTAATCAAAGAAATCAATGATCAAACTCTTAAAAATAGAGAAAAATCTTTCAGCTAGATATCTCACATATTCTACATTAAAAACAGTATTAGTGTACAAGCCAGGGGGTCCGCAGTGGTCCCTTTAATTTATATGGACCCATCCAAGTTTTTTTATGTATTTTGAATCTCTGAACAATAATTTTTAGGATTGAATTTCGTCGGGGTGGGGATAAGATTGTTATAAAAAGCCTTAAAAAATGTAATTTTCACAAAACCAATCATGGATCGTATTCTTTGAGTAATATAAGCAAAAAAGGTCCTTACTAACTTTTAGGTTAGACACTTAGTTTTCGAGATAATTGATGTTAAACAATCAAAAGAATGTAATTCTTACGATTTTTGAATGTAATTAACTTCTGACTAAATGAACTTTATTTAATTTTCTTTACGACAATCGAAAGTTTGAATCAGTGTCTACAAGTTACAATCAAATGCCATACGAAAAAGTTACTTCTTAATTCTTTATTTCGGTTATAAACAAATGGCTTTCGGTCGCTTACAAATATGCGGCGTCCCGTGTGGTGTGCGGAGGGAAGCCTACTTAGAGGCGCCTCGCTCGACCAAGCGCCCAATTCGATTCGATTACATATTCTTAGGACATTTTACTTCGTATTCGTACAGATACATTAGATCTAACTTTATTTGGCTTCATCCTAAAAAACGATCTTTTAATTCCAGAAAAAATTTATACTCTGATTCTCCCGGCAGATGAATTAATATAAATTCCATTGTTGATTAATTAGCATCGACATGTATACAAATTTAAAATGATCTTCATTCAATTAATGCATATAGAATATGACAACGGTGTTAGTAGAGCTACTTAAAAAATTTACATTTTTCTGTTTAATAACAATCAAATTATCGAATAAAATATGTTTTTTAGGTTCCATCTAATGCAATGCGGAAAACTTATATTGCAGGCTTATTTTGGTTATTTCAGAATGGCGCACGCATGTAAGAGACCGAAAGCCATTATAAACAATTAAGACGTGATAGCTAAAATAAACAATTAATACGTGACACTTTCGTATGACATTTGATTGCAGCTTGTAGATTCTGATTCAAGCTTTCGATTTTTGTCAAGAGAATTGAAAAAAGTTCATTTAGTCAAAAGTTATTAGCATTGAAAAATAGAAAAAATTACATTTTTTAATTGTCTAACATAAATTATCTAGGAAACTAAGCCTTGTATGTAAGTTAGTTAGAAGATTTTTTGCTTAAAATCATTCAAAACATACGACATAATAGTTGGTTTTACGACAATTGCATTTTTAAAGCTTTAAACAATTATTTGTCAAATAACAATCTTATCCCCACCCCGACGAATTTCCAACCCAAGAATTATTGTTCAGGGACTTAAAATACATAAAAAAAATTGGGTGGGTCCATATACATTAAAGGGGCACTACGGACCCCCTGGCCCCTACACTATATGCCATTTATTGATTTTTAAATTACTTTATTTATTTCCTTTAGATTCAATATTAAATTGCTGAAGTTAAAAGATTTGTTAAAAACGATAACACAACTTATAAATATACATTTTTTATATTCGTACAAAAATTTTAGATGAGAAAAGTATCTTTACAACCGATTATATGGTGGTCCAGAAGAGGACATAAACTAAATGTTTTAGGTCGACATAAAATTTTTACCGAATTGTCAATATTCCTTGGTTTAGGTCACAAGGAAATTTCGATATCAAGATTTTATTAAAAATTATATTACTATATTCTTCCCTATCGTATTTTTCCTTTTGCCAGTGATATAACCGCGGTTTTTTATATTGAGTTCCAAAATTTAAGAATTTCAAATCAAGAAGAATAAAAATTGCAAAATTCGGAAATTTTGATTTTTATTGACCTAAAATTTTTTCACTTTATATTATTTATTTCTTATTTTATTAAAAGTGATTTAATAGCGGATAAGAGTTCTTGAAACTTGAAAGAACATGATCTATTGATACAAAATATTATCAAACATCGGGAAAACAGTTTTTTAATATTGTCTCTGTGATAATTATTGGCCATAAAACTTATTCCCATAGTTTTTTAAATGATTTATTGTCAGTTAAGCAAACAGAACTATTCAGTCACATACATAAATAACGCCATAATAATCAATTTTTACTTAAATTGTTTACTTCTGTTTCTATTTAACCAGCAGTGAATTTATTTACAAAGATATTAAGAAATTGATTACAAACAACATATTACAGTTTACAACTATAAAGAATAATATCAAATAATTGTTGTCCTCATAAAAAATTTAAGGTAGTAAAAATTATTACTTACGAGGAAGGTACCTGAAGTGTCCACCTCCCATTTTAGTGAAACTTCAATATATTGTAGAGGTTACCAAAATAAAAGCCAAGTGTTTTTTTATCTGTTAAGATTCATTATACCATGGTGAAAACCACTTTTAAAGTTCACCCCTAAAAACAGTTTTTTTGTAACATCTCAGGTTCTAAGTGAGATCTCCTTACAATACAACATGGAAATAACTTGTTGTTCTAAACGATGTTAAACTATAATATTTTCACTCCCAAGCATATCATCTCTTTTTTCTCTAAGGTGAACTATATGCGCAAATAATTACTTGTTATTGGAAATGATGTTGAACTATGGTATTTTTGTCCCCAAGGATATCATTCTTTATTTCTTATAACTTCTGATAATTTCTTATAACTTTGCGCAAGTAGTTTTATTCTAAAAATTACGAAATTTAAAAAATTAAGTAGTAAAATAGGATGAGTCACCCCTAAAAACTTTTTTCAAATCTTAAGTTCTAATTGAGATATTTTTACAAAACAGAATGGACATTACTTGTTAGTTAAAGTGAGGTTATACCATGTGCCACGTATTGTGAAGTAGAAGGCTGCAGTAATGTTGCAATAATTCGATGTCCATGTAAAAAATCGTTATGCTTAAAATACTTTTTTGAAGATTTCCATTATTAAACAACATACAATCAGTAGTATTACAATAAGTCCTTTATAAAATATTGCCTTATATGAATAAATATTCTATTTTTCTAAATATTTAAACACAGATGTGCAAATTATTATAACTCACGATATATAGTAATTCCTAATTATCTTATCCATTAAAAAAAATCAGTAGGCTCTCTAACGTTATTATCAATTGAAATTTGCCAACATTTAGAATAATAATACATGTATGAAATAATATCCTTGGAATGATATCCTTGAAGGTAAAAATACTCTAGTTTAACTTCATTTCAAATAACAAATAATCTCCATTTTGTTTTGTAAAATTATCTCAATTAAAACTTGGGATTAAAAAAAAAGTATTTAGAGGTGGCTTTTTACAATTAAACTAAGTTCGTAATTATATGGTTTACCCTAATAAAAAATAAGGAAAGATGTAATTGAGGGTGAAAATACCATAGTTCAAGTTTGTAAATACATCTCAATTAAAACTTTGAATACATAAAAAAGTACCTGGGAGTGACTCATCCCTTTTACTAGTATATTTTTAGAAACTCCGAAATCCGCCAACTTAAGTTACTTATGGTATTCGTGAAAAAAATATTTTCAAACAATTGCAATAAATTACGTAATTTTTGGAATTTAATTACGTGCGCTAACATATGGGTTACCCTAATAAAAAATAAGGGATGATATCCTTGAGGGTTAAAGTACTATAGTTTAATATCATTTCGAATACCAAGTAAATTTCGTTTTATTTCGAAAAGACTTAAAACTTGAGATATTTCAAAAATATTGTTATTAGGTGTGAATTTTAGAGGCGGTTTTGCCTTCTTTTTAATGAATCCCCTCAGATAAAAAAAAAACACTTGACTCTTATTTTTGTAGCCTCTACAACATATTAAAGTTTCATTAAAATCGAAGCCAGACATTCAGGTACCTTTCTAGTTGGATAAGTTCTCCAAATAACCCATTTATATAATTTTATGCTACATTTGACACATTTTTCATATTAGTTGATAATATAATTTTTCAAAAAAAAAACATGCAGTTGGAATTTTTAGGTGTCTAAGAATATCTTGGCTAAATTTTTACAAGTAGTCTTTTTTTATTGTAACAGCTTTTTAAATAGGTAAATACAATAGCTTTAACATTATCCGATATTACATCAATATGTAGAAATTTATCCGTTAGTATATCCTACAGATAAACTATCTATCGATTAAGATATTCAACGTTTAACAGTCTGGAGTGATATCCTCTGGAATATCTCGACCGGGAGTCCTATTGCATGGGGCAGCTTTTTAGAGTGAAAAAGGTGTACCAAGAGTGGATGTTGATCAGTGCTAACTATTATTTCCTTAAATCTTAAAGGAAACATGTATTCAAAATAAATTCTATATTCCATTCTTTATAAGTCATGGTCTAGAGCTAATGAACTAACAGAGACACATAGAAAACCCCAAGGAAAATGGAGGGTGAGAGTATGTTTAATAAAGGACACCGGTACATTAGTTTTATTAATAATATGCAACGTTTTTATGCAATAGTGTATGTTAAACGGCAACACTAAAATCGGTGTGTAGCACTAAACAGTAGCGTCAGTAGCGGTGATCCTGGTAACAATCAACGAATGATATGTGTCCCTGACAATGATAATGACAGCGATCTGCGCTTGTCAGTAAGCACACTCTTGACTGCTATGAAACGTGGGCGGCTAATTACGACACCACGTAGGCGTGAGTATATATGACCGTAGGATATAAGGAAAAGAGAAAGTAATCGTACTATCCATTCTTTTACCGTTCATGGTAGAATCGGTCAGGGAATTGCTCATGCAGTACCCCAGTATATGATACTAATATACTTTCCTGACATGGCGCAGTAAAACTATTAATTAAATTCAATGCACATTTATCAACACTTATTTCCGCACGAACATTACATCAATTAATAAATCTGGGACATGCCTCAAGATGAAATAAAAAAGTTCAATTTTGTGGAAAACTTCAATACTGAGTCGTGAATCGGTTAGAAACACCATTGAAAAACTTAATAGAAGTTCCATTAAATGGTAGTAGTTATTATATGAGAGAACAAATGAAGAGGAGGAGGATGAAGAGTATATACTCTTCATCCTCCTCCTCCTCATTTATTATATCATTATATTTTTCGAATTACCTCGTATACATGTCCCATTCATTAAACTTTACCTTCAGTTTAATCTTAAAGTTAATAACTCGACTGGCCTTGAAGTCGATATAAAATGTCTGACAAAAGTTACAATGATAACATGACCTTGTATCCCTTTTTTAAATTCGAAAATTGTATAAAAAATACAAAAGTTCTTCGTTTGAGTTTGAATATTATGCAGTTGATAGTTGATCTTGGTTTTCATATTATTCGTATATCTCAAAAAACCATTTAGAAGCTGGGAAACTGTGCGGACATTATTTTCAAAACAAAGGTATTGCACAGTTTATACGTGATTTAGTAAAGTTAAGTTGGTTTCATGGTGAAATTCGTGATTTAAAACAATATATTTGTGATCCCGTTGTGTTAAAAGAACTAATCAAATAGTAAGGTAAAGATGATACCTAAAATTGAAAATTTTGTGAGAGACCTTTATGAAGAGTTCATTATGAACGAAGCGTGTTCCAGATATTTATCTATTTTAGCTGAAGAAGAAAGTGATGGTCAACATTTATTGTTATACAGGGTGATTCAAAAATCGATCACGAAACTTAAGGGGGTGATTCTACTTGACAAAATAAGGGTAGAGCTTCATATAATTTTTTTTCAAAATGTCATTCGTTTTCGAGTTACAAGCCGTCCAAGTTCAAGTTTTTATTTTTTTTTTTTTGAATTACTCGCTTACAGGAAAACCGATTTGACTAATATTTGAAAGATAGGCTAAGTCTTCTGCGCTTCATCATTTTAGTAACAATTCACATTGATTGTTTGCCGCTAGAGGGCACTTTACCTACATTGAAAATTGTTTTTTTGTCATAATTTTTTAGTGTTGACAGCTACAGTAGTTTTTGGCATAATTTCTGAAAGACTGATGCCAGGCCTTTAAAAAAGATGCTCTTTATTTACATCGCTAAACCCAACAGTTTAGACGTAAATCACCCTTAAAAATTAAGTGGTAAATTTACTTTTCTCATTTCATTACCACCAGCTACCAGGTAAATAGCCATCAAAGTATACTAGAGCTGTCAGTTTAACATCAAATAAATTCGCTTTTTAAACTATTTAATTTATAATCTTAAAATAACTAATAATGGTTAATCACCAATATTCAAATATCGTATATTGTGATATCCATTTTTGTTATGGAAAAGCAAATGGTAATGCAGAGTTGGCAAGAAGATATTATATGGAGAGTTATCCGGAAAGAAATATCCCTCATGCTCAAACATTTTCCAGTGTGCACAGGAGGCTTGCGGAATGTGGTTCCTTTAAAAGTTATAATGGAAATAGGGGAAGACCTAGAACTGCTAGAAACGTGCAACAAGAAGAAAGAGTGCTTGAAATTATTGAAGATAATCCAGGTATTAGTACTAGAAAAATTGGGAATGAAGTGCGGCTCTGTCAGGCTAGTTCATGGAGGATACTAAGAGAAGAACAACTCTACCCGTTTCATTCAAAAAAGGTGCAGGCTCTTTATGACGATGATCGGCCGAGACGGTTGGAAATGTGCAATCAGATCCTAGCTAAGTATGAACACGATAATCGATTAATTGGCGTCATATTATTCACTGACGAAGCTGGTTTCACTCGTGATGGCATAACAAATCTACACAACATCCACACATATGCTTACGAGAACCCAAACAATGTGGTAGAAACGAAACATCAGCGTAGATTTTCACTAAATGTGTGGGCAGGGATAATAGGAGATTACCTTATTGGTCCTCATTTCTTTGATGGCCCATTAACTGGTGACGTATACTTAGATTTTATCCAAAATCGTCTCCCATTGTATCTGGAAGATGTGCCATTGGAAGTAAGGGCCAACATGTGGATCCTCCAAGACGGAGCTCCGCCCCACTTTAGTATACGTGTCCGACAGTATTTGAATGCAACGTATCCTGAGCGATGGATAGGACGAAGTGGACCATTGGCATGGGCAGCGAGGTCACCAGACCTTAATCCTATGGATTTTTTCTTTTGGGGTCATTTGAAACAATTGGTGTACGATATTCCAGTAATCAACGTCGAGGATCTTCGCTTCAGGATAATCGAAAAGTGCCAAATTATTAAAGAAACACCAGAAATTTTTCATCGAGTTAGGCGACATTTTTTGAAGAGTGTTAGGAAATGTATTGAAGAAAATGGGAGACATTTTGAGAATCTTTTTTAGTTTGTTTAGTACTGTTTCATTAATTTTTATCAATTAAATGTATATCGCAATAATCCATAATATGAATATTTACTGATTAGCCATTATTAGTTATTTTAAGATTATAAATTAAATAGTTTAAAAAGCGAATTTATTTGATGTTAAACTGACAGCTCTAGTATACTGTGATAGCTATTTACCTGGTAGCTGGTGGTAATGAAATGAGAAAAGTAAATTTACCACTTAATTTTTAAGGGTGATTTACGTCTAAACCGTTGGGTTTAGCGATGTAAATAAAGAGCACCTTTTTTAAAGCCCTGGCATCAGTCTTTCAGAAATTATGCCAAAAACTACTGTAGCTGTCAACACTAAAAAATTATGACAAAAAAACAATTTTCAATGTAGGTAAAGTGCCCTCTAGCGGCAAACAATCAATGTGAATTGTTACTAAAATGATGAAGCGCAGAAGGCTTAGCCTATCTTTCAAATATTAGTCAAATCGGTTTTCCTGTAAGCGAGTAATTCAAGAAACAAAAAATAAAAACTTGAACTTGGACGGCTTGTAACTCGAAAACGAATGACATTTTGAAAAAAAATTATATGAAGCTCTACCCTTATTTTGTCAAGTAGAATCACCCCCTTAAGTTTCGTGATCGATTTTTGAATCGCCCTGTATATAAAATATGTGAATCATGCAAATTGTTGTAAAAAAGCAGCTGAATTGTGTAGTGATTTTTTAAAGGTAAAAAATGTGTTAAAATTCTTTGATGAATTAAAAAAAAATTGGACTCAATAAAGAAATAAATGTTGTACTGATTTTTTGAGTAATCAAAGTTAGTGTGAAATAAAATGTTGAAATGTTTATAGTTGTTTTATTATGGAAAGATTAGAAATTAAAATTTTCTGTAACTGCTGTTATGTTTAAATATTTCATTATATAAAAATAAGAAAATATAATTTTTGTAAGTACTGGGAAGATGTGGATAAATAAAAAAAATATTAATACATTCATTGGCAATTTATTCATTCATACAAAATTTCCATACATAAATAATACATTAGAAAAGGCACACATTGAAGATAATTGAGAATGATAAAAACATCTAGGAGATGATTTAATTAAAACAAGTTGTTCATCCAATTCAATTATTGGTTTAGTACAATATTTCCTAATAAAATTAGTTTTTTCTTTTCCTTTAATATAAATCGATTCTCTTTTTCTTGACTACAGGTGATACGGATGGCTCCAAATCATCCACAGTGTAATACTGGAAGAACTAAAAAGAGAGAATCAGAGAAGGAGATTCAGTTAATGAGCAGATCTGCAAAAATTAAGACAAGCGAAGATTACTTCTTGGGAACTACGGCCAGAGGAGATTCAAAGAATGCATAATCCTAAGTAAAGACTAACTTAAAGTTCTGACACAAATATTGCCACCTAAAAGGATACTTCAAGAAACTGTATTGGCAGAAAGAGAAAAATTTAAATTTTGCGAGGAAGAGGACGAAACCTCTATTGACATCCTTTCAGAGTGCAGCGCTCTAGAGAACCCTAGAATGCGGTTCTTGGGAGCCCACCAAATAATGAATTACCACTTTAAAGCCGTCCAACATTCTAAGGTTCATAAGGGAAATAGGACTGGAGAACCTGCTCCAATCGTCAAGATATTCCTAATGATTTGGCAGCAAAAGGGGAACACAATAGAGCTATTAAGTCGCAGTGTACTGATCCCAATTCCACATACATACATACGTGTGTGAGTTAAATTAATTGCCTTCGTGGGTTATAAATTCAAAAAAGTATTTTAAAAAAATACCAGTTTGAGTCCTAAAATTGCATGTTTCTGAAAGTAGAAGATCTACTAGCATGAAAAAATTTAAAATTATCGTAATATTAATACCGTCATGTTGCCAACTACCTTTATCGGTAAATGGAATGAATACATTCACAACAATACGAAGTACTTCCATGTTGTTCAGCTAGTAAATTAGTACTTTGAGTTTTTTTAATTCCGGTCCTGCTTTATAAAACTAGAGGATTGTTTATCTATGTGAAAATTTCCATAACCTAATACACTTGTAGATTATCCAGATTGATACACTTGTAAAACTGAGTTGTTAATATTCAATATAATATTGGCCAACTAAAACAGCGGGTTGCATGAAACACATTTATTAATAATTAGTTAAATGGCTGCTCGAATTGTAGTGCCTAAATAATCCAAACGTTACTTGAATTTATTACACAGTTAACAAGCAAAAAAACAGCTTCAAGAATAAAGATAAAATATTTGAATCGATAATTCAACGACCGTCGAGCTTTAGTTTGATTGCTTAAACGTGGGCCCAATAAAATTACGTGAAGGATTTTTGTTTATTTTCTGATTTTCTTGGTAATAATACCGTTCGATCTATTTAAAAATGCTTGTCAATAAATGTAATGAGAAATGGTGTACATTATACTCTTATAAAATGGGATATGGAATTTCTATGGGTTGTTTGAAACCTGTGACTGCCAAGAAAATACGAAAATTCTAAATTTTAACTTTCTTGTTGATAGAACCTCTTTGCTGTCTTTATGATTTGCAATTGAATACCAGGTGACAAGGTTCAAGTTACCCGATGACTCAAAGTTATATCTTAATAAAGGCCTAGAAGAAATTTTCCCTTCAAATGACAGTAAGTAAGTATACTTTTACGTTAGAAAACCCAGGTAGTATATTTTTCTAAAAAAAGATAACTTTGCAGTACTCAACTGCACACTAACTCTTTTCACATTTGGGGAGTTTCTTAAAAGCATTCTTTGAAATTATTGATGAATTCACAACAGTGAGGCTATAACCCTCCTGTGCATATTTCTTTCCTTCTTTATGAAAACATCATCACTACGGAACGATCTTGAGATTGATTTTATCAGTAAATATACCTTTTAGGAACTTAGACTTAATGTAAATCGTTATATCCTCTTAAAACTGTTTAAGAAATACTTGTGTTAATCATTTAATTGTAAAAAAATGGAACTAAATTATTGAAGCCGTGGCTATAGCAATTTAACTGTTAGATTACTATTACGGAATATATAAAGCTTTTGTTTGGTGGAAGTTTCTCTTGCTGACTCCTCGTCTATAGTAGTACAATAGAATCACTTTTCAGTATTACTTCCCTGTACCATATTCCTTTGTTACAGGCCAGGTCTCTTCTTATCTACTCCTTTTCACTTTAGAACTTCTGTTATCGCTATCTCGATGGTTGCCCATTTAATTGTTAAGTCCTATTTTCACATCTCTCGTATGTTCGTTCTTTTATCAGTAGGAGTATAGGAATTACTTCCGCTACAATCAGTATTGCTTTTGTTGCTACTCTACTATATGCACCAGCGAATTTTACTGCGACTTTTTTTGCACTCTATCGATGCTCTTCCTGTATTTTGTCAGTTCTATCCATTTCTTTTACACTGGTGACTGAAATTACTGCGCTGTTGAGTAATTTTCTTCTTCCTGATGTTCAACCCCCAATATTGAACATGAGGTAACTTAAGGAAGCGGTGATCTTATCTGCCTTCTCAGTTACTTTTGCATATACTTTATGTTGTATCTCAAGTGACGGCTTAGGTACCTTTGAGGCTCTATACCCACACTATAAGCCTTCGAACATACCCCTGTAGAATTAGCATAATGTCAGAACCATGGCCCGGTTGTTTGAACGCTGAATAACGTAATAATATTTTTATTTATATTTGAAAAATTGTTGATAAACAGTAGATATTTAATTTCTTGGTACACATACTGGTTTTATATTATCCTTTTCTAACTGCATTATTTAAACGAGTATCATATGATAATCGGTACGTCAATTCTAGAATACATGAATTTATGATTGAATAAATTATTATTATTGTTATTTTCAATATTTAAGCAATATCTAACAATATTTACCAATAAGAAATAAGTTTTTAAACCCTCCTTTTATTAATATTAATTGCAAACTTCGCATTTATAGCAATTTGTAACACAAAAGCGTCTCCCCCCCCCCCCCGACCATAAACAGCCTTCTAACAAATCTATTGTTGTTTAAATCTATAGGGTATGATCGAAGTTGTTCTTTAGTGTTCTTCCGCCTGATAATATCACAGCTTTCCTTTTGTGACATTCCATTTTTGGTCTTTTCTGGTCATCTATTTTTCGATCCTCCCTAAAATTCATAAGATTTTCTACTAGATCTCATCTCTATCCTCACCACAGATCACTAGTGCGAGATCGTTAGCTTATGCCACTTAGGCTATACCCTCCAGAACAGCTTCTCTGAGTACATCATCATAATATAGGTTGCAGAGAGTGGTTAGCCTTTTAGTAGTTAAATTGTTAATAGAAACTTAAACACAGTAAACTCTTTACGGAACAGTTCTGGTTCACTTCGATCTGTTCTGAAAACAGGTAAAGAGTTTAAGAAACATTCATTTTGTCAATCAATTCCGGCAACAAATCATTTATTTTACTAATTAGAGACTGAATCAGATTAGATGTTTTCTTTTTGATGTTCCAAACGTTTTAAAAGAAAACATTACTGCTACAATATGTAATATTTACAAACTAAATACATTAGCAATATTACCATCTAAAGGGTGTTTTTATAGAGGTATAGAACTTTAAGTTGGCAACACTTTTTTAACTGGCGGTCATTTTGTCAGCTGTCAAGTGATTTATGTTTAGTTTGGTTTGGCATTTCAACATGAATAGACTGACGCCTGAACAACGCTTCCAAATTGTGCAAATTTATTTTGAAAATCATGGTTCTGTTCGAAATACGTATCGCGCACTACGTCCATTTTACGGTCAACTGTCCATCAGAGCAATTAATTCGATTAATTATGGAACGTTTTCGCACCACGTTTACTCTAAATGATAATACACATCCACAGAGACGTCGTACAGTGCACACAGAAGAAGTCATTGCTGCTGTAGAGCGTAGCGTAGAGGAAGACCCGAATCAGTCTATCCGCCATTGTGCACAGGAATTGGATATGTGCCCATTCACCTTATGGAAGATTTTGCGGAAAAATCTTGGTTTCCGTGCTTACAAAATCCAACTCGTGCAAGAATTGAAGCCACACGATCACCTAGCAAGGCATAGATTCGGTGAATGGGCCCAAAACAAGATTGCCGTTAATCTCGATTTTCATAAGCGAATTTTGTTTAGCGATGAAGCTCACTTTTGTTTGAATGGTTACGTCAATAAACAAAACTGCCGTATTTGGAGTGATGATAATCCTCAAGTGTATGTTGAAACACCGTTACATCCAGAAAAAACTGACTGTTTGGTGTGCTTTATGGGCTGGTGGAATCATTGGTCCGTACTTCTTTAAGAACGATGCTGGTCAGAACGTTACAGTTAATGGTGACCGCTATAGAGCCATGATTACTGACTTTTTCGTTCATCAATTGAACAACCATGATGTGCAAGAGCTGTGGTTTCAACAAGACGGCGCAACATGTCACACAGCTCGTGCCACAATTGATTTATTGAAGGAAACGTTTGGTAACCGCATAATTTCACGTTTCGGACCCGTGAATTGGCCTCTAAGATCGTGCGACTTAACGCCGCTGGAAATGTTGGAAAAAGTCATCGAAAATTGGACCTCCAGATTAGATTACGTCTAAGCCAGCCGTGGTGGTCATATGCCAGAAGTCATATTCAAATTATAATGCCAGAAGGTTATCTTTCGAATAAAGTAAATTTTATGTCAATTTAAAAAATTCATCTTTGTTTTATTCCATTTAAAAGTTCTATACCTCTATAAAAAAACACCCTTTATTAACTAGAAACAATTAACATATTATTTTTCAGTTAAATATATGTTTATTTTTAATTTAAAAACCATTAAAAATTATCAATTAAAATGTTTTCATTTAAACCACTTAAATAAAATTAAATACACAAAGTGACGTTTAGTAAAAATATATTAAATATCATGTTAAGGAAAAAATATACAGGAAAACAATTAATTATTTTCTAAATATAAAATATCTTTCAGCAGTCAAAAACATCAACTGAAAATAGTACAGAAACAAGAATTCCATTGGACCCTTTTGCTTAAGCAATCAAATCAGAATTTCGATTGCTTCTGCCCTATTGATCGGAGACCCTCACGTAATAAATAAGGGTTTCAGATGTGGGCATTCCTGCCCTGTCACGCTATTTCATTCTTCGTTCTATCGAAATGAGGGGGATGGGCTCTTAAACGAATCGTTACCGTATACTATTAATTACTGTTTGGAATAGAGATGCGTGAAGTTGTTGATATGAATGTTGTGCAAGACATTCATTTAGATAATGTTTGTCTAATAAAATGTTTTTGCCGTAAAATTATATGTCTTTGACCTGCATAATCACTTAAAGGAATCAATTACAGGAAATAACTTAATCTATAAATGTCGGAAAATCATATTAAAGTTTAATACTTTCTTAGTTTATTGCATCATAAATAAGGAATATCAATATTTTCTTCAAGGTATGCGTCTTTATTAAAATAAGGTAATAATTTTTCTCCATAAAACTGTTTCTATTTTAAGACTACTATCGCTATATCAAGTCGGTTAATGGCAATATTTTCATAATTTTAACAAAGTTTCTGTCGTGTAGTGGATCGTATTTGTGAAAATGGAAGTAATGTTTTGTGGTAGCAGATCATAGATACATTTCCAAAATAGGACAACAACATTTCCAAAGTGTAACATACGGCTGAGGAAGATGACAATTTACAACGTACTAATCACGGTTCTCGGAGACCAAGATTCGGCAGGGGAAGTGAGAACAAGGACGGCGGGGCTTCCCAGGTCGTAATCCAGCGAAATCCCTGTCTACTGGAAATATACAAAACCAATCTTAAAATTGCAACATGGAACGTAAGAGGCATGTATGAACCTGGAAAATTGAGAAACATTCAACGAGAAATATCGAGACTTAAGATCGACATACTGGGTATAAGCGACACAAGATGGGTCAGCTATGGAGAACTCAAGTCGGAGAACGGAAGAATCTATTACTCTAACAGCAGCGACACTCAACATAGATATGGAGTCGCTATTATTCTTACTGACAAGGTAGCAAAATCAGTAATAGGATTCATTCCGGTATCCGAAAGAATTATAATGCTACAGCTGATGACAACCCACGGCAAATTAAATCTATTACAGATTTATGCACCGACTGCTGATAAAATGGAAGACGAAATAGAAAACTTTTATAATGAGCTCCAACAGACACTACGTCTCACAAAATCTAGAGACATTACTATTGTAATGGGGGATTTTAACGCAAAAATCGGCCAGGGTAAATGTGATTCCATTGTCGGGCCATACGGCCTTGGAGTGCGCAATGATAGAGAAGATCGTCTTATAGAATTCTGTCAAGAGCATAATCTAGTAGTAACAAATACCTTTTTTAAGCTACCTAAACGTCGTCTCTATACATGGAGATCACCAGCTGATAAGGACAACAACATAGTTAGAAACCAGATTGATTACATCTTGATAAAGCAGAAATATCGAAACGCAGTACATTCAGTAAAGGCGTACCCAGGTGCGGACGTATTTTCGGACCACAATCCCCTTACCGCTAAATTCCAACTTAAATTAAAAAGGATACAAACAAATCATAACATCAAAAAACTAAATATATACAAATTAAAATCAGAAGAAACGAAAGAAAAGCTGAGACAAGACATCAACACAAACTTAGAAAGAAAACAAGTCAAGCCTGGGTTAAACGATGACAACGTTGAACAACAGTGGCAGTTATTCAAAACGTTAATTATGGAACCAAGTAAGAAAGTACTTACAACATCAAGATACAAGAAAAAAGATTGGATGATAGATGATATTTTGGAGTTGATTGATGCAAGAAGGAAACTCAAGACCAACAAGACCCGATATCAACAGTTGCAAATTTAAATAAGAAGAAAAATAAGAATAGCAAAAGAAGAGTACCTTTCTGGAAAATGCAAAGAAATAGAGGAGTTGCAAAACAAGTACGACAACTTCAACTTGCATAAAAAAATCAAAGAACTAGCTGGAATAGAAAAGAGAAAAACCTCAAACGTATTGCTAGACAAAGAGGGGAACATTATTATGGAAACACAACAAAAATTATGCAGGTGGAAAGAATACATAGAAAAACTATTTGAAGATCAAAAACACGAAAATTCTTCTATAAACAGTCTGAGCGGTGACATTGGGCCTGAAATTACTAAAGCAGAGGTCATTTATGCATTAAGATCGATAAAAACTAATAAAGCTGTTGGTCCAGATGAAATGCCAGGTGAGTTGTTGAAGCTGATCAATGTCAAAAATTTGGATTTATTGGTGAAATTATTTAATACAATTTACACGACAGGAACCATCCCCCGAGAAATGTAAAAATCAACATTCATATGTTTACCAAAGAAAGCAAATTCAAAAGAATGCAGTGACTATCGAACAATCAGTCTCATGTCACATACTTTGAAAATACTTTTAAAAATTGTACACGCTAGAATACATTCCAAATTGGAGCTGGATATTAGTGACACACAGTTTGGCTTCCGGGACGGGGTGGGTACAAGAGAAGCATTATTTGCTTTTAATGTGCTTACTCAAAGATGCTTGGATATCAATCAGGACCTCTATGTCTGCTTCATAGATTACAACAAAGCTTTTGATAGGGTCAAACATGACAAACTGATAGAGATTCTCAGAAGCAAAAATTTGGATGAAAGAGATTTAAAGTTGATATCAAATCTGTATTACAATCAGCGAGCGGCAGTAAAAATTGGACAGGAAATATCCAGAGATGTGGAAATACAAAGGGGAGTCAGACAAGGGTGTATATTGTCACCTTTACTATTTAACGCTTATTCTGAAGAGGTCATATTGGAGAGTCTTGAATCTGAAACAGCAGGGATAAAAGTAAACGGAGTTTTAATCAACAATATTAGGTATGCAGATGACACAGTAATAATAGCTGATAGTTTGAAAGACCTAGAAATATTAAGAGTTAGTGGAGAATATGGACTCTCTCTTAACACGAAAAAGACCAAGTTAATGATAATTAGTAAAAACAACACCAATAATAATGAAACCCTAATGGTAGGAGGCCAGCACCTAGAAAGAGTTAAGAAGTACACTTACTTGGGAACCCTAATAACAGAAAATAATGACTATACCGTCGAAATAAAAACCAGAATCGAGAAAGCACGTGCCAACTTTATTAAAATGAAAAAGGTTATCTGCAGCAAAGATCTAACGTTAGCCCTGAAAATACGACTGACTAAATGTTACGTATACAGTGTTCTATATTATGGAATGGAAGCATGGACACTGAATCGAGAGGCAATGAGAAGACTTAACTCTTTTGAAATGTGAACCTATAAAAGAATTCAGAGGATTTCGTGGGTGGATCGAGTTACGAACGCCGAAGTGTTGAGAAGAATGGGGAAAGAACAGGAAGTCGAGATAACAATGAAACAGAGAAAACTGCAATATTTCGGACACATTATGCGGGGAGAAAAGTACAGCATCTTACGGCTCATAATCCAGGGCAAAATAAGTGGCAGAAGGCGCGTAGGACGACGACGAATTTCATGGCTAAAAAATCTAAGGGAATGATTTGGATGCAGTTCAAAACAACTATTTAGAGCAACTGCCTCAAAAATTAAAATAGCTATTATGATTGCCAACCTCCGCAATGGAGAAGGCACTTGAAGAAGAACATACGAGACCATTCAATTGGTAAATTAGTATTTAATTAACGTTATATAGTATACACATATAATCTCGTGGCGCTGCTGAAAGAGACATCAGCCTTACAAAGGTCGTTGCTATCGGCGAAAATATATCGCTGAAATATCGCATCTGCTAGCTAACATATTACCGACCGAGAGTTGGGACTGACTGCCAATAGTAACAAGATTCCTTATTGAACACATACACTACACGACACAACTACTTGAAAGACAACGGGAACCTGGACGTGGAGATTAATTTCCTAGTATAGCGCAATAGGAATTGGAGAATACTATACAGGGTAACCGGTAAGTACCTCCTAATTTCTCGAGAGCATACAGGAAAGGTCAAAATAACCTTACTTTGTCATAAAAATATTTCTAAAACACTCCTTAATAGAGATAGGAATCCCTAAAGAAGTATCCAGCGATTTACCTTATCGGCTCTAAGTTTTGAACCGATTTGTATAATTTAATGAAATTTTAATATTTTATTCAGGCTATTAAACTCATTAAACCATACCACAGTAGATGTTTTAAATCAACAGAGAAGTCAGAAACGGACTTGCACCCATACTTGTTGGTCCTAATTTTTGACGTGTCATTGTACAGAGTTGAAAACTGAATTTTAAAATTCTTGCCGCAGGAAATAAACTTTTTGTATATATATTTTTCATATTCTCTGCCTGAAAGGAGAATTACATATATAACAAACTGTTTAAATACGGCAGAAAGATTTCTTTATTTCTTACTGAAATTTTGATTTTTTAAAAATTTCACATTACTCCAATAATTCATAGATGTCGTTCGACTGGCGATAATTTTCAGTCAGACATCGAGGTCGGTAGATGGCAGATGCAATGTCCTGCCGACATACCTTGAAATTTATATTTCATATATCAGTTGGAGAAAGGACCAGAGCGATATTTGCAGGAAATAAACTGTTTATATATATTTTTCAAATTCTCTGCCTGAAAGAAGAATTACATATATAACAAACTATCTAACAGAACAGTTATTTCACCGGTACTACGTTGAAAAAATACACGGTATGTCTCCGGATAATTATCCCGTAAGCCTTTAATACTCCAGCTGGATTATACAGCAACACAATCTGAATCTCAATTTTTCTAACCTTATTTTGTTTACAAGAGATGGCATAATAAACTCACACAATTTATATTTTTAAGCTGACGGAAGTCCGCACGCTATAATTCAAAACAAACACCAACAAAGGTTTATTGTAAATGTGTTGGCTGGCATCATCGAAAACAACCTTTTAGGTCAATTTGAAGACTCAATATGTTTGTTTGATGGTCATAGATAACGATGTTTCCTGCGAAGTAGTAGATATCTGCATCAAAATTTAAATAATTTTGCATCAAAATTTAAATAATTTATTTGAATATGTACCTCTTAATAGAAGAATTCAAATGTGGTACATGCCTGATGGTGCTCTACCTCATTTGAACCGTACTGTATGTCAACACTTAACTATCGTTTTTGGCCCTCGGTGGATAGGTCGAAGTGGGCCTGATTTATTGCCATCAAGGTCTCCTGACCTAAATCTCTTAGACTTTTACTTCTGCGGACATATAAAAGAACTAGTTTATTCAACACCAGTAAGTACTAGAGAAGAACTACTAGTGAGAATAGCACAGTATTCTAACGAAGTCTGTAATAATGCCAAAATATTATTGCAGTACAACGGAAAAAGTTTCGAAGAATCAGAAAATGTATTGAAGTGCGTGGAACCGATATTGAACATTTGCCAAAATAACATGTAAACGTTTTCACTATTTTTGTATTTTTACAATTTTGTAAATTAATTGAGTCCTGATCAGTCCTTTGAAAGGTTTCTGGACTTGACAAAGTCTGAGCTGGAAATCTTTCAGCACAACATCTTCCTGCCTTCGAAGGGATATACAGCGCTTCCCCGTAAATTAAAGTATATCAGTACACCCTGCGTATTTTATTTTTATCTGTTTGTGTTTAGCATTAGTAACTTTTGAGCTTTTTCTCATAAAAACTGATTTATCTCGAAAATCTTTTTTGAAGAGGAATGACCAAAGTATTTAAAAAATCAGTTTTTAGTCCTGTAAAACGACACCTGTCAAAAATTAGGCCTAACGACTGTGGCTGCAAGTCCATTCTCAATCTCTCTGATGATCTAAAACATCTACTGTGGTATGGTTTAATGAGCCTTTATGGTCTCTATAAAATATTGAAGTTTCATTAAATTATAAAAGCCGGTTAAAAACTTAGAAGCCGATAAGGCAAATCGCTGAGTATTCCTTTAGGGTTCTGTATCTCCGTTACCGGACAATTTCGAAATTTTTTTTTCTATAACAAAGTATAGTTGTTTTGAGCTCCCCTGTATGCTTCCGAAAAATAAGAAGGTACTTATCAAACACTCTGTATACATTTCGTGATATATACTTTGAGCCCAAAAACTTGTTCATTCCTAGCCCGAATCGGGTATCGCACATGAAGAAGAAAAAAAAGTACACACAAAATACTTGAATAAAAAAAAATTTTTTTTTTTGAGTAGGGATAACTAACTCAGTTTCATATTTTTTATCTGTATTTTGATTCCCTAATTACGAATATCTATGGTGGATATCCCAAAAATGGCTAAATAATTAGACAAAAAAATTAGTAAAAATGAAAAAATTGTTTTTTTTGTTAAAAAAAATTTTTACTTGTTTCTCTACCGGCAAAAGGCAAAAAGTGTCCCTTGTGATTTTTCAGTCTATAGCATAGTTTTTTAGGTAAAAATCGTTGTACATTTGAAAAATGGCATTTTTACCACTTTGCAAAACGAATATCGTTTGATTAAATAAACATTTTCAAATTCTGTGCACTGCGACTCATAGTTCAAGTCAAGAACTAGGATTAATTGCAATGCGGAAATGTAGTGTTTTTATTTCACTTTTTAACGCTATAAGCAAATAGCGTTTTATCATTTATAACGTATTCGCCGCCGTGTATGAAGGGAAGTGAAACTCTACTTATAGACGCTCACTTAGTGCACATAATCTATTATAGCTGTCACTGATTGTTGCATTAATAACTTATACACATTTTAATATATCTATATGTGCTGCATATATATATATATATATATATATATATATATATATATATATATATTATATATATATATATATATATATATATATATATTATATATATATATATATATATATATATTATATATATATATATATATATATATATATATATATATATATATTATATATATATATATATATATATATATATATATATATATATATATATATATATATATATATATATATAGTAAATGCAAATTTCTCTCCATCATATCCTTTCTGTGTTAGAGGTTGCACAGTTAGAATAAGTTGTTATAGAACACAATTTATCCTATTCCACCACTATCGAGACGATGGCCTACCCGTACCACCACAGGGGCGGATCCAGCCTCTCTCTTTGGGGGGGGGGGGCGGTGATATCACAAAAGTACAGTTTGGCAAGAAAAAAAAGTTGTCAACCCGGGGGGGGGGGGTGCAAGCAGCATACTCATTCTTAATATAAACGGCAGAATGGGTTCTATTTTCCTGAACTCAAAGCTCTTGGGAGGGAAAAGGAGGCGATCAGAAACATACACATTCCTATACTCTATTCAAGAACTAGAGAGAGTAATAAAACTGTTACCGAAACCTCCAACGTACCTACTCCAGTGCCGCAGGTAACTGAGAACTGCCGTAAATCTAATTATATTTCATTAGATGTAAATATATTTTATAAATATACTGCAACATAAAATTTCTGATAGTTTACTTTAATTTCTGTCAGTGAGCAAAGTACACCTTACAGTTTGTTCTTAGTGATTTATCTTGTTTGTCCTTGTTTTTATATATTATTTGAGATTAGTGAGATACCCAAAAGATATGGCTTTCACCTCTATATTTATTTAAAAATCGTTAAACCAGGGCATTTTTCCTCAACGAAAAACTTATTACGATGAATGTTTATGATGCCTTAAGATATCAATATCTAGATAATAATGTTGAGATGTGTTCCAACATGACAGGAGTTGGAAAATCTACTATATACCGAATACTGAAGGAGAAAAAACGACTGGAATTGTTAGTACTCCCAAGCCACATTCGATCACAGGCAGACGAAAAACGTCGTTGGAAGAAGAGATGAAAACTGCAATTAAAGGGGTTGTATATACATTTTATTATGAGAAGCAGATCCCAACCGTCTAAAAAATTCTAACTATAATCAATGAAGATCACGATTTACGTGAAATTAAAAGAACTGATCTCTGGAAATTGCTCAGAGAACTTAATTTTTGCTGGGAAAAACCAGATAGAAAATATGTTCCTATAAATCGTCCGGAAACTGTCCGTTGGAGAAGTAAATATCTCTTTCAAGTAAAAGGTAGAGTTGCTAGAAATAACACAATTAACAAAATTAGTAATTTAACTAAACTTTTGAAAGATTTTTTTGAATAAAGTTACTGCAGAAAACTGGGAAAAATCCATATAATAAAAGAATAAAACAAAATGTGAGAACTCGATCTCATGATCGGTGAGATAGAGAAACCAATTATAATTAATTTGACCGAAGATAGTTTCACTAACTTTGATTAGGAATAAGATACGTAATAATTACTAGTGTAAACACAGTTTATTATTTGAATTTTTGTTTTTGTTGTATTTTATTGTTTAATGTTGTTTATATGTTTTTTTATTTTTTATATATTTATATTTTAGAGTGTCCCACTCTTTAATTTTATATATATTTAATTCCAATTAGCCGTAAGTTTTTAATTATTTTATTATTGTATTTGTGTCTTTTTCTTAAGCGTGTAGAATTAACATGTTTATCTTATTTTTTGGGGGCTATCGTATTTCCATATAATAAAGTAAATTAAATTAAGATATCAGTACAATAGAAATAAAAATAAGTAGGTCTAATTTTAATTACAACATATAAAAAGAGTAGTGGATATATGAGAGAAGGAAAGAGGAGGAGGAGGAGTAAGAGTCAATCATCAACACTTTTCATCCTCCTCCTCTTTTCTTCTCTCATTATACTTTTCAAATCTCTCATTATACTTATTAAAAAACCTCGTATCATCAACACTTTTCATCCTCCTCCTCTTTTGTTTTCTCATTCGAATTATCTCGTATACATTCGAGTTACTTCGTATACATTCGAGTTACTTCGTATACATGTTAACATGACCTTGTATCCCTTCTTTAAATTTTGATTATAAAAGCAACACTTTACCAGCTTAAAACATACTAAAATGAAATATGTCTTCTGCTTCTAACGAAAGTGAATTAAATTTATTAATTCAAAAATTTTATAAAAAATGTAAAAGTTCTGCTTTTGAGTTCGAACATTATGCAGTTGATAGTGGTCCATCTTGGTTTCAATATTATTTGGATATATCCAAAAACCATACAGAGGCTGTGAAATTGTGCGAACGTTATTTTCAAAAGAAAGATATTGTACAGTTTATACGTGAATTAGTGAAGTTAAGTTGGTTTCATCATGAAGTTCGTCATTTAAACCAATATATTAGAGATCCTGTTGTATTACAAGAACTAATCAAATTGCGTGGTGAAGATGATGCCTAAAATTGAAAATTTTGTGAGGGACCTTTATGAAGGGTTCATTATGAACGAAGCATGTTCCAGATATTTATCTTGTTTAGTTGAAGAAGAAAGTGAGGGTCAAGATTTATTGTTATATATAAAATATGTTGATCATGCAAATTGTTGTAAAAAAGCAGCAGAATTGTGTAGTGAATTTTTGAAGACTAAAAATGTGTTAAAATTCTTTGATGAACTTAAAAAAATTGGACTCAATAAAGAAATAAATTTATGTATTGATTTATTGGTTAATTAAAGTTAGTGTGAAATAAAATATTTAAATTTTTATAGTTGTTTTATTATTGTGTAACGGCTGCTATGTTTAAATATTTGATTATGTAAAGATAGGAAAATATAATTTTCTGTTAGTAATGTGGGAATGTGGATAAATAAAAAAAAAATTATTACATTCATTGTTAATTTATTCATTCATAAAAAAATTTTTATACATAAAGAATACATTAGAAAGGGCACACATTGAAGGTGATTGAGAATGATAAAAACATTTAGGAGATGATTTAATTAAAACAGGTTGTTCGTCCAATTCAATTATTGGCTTAGTACAATATTTTCTAATAAAATTAGCTTTCTCTTCTCCTTTAATATAAATGAATTCTCCTTTTTCTGTTAAGTTTTTTACTATAGATGAAAAATTATGAAGAGGAATATATCCTGTATTCCAATTGATGCAGTGATGAAATTTCATTAACCATTCTGCTTGCTTGTATGTTTCTGGTGGAAGCATTTGTAGTGGATATGGTGGTTTAAAAATATAATGACTCATTTTATGTCCATCAAACATTGCAAGTTCTTTAGGAATAAACTTGTTGTGTTCATCCTTAAATCCTTGAACATCCATAACTATTCTCATTTTTATTTAGCAAATTTTTAAAGTACTAAATTTTTTTATTACAAATTGTTTTTTCGAATAGTCTTCAATAAGATTTTTTAGATGTTTAATTTTTTTTAAAAATAGTTCTATTTTTTCTTTTTGTATTTTGTACATTCCATTTGATGTGCAACAAACTATGGTATAGAAACAACTGATCTTATTCGATATATTTTCATTTTAATAATGATATTTGATGTGGTGGGAGAAGTTAAAGTTGTTTAACAATTTTTGTTAATGGATTATAGCTAAATACTTTATCATGTATTATAACACAATACGCAGCTGTTTTTCCCGATATTTTTTCTTTTGTCTCAAATTCAATTCTCATGGTTACTGGGCCGGATTGTAATAAATCTCTCTGATGAGAGCAATTAATGTAAGCAATAGGTGCATTATCTTTAAATTCTTTGGGATTAAATATTGGTTCTATTGGAAAGTTATAATATACTTGACGAAATTCAGAAAACATTTCATACAGGGTAGCAAACTTATTATTTTTAAAATCAAGCTGAAGATCCTGGTAAGGATATCTTTCTGAATTTAAAAACACATTTATATTCCTTAGGTCACAATGATCAAATTTACTCATATCTGATTTTAAATTACCACGTCTATCCTTTTGAAAAGCAATTAGTACATGTCTTGGTGTTTCAATTTTTGTGGAGGTTTTGACAGGCCAATTATGTCTTGTATTTTCTAATAACTCTGGATATTCAATTAATTCCCAACTTCGGAAAGTAAGAAGAATATCATTGTTTTTATCAATAATTTTCGTTAGTGCCAATTCTTGGGGAATGGCCACAGTAAGATGTGGAACTCGCCAACAAAGTTTGGTTATTTTAATTTTCGGTTTTTCATCATCACTTGTGGTTACTAAAGCATTAGTGTCATCATTGCTTCTTATTAGTATTAGTTCTTGTTGTGAATTTAAAATTATTTTGTTATAATCTTCAAAAAATCCCGAGTACATTTTTAATGGGACGCATAGGGAAACGTTTCCTTTTTCATCAGTCATAATTTTTTCTTTAGGTTTCGTTTTTGGATACCATCCAGCATTTTCCAATTTAGCACTTTCGTTTTGATTAAATGATATGTATCCTTTAAGAGTTGAAGTAATTCCTACATCTCGAACTGAATCAATTGTAACACCATTTAAAATATAACGTAATTCTTTAAACAAGAATGCTGGAGCATTGTTGATTAATACCGTATTAGCCAATGGAGTATCATCTTCTTTGGTAACTTGAAGTTCTAAATATAATTCACTTTTGCAAGGTAAAGGATATTTTCCTGTTTGTTGTAGAGCAATTCTAATTTCATCATTTAATCCAAGTTTTGTAGGATTGAAAGGTTCAAATGATAGTATTTCCCAGCTTAATATTGATTCATCTACAAGAATATTTTCTTTTACATTTAAATATTCCATTTTATTTTAGTTTGAAACCTAAACTTATCAGAAATTTTTTATTAGAAGGTGTTAACCTTTGAGAGTTTAATTTATTACTAGTTAAATGTCGTTTAGTATCTTTCTTATTAATGTTTTTAGAGTAAAATTTTTTTGAAAAATTATAATTTGAGACTTTTTTATTATATAAAATAACCATTATTCATCTATTTTTTTAAGATGTAGTCTTACTGTTACCGTTTCTCCTCTGAAATTGATGAGATCACCGTCTTGATCTACTATTTTAATGTTTATATTGTCTATTACCTTTACAGTAACAGGAAAGTAAAGGACATTTTGTGGTGATTCTATTATTTTAAAACCAGGAGCTACACTAGGAAAAAATTGATGTATTATATGAACAGGTTTTCCATTTAAATATGATCCTTCGGCAATATTACAATCGATGTTTATGGCGTTTACTTTAATAATTTCCGCTGGCAAATCTGAAATGTGCTCCTTAAGACCTTCTAATTCCTTATTTTTAAAACCTAATATTTTTCCTATAGTTCCATCACGAAACGAGATAGGAATATCTGTTTTAATATGTGTTCGTAAAGTATTATTATTGGCATAAATATGAAGAAAAGTACGATTGTCCAAAAATTTTTGAATAAAATTATTTAAATCATCTATTTCATAACTACCTGGTGGTATTCTTATTTCTTTATTTGAGTCATAAATGAAAAGATTATTAGTCTCATCAATATTTGGAATAGCATTAAAAGTTTCAAAATTTACAAGTCCAATGGAATATTCAAAATTTTCATCTAAATATATTGGAGGATGAATATTAACAGAAAGCGTGGGGGAATTACCACTAATGACAAAACTGTACGACATATCTCTTTAAAAATTTTTAACAAAATGAATTAATATTGTTTTTCAACCATTATTATAAAGAAATTTAAGACAGAGCTCACCACAATTTGTTTTGTTAATTGATTGATAATGATCGTAGTTATATTTCACAATATTTTTCTTTTTATCGCTGAAAAAATATTTTGTTAATTCGGTAGATGGTCGCAAATTGCCATAACTATCAAAATATAAAATATTTTTCCCTTTTTTTATGTATGCAGTCCAATGAGTTCCATCACCACTATTCTTATCGAGATTAACAATACCACTTTCATTTTTATTAATTTTTTTTGGTAATTTATCTCTCATGAATATACCTCGAAAGTTGGGAATTTTAAGTAGATTAATATATTTACTTAAATCATAATTTGTAAGTGGTTTTCGAGGTATTTGTTTTAACAGTTTTTTGAATAAGGTTTCAGATATAATCCACATCCAGTTTTATATGGTTTTAAATAAAGACCACTTCCTTGTTTTCCTACTGCTATAGATTCCATCATTTTATTATGTCTTTTGGACTCTTCTAATTTTTCTTTAGCAGCTTTTGCATCGTTGACAGCTTTCGCAATACCTGCTGCTCCTCCTCCAAGAGCACCTAAAGCGGACAAACCAGCAAATAAAGGAATAAGAGGTAGAAATCCACCAGTTTTTGGAATTGGTATGATTCTATTTTTTGGTGATAATATTCTACTATCTCCGATAGATCTAAGTGCGGTTTGAATAGTGCTTGTCTTGCTTTTGAAATAGCTTGAGATAAAGTTATTCCTCGTCCTAGACGAGTTTTTCGACTTCTGTTTTTCCTTCTTTTTTTTAATCCCATACCAAATTTTCTTTTAATTTTCATTGCACCTCTTATTCCAAGTGCAGCAGTTTTTTCTCCAAAAGTGGCGTCTTTTGCTCTGAACCTTTCGGCAGCTTTGTCACCTAATAATTTATCAGCAGCGTGTCGGCTTTTTATATCATTTGATTGTGCATAGGCAATATCATGCTCTTTACAGGCTTCATCCAATAAGTTTATGCCTTTATCGCCTCTAGCTAGTCTCTTTTCTAGTTTGGTTCCAGGTCCACAAAAATTATACCCAGGTAGATGTAATTCAAAAGGTAACTTATTTATTAGAGTATTAATTAAACCACTACCTCTTTTTCTGACTCTTCTTTTATAAATGGATTGTTGCTTATATGAGATTGGCATTATATAATTGAAATCTTGGAACAAACTGACTAGTTTTAAATTAGAACTTACCCTTTATACATCCTCTTATATATGAAAATTGTCAAACAACCTTATTCAATTATTATTAAAGACCATGAGACTTCAAGAAATAATTTTAGAAAACATGGAAAATTGTTTGAAGGCTCTAGTAAAAGGGGGTTAATTATTGGTCCATCAGGGTGTGGTAAAACTAATATCATTATAAGTTTAATTGAAGATCCCAATGGTTTACGGTTTGAAAATTTATATATTTATTCAAAGTCTCTATATCAACCAAAATATGAATATTTGAGATTACTTTTTAAACCATTGAGAGAAATTGGATATTATGAATCCGAAAATGAAGAAAATATTGTTTCTCCACAAGAAATAAAACCAAATTCCATAATTATATTTGATGATATAGTGTGTTGCAATCAGAATGTTGTAAAAGATTATTTTTGTTTCGGAAGACATAAAAATACTGATTGTTTTTATTTGTGTCAAACGTATTCTTCGATTCCAAAACAATTAATTCGTGACAATGCGAATTTGATTGTTATATTTCAACAAGACAAAACGAACTTAAAACATATTTATGATGATCATGTTAATGTTGATATGTCATTTAATCAATTTAATGAGTTATGTTTGATGTGTTGGAAAGATAAATTTGGATTTTTGGTAATAGACAAGGATTCGAATTTAAAATCCGGTCGATATCGAAAAGGATTTGATTCATATATTTTCTTATAAAAATAAAAGTTTTGTGAAAAATTTAACTAATCATGAATGAACGCTTAGCAAGAGAGCTTGTTAAGTCAAGGAAAGCTGTTAAACAAAAATATCAAAGTTTAAAAAATGCTGAATTTGAAGCACAATCCAAATTGGAGGAAACCTATAAACCAATAACTCAACCCCTACAACAATTAATTTCAACAATTGGTAAAATTGAATCGGCTGAGGTAAAGGAAGAGCTACAAACACCCATTAAAAAAAATTATGAAACACCAGAAAAAAGATTGTTTCCAACACTAACACCAAGAAAAAAACTACAGTATGGAACATCAACACCAGAAAAAAGAAAGACAGGGAAAACTCCAATTCTTCCTACAGAAATACCAACAATTATTGATTGGGAAACCAGTATAGCTTCACATAGTCAGATGCCATCTTTACAACAAACAAGTGTCATAGCAGAAACCACCCCTTCTTCAATTTCACAATCTACGGTAGGAAATCTTTCGGATATATTAGAACAAACACGCCAAACAATTCAAACATTTGTCAGTACACCTTTATATCAAGAATATTTATCAGGATTTCATGAATTACCTCGTCAATATATTGACGGAGGGGTAAAAGATGTGGAACATAAGTTTGATCACCTCTATGGAATAGTACATGATTTTGAAACTGAGAAATTCTTTTTGGGTTTAACACAAAGACCTATAGAAATTATCGGTAAAAACATAAAAGTTGAAGGTATAACTTATACAGGTACACCAGGTTTATATGAATTATTATTTAAAAAGGAACCAGTAGGTTATAAAAAACAAGATTTGGAAAATTATATGGATATTTTAAAGAGAACCAATGCATACCGTAGAAATTATGATCCAAATGAGCAGGTACAGGGAAATGGATCACAAAAATATATTTCTATAATAGGGCCTTATTTACAAAATAAAGGAATTACAAAAACTAAAACCATAAATCCCGAAACGCATAATATAGTTCAAGGATTTTTTGACAGACGAAAAGCTCCATACAGGGAAACTCGAATATCTTCGAAAAGAACAGGATCCGGAATAACTTTAAAAGTTAATAAACCTTATACCGATTACGTATATTGGGATAACGTAAATGAACTTGTTGATAGACTTCGACTGTTGGTAGCATCTATGATGGCTGGGAATACAGGACATAACAACGAAATTATTTCTATTATTGAAGAATTGAAAGAAGCCAATATAATTGTATAAAAGAATGTAGTAAATATTGTTACATAACATTGTTAAAATGACCATTGATAAATTTGGACGTCATATTTCTAAAAAGTATACAGTAGATATACCTACAATAGAAAATAAAATACTAGCCAATGTTGAAAATGAAATATTAAAAAATTTTAAAAGTGATGATATTGTTCAAAGATTTGAACCTGTGTTAAAAAATGATATTGTAAATTTAAAAAAGAGAGTTAGTGAAAATGATGAAAATGTGGAATCTATTTCGAAAAAAATTAAGTTATTTGAAGAAAATGTTGTGTCAAACTATGATAACAGGATATTAAATATAAAAAATATTGTCAAAGACAATGATGAACTATTAAAAAGTTTTTCTCAAAAAACATCGAAGTGTGAAGATGATTTTAAAACAATAAAACAGAAATATGATGAAGTAAAGAGTTTTGAAAATAACATAAAAAATGAAATAACATTGGTTAAATCAAAAATAAATGATACTTCTGCAATAGAAAATGTTAAACAAATTATTATAAAAGATATGGTATCAAAGTTCCAAGAATTTACCAACAAACTTAATAATAGGGTTTCTGAAGAAATAGGTAATTTTCAAAACGTTCATGATGGTATGAATAAAAACACACAACAAATAGAGAGAGCTATGAATACACACTTTATAATCCATAAAAAAGATAGCGATAATATTAATGAAATAAATCAGAAAATTAATTCAATTGAAAATAATGCTGAAATAATTCTATTAAACTTGAAAAATTTGGAAAAGAAATTAAACACAGATTTACAAAATGTAGATGAAAAAATTGAAAATAAATTTAAAAATGAAATTTTAAAAAATAGTGAACAAATCATGGAGATAATCTCACAATTAAACAATCTAAAAACAGAATTAAAAACCACTGTTGACGATGAATATTTTCAAAAGATGTTGAATAAAAGATTAGAAAAAGAATTAGAATCTTTAGCAGAACTAATACAAGCTATGATTAACACCTCTATCCATGATTTAAAAAAAGGACTTGCACAACACAGTTCAAAAATTGAAGAAATTTCAACAAAGTTAAATGATTATGAAAAATCTTTGAACGATGTAAGAATTGAAATTGAAAAAGCGATTTTAGATATAAAGAAAATAGAAAAAAAATTGGTAGAAATAAAATTAAATTTAACAAATGTAGAATTTCAATTAGGAAAAGATATAAAAAATCTAGAAAATAAATTGGTAAAAGAAATAAAATCACTAAACGAATTAGTTCAAAGAGCAGCCGAAGTTTCTAGAAAAGAGTTTAATGACACAATGGCATATGCTAGAGAAGAATTAAACGCAACAGTAAGAGAAATGAGAAACGAAAGTATAAAATCACTTGTTGTTTTTGAAACTAAAATTAATGTAAGAATTACCAACATTGAAGATGAAATCAAAAAAGTCAAAGATTCGAATAATGCATCTTTTAAAAATTTGGAATATAAAATCGAAGATGAAATCAAAAAAGTCAAAGATTCGAATAATGCATCTTTTAAAACTTTGGAATATAAAATCGAAGATTTGCTAAAAAAAGATAACAAACAAATAAAATAAGTTATTTAAAGAAGGTATTAAGAAATTTTATTCTAGTACTATGAGTAAAAATATTAAAGAAACAGTTGTAGATGAATTACATAAACCGGCAAGAAGAAGATATAGAAGAAGACGAACTATTGTTAAAAGCCTAAATGACTTATGGCAAGCTGATTTGGTAGAGATGCAACCCTATTCCAAATTTAATAAAGGTTATAGATATATTTTGGTGGTGATAAATGCATTCTCAAAGTATGTTTGGACTCAACCACTTAAAAGTAAAAAAGGAAAAGATGTAACTGAAGCTATGAAAAAAATTTTAGAAAAAACAAGTAAACCGCAAAATTTGCAGACAGATTTGGGAAAAGAATTTTTCAATAAAGATTTTAAAGATCTTATGAATTATTACAAAATTAATCATTATAATACTTACTCTAATCTCAAAGCGAGTATTGTAGAACGCGTAAATCGAACTTTAAAAAATATAATGTGGAAATATTTTAGTAATAGAGGGAATTACCAATGGTACTCTATTTTACCCACTATTATTGAAAAATATAATAATAGTATTCATAGAACTACCGGATATAGACCTGTTGAGGTTAATAAAAAAAATGAGAAAACTATACTGCAAAATTCTTTTACTTTTAAAAAAACATTTGATTTAAAGCGCACTAAATTTAAAGAAAATGATTTTGTTAGAATTTCCAAACAAAGAGAAGCTTTTGAAAAAGGATATACTCCAAATTGGTCAACTGAAATTTTTCAAATTAGAAAGGTTCAGTTAACAAATCCACCCACCTATTTATTAAAAGATAGTAAAAATGAATATATTGAAGGAGGTTTCTACCAAGAAGAGTTACAAAAAGTTAAACATCCAGATGTGTTTTTGGTTGAAAAAATTTTAAGGAAGAAAGGGAACCAAGTTTTTGTTAAATGGTTAGGATTCGATAAATCACATAATTCATGGATTCTTAAAAAAGATGTATTGTAATTAATTTTAAGTAATATTGTATATCAAATTTTTAAATAAAAGACCTATTTATATAACATATTTTTTATTTACGATAATCCTTTTTATAACAAATACTAACAATATAATTTTTAAGATGTTTACAACTGAGATTAACAATATAAATTTATATTTTTACATTAAATCTTTCAATATAAATTTTTTTTCTATGATCTACATCAAAAATACTTTTAAGAATACTTTCACATTGTTCAACTCGTTTTTCAAATCTTAGTCTGTCAAGATAAAATTTCTGATATTCACTTTTTCGAGCTTGTCTAAATGCAAAGTCCCATGTCACTAATATATAAACTTTATTATTGTTCTCACTGATTGTCACTGATTTCTTCATATTTCTATTGTAATGCACCGGATTTTCTTAACTTGTTTTCTAATTCCTGTTTATGTAGAGATAACATTTCTAAAACAGTTCCGACATTTTCACTGTTTAAATTCTGACATGGATCCAAAACACTATAAATATGAGACAACACATCTCCTGACTGATAATTATAGTGATGAAACAAATTAAAATATTTGGAAAATTCTTGCTTTTTAATTATATGAATTCTGTAGTCAACAAGTTCATCGATTTCAACTAATTTATCTATTGATTCTTTTCCCAGAATCACATAATGTTCATCCTTTTGAATTCTGATAACAGGAGAATGATTTATTTTTTCAAAAAACACTGTGATTTTTTCAATTTTTAGTGGGTATGCATATGCTTGAGCAGAATAAAAATAATTCACCAACACTCCTTGATTTTTTTGAAGTTCTTTCCATTCTTCTTCATTCAAGTAAATGTGAAATCCATTTCGACCTCCAATTAGAACTTTTATTGTAAAATCATTTATACCAATTCCAACACAAACAAATTTTGATAAGGAATTGTTAAGATAGTAGATTTTTGAATTTAATAATTTTTCATTACACTGACTAATTTTATCATTGGTTTCACTAGAACTGGATTTATATCCATTAAAATTGCTACTATTAAACATGATGTCTTGATGCTAACTGAAAACTAAAATACTGAGTCTGAATATATCTTATCCACCCCACTCCTCTATAAATTTCAAGGTCAAGCAAGTTTATTAAATTTTTATGACCTATCTTGATAAAACAAAATTGTCAAGAACGACAAAAGTGAAAAACTACCTATTGATAAAATTATATTGAAGATAAATAGAATTAAACAGTTTTTACCTTCCTCATCATTTTTAATATGATCACAGCTAGAAATCGTAAATGGTTTTTTATTTTTTTCAATCCAGTTAGTGTCAAAAATTGTATTATTTGGATAATGAAAGTAAATTTTGAAAAAATTACTATTAGATTGACTATTATTCATATTATATGCGAAAGCAGTTGAATAATTATTAATATTCATAGCTTTCATATAATTACATATTTCAGGTTTAATAGTAGAGGTTTCGTTTTCAAAACACACCATTCCATGTAAAACCCTTGGAGGATAAAGTACATATAAAGTATTATTTAAAATTGAATGTAAAACAATGTAGTTGATAAGGGATGCCATTAAAACACTTTTCAATTTTAAATGTCTATTAACAAAACAATAAGAGATTGAAATAAGACTGAACAGTTTTAATTAATTTTCTACAATATATAGACATTTTTTTTTTCAAAATATTAAATAATTTGTTTACAAATTAGAGATACAAACATGGTTATTAAAACTATTAAAAAATGAAAGATGTTGACATATTTTCTTTCACTTTAAGGACATTAAATAATTTGTTTACAAATTAGAGATACAAACATAGTTATTAAAACTAATAAAAAAATGAAAGATGTTGACATATTTTCTTTCACTTTAAGGACAACAGGTTCACATTTTTTATTTTTTTCACCTAACCACAAACACTCGATTAAGTCACAGTTCTTCCAGTGACGATAATGTTCCTCAATTGGACAATCATCAATTTTCCAGGCAAATATTTCTGCACCACAGTAAAAACATTTACAAACATCATGAATAGCTAAATAATAAAACCCTGATTGGGCTAACACTTTAGGATTTAATTTTCCATTCCAGAATTTAAATGAGGAAAGTCTTTTTTCATATGTTCTATATAATTTGTTATCAATTTCTTTTTCAAAAGATTCTAAACACATATTTATTCTAGACGGTGGTATATTTTATACTGATATAATTTTAAAATTTACCATGTTCTTAAATACTTCAAATTTAGCCTTGAAGAGTAAAACTTTTAATCTTAAAAGAATTTTTTATAATTCATTTTCATGGTCTATTAACCACTGAAAAAATGGAATATCTTGGTGACCCCACGCTAATGTATCATAACTATTGGGAATTTTAAATCTTTTATCATCATTAGAAGTGAGAGCTAATTTGTTAACTAATTCTGTATAAATATTGTGAAGTCGAGATCTAAACAAATACATTGTACAGAAAGCTTTTGAATTTTGTTCTACAACATCTTTATAATGTGTTAATTCTAATTGTTTTTTAATGCTACTTTTCTTTATCCCCTTAGCTTTTTTAAGCAACCCATTTTCTGACTTAACACAATAAGCTTTGGCCCCTGTGCCATAAAAGCTTTCTATTGGTTCACCAGCATATTCATCCTTAAACTTTCCAACAACAGATTCAGTTATTGGTATTTCATGAATATTATTAACATCATAATTTGAAGTATCGAATTTATCAATATTAACCCTAATGTCTTCATAAACATTACTTGTCTCAATTTCCAAAATAAAGGAATCTGTATCTGTGTACAGAAGTTTAATATTATTCTTATATAAAGGTTTTAAAAACCCATAAAAAAAGTCATACATCACCGTTTTTGATATATCTAAAATACTAAAGCCTACATAGACAGGTTTATCATATTGCACTAACACTTTACGCATTTGCACAGCTACTAAATTCTCTGAAAATATTGTTACATCTTTAAAGGATGGTTTAGCAATTAAATTTTCTGCCCCATCTTTTCTATGATTTTTTGCCCATTGTGTAACCAATCGTATATCTGTCCTTTTATCCACATTTTCCATTGTTTTTCCGTAGATGCTATTATTTGCCAATTTATAAGAATTTTTCTGAAATTGATTTTTAGATTGATTTCTTAAATTTGTATTTAGATCAATAAATTTTTTTAACCATTGAGATTGTGTAAACTCTACAACCCGATGAATTTTAGTTAGTTTAATTCCATATTGAATACATTGTTTTAATAAAGTATAGTGAATTACATATTTTTCTTTATTTTTTAAATTTGGAATTAATTTAAAAGTTTTAGAATTTTGAGGCTTATAATTTTCTGGACAGAATGGAAATTCATTATGTAAATTGTGTAAATTTTCAGGATATTCTAAATCAACCTCTAGCACATAACCCTTGTCATTAGTCTCAGATATATTCATTATATCTAAATTTTGAATTTGTTGATTTGATAACCAAACAAAATCTTTTTCGGGCAGATATTGAGACATCGCATATCCGTAAAGATTAGTTGCATCAAAATACATAATATATTTAGATGGTTGTAATGGATCATAATTTGAAAGAAATAAATTGTTTGCTATAGATTTCCTACATACACAGGTACTGATTCCTCCTCTTACACTACCTTTAAAAAAATGTAACATATCTGGGTCTGTTATTAACTCCAATTCGACTCCAGTATATCTTAAACAAGCGTCAAAACTTAAACCTGGAAAAGTATAATAATGTGCAGGATCAAGTTTGTAAGTTTCCATACACGTTTTTCTAAAATTTTGAAAAACATCTGCCAAAAGTAATACATCAGATTTAAGATATAAATCGGAATATTCACCGATTGTTTTACATTCAAATAAATTCCAAACATTTTTAGCCCTCTCATATTCTTCATCAGTAATGTGTTCATCCGTGAGGTCATTATAAAAATTTTTTTTATCTGGTAACTCCGTTTCATTTAATTTGTCGATATTATCAATATATTTATAAGGGAAAACGCCTTTTTGACGGATATACTTAAATTTTTCCTTTTCATTAAAATATTTGAACACTTCTTTGCATTGTTCATCATTAAGGATGGAAGCTAAATTTGACAAAGAATATAGTAGGAACTGAAATGAATCAATAAACTTAAGATATAGAAATTTTGACTTGGTGAAACCAGTCTTTTTATCTAAATATTGATCTACTTCAATAGATTTTTGAAATGAAATGTATTTCTCTTTATTCTGGGCTATGACAAATAATTGTTCATGATTTGGACATACATTTTTTATAAACAGATGAGAATCATAATTACGCAAATTGTGTAAAACTACCGGAATGGAATTAGATAATTTATAATTTAAGTTGCATATAGAGTGTGACGGACCTCTATAGGAACCTGTTAAATGACAATGATCAGCAACCTTATCCGAAATTATAGGTTTATCACATATATGACAATCATTCGTATATTCAAAATGTAATTGTTCCAACACATTTAATTTTTTCATTGGTATTAACTTTTTCATATATTTATTGTAAATATTAAGAACGTCTCTTTCTAAGTAAGTTATAAAAATTTGTGCACAATTGGGACCCATATAATTTTGAAATTTGGAAATTGAATCATCAAATGAACACTTTATATAATAAGCAAACGAATATGGAATATGTTGACATTTTTTTTCAGTATATGGAGAACTTGGATCTACATCATTAATTTCATTATTTAAAGGCTTAAGAATGCATTCAAAATCTGCATAAATAACAAATGGAACTTCAATTTGTTTTTGTATATTCTGAAATTTTAAAATATTTTCGGGAATAATATTTCCAAATCTATCTATTTTGGTTTCAGTTGAAGGTAGATTTATTCTTACAAAATCGCAATCATATGTGTTATGCCTGACTAATAATTCTTCAGTAGTAAAATATTGTAAACAACCGTCGCATAAAAATTTTTTCCCATGATGTTTAGATAATTGTTTTGAAATTAATCTAGATAAATCCGAAATATAACAGTAATGGAAATTTCCATTATCATCTCCAATTAATAATAAATTAAGGTGACGTTCTCGCTTATTTTTTGTATAATGTAAAGGTCCTATAATTTCGAATTGAGTTTTTAAATTATTCTTGATTTTTTCTAATCCATAAACATTAACCGAAATATTGTTTAAATTTTCAAATTTACTTATGTCTTTTAAAGTTAAAGGAAAATTGATACCTTTAAAGTTTAAAATAGTGGTGAAATGTGGATACGACTCCACCTTTTCAATTGGTCCGTTAGGTGAATGAAGAGCTGCAACCACAGACCAGGCGAAACAACATTCATCATTGTTTTGAACGTTGACTACAGCATTTTTCAACTTGATCTCTGACGGTAGCGGTATATATGAAGAAGCTTTTAAGGGGTTGTACTTGTTGATGTTAAGCTCAACGTGTAATATTTTTATTAAAATCCATCCTGAAATTAAAGAAGAATAATTAACAACAAATGTATTTTTGGTTTAAGTTTAGTTACTAAATATTTAATAAAAAATAATTTACCCGAATCTTTTTCTGCCAGTTCATCAGCTTTCCGGTCAATAATTTTAATAATATCTTCTAGTTCTTGCGTTAATTCTGAACTATTACATAAAATCCGAAATGGGGTATTGAAAGACTTAACTTCATGACTTTCATTGGAAGGATTTAAGTAAAGACCAAATAACTCCATGTTGAGTTTGATGCAGGTGTGTCTTTGGATTTCATAACTGATTACCTCAATTATTTTTTGTTGTATTTCGGAGAAAAAATCATAAATGTTGATTTGGTATTGAGTCGATGATATTTTATATGAAATGATTCTTTCCTTAAATGCCGATTTTATTACAGACACATTTTCATCCCTAACCACCATTGAATTGGTTTTGTGTTTATTTGTTCTCAAATGACAGAACCATAATGACTTTTTTATAAATATTTTGCAGAATTGACAATATCTTCTTTCACCTAAAATTTAATAACTTCTTTATTAAATTTGCCTCTAATTCATCAAATTAATAACTAATTATTAAATTGAAACAAAATTTCTATTTAAAATTAAACTTACAGCTTTTCTTCTTCTGTTCTAACTGGGGGCCATTGTTAGAGTGAATTATCTTCTTGTGGCGATTCAAATTGTCTTTTCGAGTAAAAATTTTGAAGCACTCTTCACATTTAAAATCCATTTTTCTAAAACGAATCTCTTATTGTGAAGCCCAAGTCGATTTTAACACACTGAAGGTAACACGGTCAGGTATGAATTTAAATGGTGGAAAAGAAGTAGGAGGGGAGTTAAGGAATGGGATGGAAAAAGCTAAGAGTAGCTTTATAAAGTTCTATCGCCCTTTCCCACATCTTCCTTTTCTCCTCAGCTGTTTTATTAGGATCGCAATTTAAAATAGAATCCAAAACAAATCCTAATGATCTTTGATAAGACAAATGTTTATTTTTAATTTTGAAATTTGATTTTGAATGAAAGCTTAGTTTCGGATAATCGTTTTCGAAGGGGATTGACACTTCGGTTTGTGTTAAAACAGAATTTTGAACTGTCTCTGTTTGTGTAGAAACAGAATTTAAAATTTCATCGAAATCTGGTGGCGAGTTTTCAAAAATTATTGGAGAATTTGGAAAATTTAATTCACAATAGGTATTTTGGCCGCACGGAATTGAATTTTGACTAAAATTTTCATTTTTTTCAGATGGTTCACTTATTATTGGAAGAATTTCTTGGGAACCACCACCACTAGTAAACGATGCTCCCAAATCTTCACTACAATCTGAAATTTTGTAACTATCCCGTGAACCATCCTCCTCCCCCAAAACATCAACCCCCATATTTCCACTACTAGTCGATTCCGAAATTTTATTTTTTTTTTGATTAGTTGAAATTTTGAACAGAGATAGAGGAGAAAATGAAGAATTACCCGGTATTCCTCCAGAATTGTTTTCACTTTCAAAATTTCTAGTTTTCAACATTCCAAAAAAATTTTGTGATTTATTTGAACTCGAATCATTTTCACTGTCACTGTCACTTTTACTCTGATAATTTGTTAAATTTTTATTAATTTTGGGAATCCCCATTAGCTTTTTAAAATTGTCGATATTATCTAAATCTTGAGTTAATATGTCGGGAGTATTTGTAATGGGAGTGTCCGTTGTTACATCTAAATCTTGAGTTAAAAAATTTGGGGTTTCCGGCGTTAAAATATTATTAAAATCTAAATTTTGTGATAAAATTGAATTTTGAAAGTCAAAATCTGTCTCCGAAATATTCTCTAGTTCAGGCAAATATTCCAAATTATCTAAAAATTTTATGTTCGTTTCTGAACAACTTTGGAGTAATTTGTTTTCTAAATTTTTTTCTTGCATCGTATTAATCATCGCGTTAAAATTTTGGGTTCTCTGACTTAAATTTTGGTTGTCACTTTCATTTTCATTTTTCAAAAAAGCAGGCTGAATTATTATATTTGAAATTATATTAATTTTGTTCACCACTCCTAACTGTTCAGTGGAAGTTGAGGCAAAAGGAAAAGACATACCTTTAAAATTTGAGTACACTTGACAGCAACAAACTCAAACACACTAAAACAAACTAAAACAAACTAAAATTGGAGACTTTAAATTTAAAGCGTGGTAAACTCGACTTAAGCTTGCTATAAACTGATCCTCGACCGTTTTATATGAAAGCAGACCACGGTTTGTCCTCGTACGTATAGTGACCTCAATAAAGGTCAATGACCTCAATTCTGCGCGTCACACCCCGCGGAGCCCCCTTCCCCCTCCCCCCTCCCCCCTTCCCCCACAAAATTTTTTCCCCACCCCCTTCCCCCGCAAAGCCTCCTTCCCCTTTCCTCCCTTCCCCCCGCTGAGCCCCCCAGCTGAGTCCCTCTGCTGAACTACGTCCCCTATAAGTCTCAGTGAGACGCCCTAAAATGTGCTGTAATTATAAAAACTCGAGAGGTTTGCGGGCGTATAAAACACAAAATTCTCTTCGGAGCATCTTACCTTAGGGTCCCCTATAACTCTCAGTGAGACGTCCTAAAATGTGCTGTAACTATAAAAACTCGAGAGGTTTGCGGGCCTATAAAAAACACAAGGTTTTTTCGGGGCATCTCGACTGGGGAGGAGTCCAGGGGGCGGGGGGCCGAAGGCCCCCCGCTCCCTGGAAGGCAGCGCGCGCGGCCGAAGGCCGCGCCCCCCCCCGCCCCTCCCCCTTCGGGGGGCGGGGCGGGGGCGGGGGGGGTATAGGAGGAGTATAGGGGCGGTATGAGGGGCCCTCTCCGCGATTTAAAAATCGAAATTTTACCTTGACCTACTTTCATAAAATGACTGTTTTGCGAGGTGACTTTTTCATTTTTGGTTCATCACCAGTGCTGTCTTCCTAAATTTTAATTTTTATTATTTCATTTAATTATCAATATGTTTAGGAACAGAAATTATGAAATTCAGGTTATGGATGGTAATAGACTTGTAATAAGAAGAAGAGTCAACGTTCCTCCTCCGGTACAAGTACCATCCATAACCTCCTCGACAAATCCTGAGGAAAATGAGGATCCTCAAGCGGAACCTCAGATAAATCCGGAGGAACCAGTCCAGTGTGACGAAGTCGATTCCACTACAAAGTAAGTAGCTTATATTAAGCTTATATTAAATTTATTATTAGTCTTCCTAATATCAAAATACTAATTGATTTTTTTTTTTCAGTTGACAGATACAAACAATAGACCAAGTTTAGGGACAGTGTTAAGTGAAACTATTTTTAGGTTAAGTTAAAGTGTTTAAGTGATAGTGAATAGTAACGGAGACGATTTAAGGTAATGTAAATTTTATTTAATTGATCTAATTATAAAGGAGTATGAAGATAACTGTACCTAAATTTCCTATAATATTTTTCTTTCATATTTATAAACTTATTAATTTTAGATTTAAAACTCTCTAAAATAAGAAAGGATTAAGAATTTTTGAACAGGGTGGTTAATTTAAAATATTTTTTCAATCTATTATGAATAATCAAAACTCTTGTATTTAGTTGTTATGTTTGTTCGTTATTCTTATAAATAAAACATTTTTTTTTCGAAATTGTTCAATTCTTTATTCCAATAAGATAAGAATAAATGGATAAATTAAATACAAACAATAATAATTTTAAAATAATAAAAATTAAATAATAATACATTTTAAAATAAATATTCTAGGATTATAATTTCTTCATTTTCACATTTATGAAGTGGTTTGCAATACATAAATATTAAATAATACATTCTAATCTAAATATTCTAGGACTACAGTTTCTTCATTTTCACATTTAATTACACATAGTTCATTGCGACAGATTGGACATGTTTTATTAATTAACATCCACATTCCTAAACAAGGGATGCAAAATCTGTGATTACAAGGTTCTGGTGATATCATTTTATTAGATAATATATCTTCAAGACATATAGGACATTCTTCGGTTTTATTTTCAATTATTTCATTAACAACTTTTTTTTTTACCCTTCGCGACTTCCTACCGTTTTTATATATTGGTTTTTTACCAGGCATTATATTGGCACCACTGGAACATTTGCGTCCCAATCTAAATCAATATTTTTAACACTACTATTGCAAATTAAACAAACTTTGGGGGTAATAATTTGATACAACTGTCTTGAACACATATCGCAATGTAAATCATTGCTTAAGCGTTTTAATTTTCTCTTATTATGAGTATTTACATGTCTATGAGCCCCTGCCCTTTGATAAAATTGTATAATTTGATAGCATGCGTGACAAAGAGTTTTTTCTTGATTTTCCGTCACTACAAACACTACGATATAACTCTGAGTAATACAGAACACAACTTCTTTGGGATCAGTGTACTTATGTTTCACTAAACAAAATTTAGCACTAGCACTGTCTTCTTCATTATCTTCTTCAATATCGGAGTCACCAGAGTCAGCTTCAATTTGTTCGAAATTATTTATATCGTAGTTTAAACAATTTCTGAAGTTCTTCTGAAATTTTTCTTCGTTAAGATGTGTATTGTAATCCAATACTCCAATTAATTCATCTAGATCTGGATCTTCTTCTTCAATATTATTATCCATAAATTTTTGAATGAATTTTTTAATATTTACTTTGTAATATTTACTATTAAATATAAAATTATTTACTTATTATTTACTTATTATTTGTTGGTATTTAATTTATCATCTTTTGTTGCTCCACGTATCTATTTTATAAATTTACTGAAGTAAAAATTCATTGGTGGTAGGACTTTATATCGACTTCATGGTCAAATAAGGTTATCCACCTCAAGGTCAAACATAAGGTTAGATCTCCTACTATGATCGGATTCGATGAAAGGTTAGCCATGTTGTTAACTTTAAGATTAAACTCAAGGTGATGTATACGAGGCTTTTTGAAAAGTATAATGAGAGAACAAAAGAGGAGGAGGATGAAAAGTGTTGATGATACGAGGTTTTTTAATAAGTATAATGAGATATTTGAAAAGTATAATGAGAGAAGAAAAGAGGAGGAGGAGGATGAAAAGTGTTGATGATTTACTCTTCTTACTCCTCCTCCTCTTTCCTTCTCTCATATATCCACTACTAAAAAGTAATTACATTTGAATCCCTTTTTAGTGTTTACTTTTAATTCTGCAGATGGTTTAAGAAATAAATAAACTGAAACGTCAAATACCCTAAAAATGTTTTTAAATAATAATAAAATGACCGATAGCCCCAAAAATATTTTAATATTATATGGACTAATTTATTTTTTCATATATGTTTAACTTTTTGTATTTTTGATAATGGATATTTTGTAAGTATTTAAATTAGAACTTAGAATTTTTTGAGAGAATAAGGCTACGTTTTAGTCCATTATTATAGACCAGTATTTTTGGGTATAAAATTTCTAACCCATTCTTATGAAAAATATATATGTCAAACCGATTTTGCTAAAGACACCGGACAAAAGAACACAGGTAGTTTGCGAAGAGAAAAAATGATTTATTACTCTCTCTAGTTCTTAAATAAACTGTAGTATAAGGGGAAAAATCGAGTCCATTATCCTAAACTCAAAGCTCTTGGGGGGGGGATCGCCCCCACCGCCCCCCCCCTTGGATCCGCGCCTGTACCACCATACCGAGAAGAAAGTCAAAACTTACTCTCCTCGCCACAGTGATACAGCAGAGGTACATGTTTCGTCTCTATTAGACTCATCAGGGTACCGACATGCACCTGGCTGTGCAAAGGACAGATCGGAAGGAAGCATGCTAATAGTGAACGCGGCATCCGGCCGGATGGCGTATATATGTTTATGCGGCTTTCATGGATTCCTCCGTGTGAGATGCAATTGCAGTGGATATATCCACAACATTATGCTGTTGTAGTGCTGAAATCACAGTCAGCAAACGTACAACTATATGCAGCTCCGTACATGAATGAAGTCAAATGCGAACAGTAAATGCAAATTTCTCTCCATCATATCCTTTCTGTGTTAGAGGTTGCACAGTTAGAATAAGTTATTATATATATATATATATATATATATATATATATATATATATGTATAATTTTGCAGCACATGCCTATGACCCCATGTATTGTAGCTCTGAATTTACTTTGTAAGATGATTTCTTGCAAATGTATATATATATATATATATATATATATATATATATATATATATATATTAGTATCTATCACATAAATATTAAAGCGCCTGACTAAACTTAACTTTTTTTACATTCCTCAATATTCTCTTTACTTAGATCACTATTTTCATTTTGGATTTTCATTTTTAAATTTTAAACTATCTAACGTTTTGTATGTGTATATTTTTTATTGCACTCACTTAGTATGAAGAAGGAATGTGTTTCTTCTTCACAATTCCGTACATTAAGGGAACTTCGGAGAAAATAAGACGAATTGCCAGTAGTTATAATATAAAAACAGCCTTTAAATCACGAAATACACTTAGAGCTCATTTAACAAAAACAAAACCAAAAGGTGCTGATAAGAAAGAATGTGTTTACAAAGTTCCATGTCAGTATAGTGAAATGTATATTGGAGAAACCAAACAACCACTGGAAGTTAGAATTAAGGAACATAAAACTCATACACAAAATGGGGAAACGTCCAGATCAGGTATTGCAGAACAGGCCTGGGATAAACAACACCATATAAAATGGTTTGAGGCTGGGGCAATATATTTGGAATCTAACATGAAAAAAAGAAAATTTATAGAAGCAGCTTACATTAAAAACAATAATGGAATCTTCAGTAAACCGAGTGTTGAGATACCTAATCTTTGGCAACCACTACTTTGTAACATCAAATCATTGAGGTGTGTACAGTGAAGTGAAACTTTGCGTTTCAGTGGACACAGCCTCTATATAAGCTCATAGTCTTAAGACAAAACATTCAGTTTATACTTGATAACGATTAGAGATACAACCTAATCGAAACGTCGTAAAAATAAATAAAAATAAAGACAATGCAAGTCCGACAACTACATTTTAGTCAATCTTCAATATTGTCTACAACCTTCAAACAAACGTTAGTGTAATTGTATTGATAAAAAAGTTACTATGTGAAATAAACATTTACTTAAAAGGAACTAAAACATAAAAACAAACATTAAACTTTAAAGCAATTCAAAAGTAAAAACAAATTACTTGCCAATATTAATAATAAAATACATACTTTATGTTAAAGCATACATCTATTTTTTGAGATAAGGGGAGGCACGCGAGTAGGACACTTTGCAGCCCGCTGAAACAGTTGCCGGAGCGTAGTTTTGTTCCCAATTGTAACGTGCTCATGTTCGACTAACGATCTGCATAATCGCGAATCTGTATAACTGAAGTCCAGCTTTAACTGTAGTTTAATTTGCTACGAAAACTAGTGGTTTAAAGGAATTAAAATGAATTCTGTGGATTGAACTAAAATAATAGTTTTAATTTACATATTATGGCATTAATACTTGAGCATAGTAGTTGTTTCCCGCGATTTTAGTCTTGGTTCGTTACGGCTGCACTGATAAAACCATTATGTGGTCGAAACGCGTATCAAGAGAGGACTATAGTTGTATTTGCAAGAAACAAATTGTCTGTATATATTTTTCCTTTAACTACTTGAAAGGATAATGAAAATAGACAACTTGTGAAACACAGTAGTAAAAGATTTATTTATTTCTTCCTGAAATTTTATTTTTTAAGTTCCGCACTACTTTGGTCAATGTATACATGTCGTTTGACTGGCAATATTTTTCAGCCTGACATCAAAGAAGTCTACAGGTTTAATATCCTGCTGACATGTCTCAGAATTTGTACTTTACATAGACAGTTGTTTCCTGCGAATGTTGCTCTTGGCTCGTTACAGCTCCATTGATGAGACCATTAGGTCATCGAAACTTGTATGCAGGAAGGGCTAGAGTTGTATTTGCAGTAAATAACTAGTCTTTATGTATTTTTTCCTTTAAGAGTTTGAAATGAGAATGCAACTTGTTAAATGCAGCATTAAAATATTTATTTATTCCTTACTAAAATTTTAATTTTTAAATAATTTTGCTTCTTGTCTTGTTTACTGAGGGGAACTTTAGCGTCCTTTAAACGCCTCCAAGAATCTCAATCTTAAGTTGTTCGCATCCAATTTTCTTCAGTCCTTTTATTATCATTTCATCATCAAGTCGGTTATTTTCCTTTACTTCTTTTTTCTGCACGCATTTTCAACTCCAGCAATCTCTTGATCTAACTTTATTTCTAATTCTCACCATAAATCATGCAAATTCTTCCTTCAAACCCATTATTTTTTCTAAAAGTCTTCTTCTATGTATTTCACAGTTTCATATGATCGAAAAGTCTGATACCATGCGTGGATCTCTCCATTTTTTGTTGAGCGTTTCATAAAGCAGTTGCATTTGCTTTGGAAAGGGTTAAAATTTTTAATTAATAAACCACATCAGGAAGTAGGTATTATTTATACACTGGCGAGCAAAAAATTTAGGTCATATTGAAATTGTGATGTCTTCCTGGAATTTTCTGTTTTAAGCTTATATTTATAAATTGTAAATCAATGCACTGTATTTTGTGAGCTAAATTTAATATTCAATATTAAATCGGTAAATATCTTTTTTGGTTTTTATGATTTATTCTTAAAAAGGAACAAATTTACATTTAAAACGATGTTTAACCTATTGAGATCAGGAACTTTAAAAAATGGAAAAAACAACATTAATGAAAAAAAAAAATTTATTAATAATATGTATTCCCTCCTGTTGCGTTCATAACTGCTTGAAGGCGACGAGGCGCACTTTCGATCACATTCTGGTCGATTGTATTCCACTCTCGCAATAGCAACTCTCTTAGCTCGTGCGCAGTTCTTGGAGCTGGTATATACCTTCTAATACGTCGACCCCACTCATCCCACCTATGTTTGATTCATGTCCAGATTGAGTGTTGGCCAATAAAACCGACTAATTCCTACTTCATCGAGATATTCTCTATCAATTCTGGCTGCATGATGTCTAGCATATTTTGCATAAAAATGCTATGCTTATCCATAGTTATCTGAAAGGCACAACATGATCTTCTAGAACTTCTGTAATGTACCTGTGAACTATCAGGGAGCTATTCTGTAGAAAGACCAAGTCTGTGCATGCTTGTGATGAGATTCTCGTCCAAATCATTACCAACCCACCGTCAAATTGTAGTCGCTCCTAAATACAAACTGAAAGGTATCTTTCTCCAGGTCTTCGCCATACTCGTCGACGTCCGTATGACCTATTGAAGTAAAAATGTGACTAATCTAAAACAGTACCTTGCTCCAGATTGCTACAGATATTGTTATACACATAAAACTTCATTTACTTTTCTATTTCACTTGTTCGATTAAAAAAAAAAATTATAAGAGAAAATTCAAAATTTTTAATTATTGTTATGCAAATTTTGTTAAATATTTTTAGGACAATAGGTACACTTGATATAAATTACAATCAGAATTACACATATAATGCCACGTTTCAACTAACTCAATAATTTGAGACGCTTGGGACAAAGATGTAAAAATAATAAATCTTCACTGACCACCAAAAAGTTTAAATTAACCAGGAGTTTGCATGTTTACAAAAGAAAACTTTTGATCGAACAGGAATATGGTGGATCTGAAGCTACAGGGTATGCTACGGGAAGGAGGGGTTAAATTTCGTCACCGGTGCTGGTGGCGAAATTCATTTCTTGTTTCTATTTAAATGTTTGTTGTTTCATGTAAGTTGTCGAAATTTGGATGTAAACTACTATAGAATATTAAATATAATTTCCTAACACTCCTTACCTCTCGACCACTAGAACATTTAATATTCATGGTTCATTTCCCAAATTAGCTCATTTCTGAGAGAGGACTTGAAGAAAGATGTCTGCGCATTCTTCTATGTGGGTACTATAACTAATTTTTGTAAACATTGGTATCCACGATTGGCGAAACTTTCTAACTAAGAACGGCACTATATTCGTTGTTACCACTGTTATAATCTCATTTCTAACAGATACATTAACAAACAATTCCATCTCTCCCTTTGTCATTAGGTCTTAAGAAAAATTACCCACGATTCAAGGACCTTCTAGAAAGTAAAATAAAAACGAGACCCATATTTAAAATAGGGACTTAAACAAATATAAAATACGAGATATCGAAATGAAAAACATCTTTTGTCTGATGTGCTTAAAATGGGTTAACTTTTTATTTTTCAATATATCTGAAAATAAATCAAATAACCTCGCCTTGCGTCACTTTTGACCTACAAACAAATAAGATACCGTTATTCTTTAAAGCATTTTAAAGTTGGCAACTTTTTCTTTCAAAATACTTTGATTAGTTTGATAAAGTATAGCTATATTATATTTTTTGGAAATATGTATGCATGTTAATCCTAAATTAATACGTAAATACCCAATATTATAAAATTTTTATATAGGTTTATATAAATTATAATTCTCATGAAAACTTTAACTCCAAACCTAAGAAAAGCCATTTACTGTATTTCCTCAATCCTTTGATCTAATCATTTATTCACATCGAAAGTAAATTCAAGAGCAGCATAATCTTACCGTTAATCACAGCCCCCTTAATCTATTATACCGTGAAATAAGATGTGGCAACACGGCATGGTTGTCCATCGACGTTAAAATTCGAACATCTATTCTGCGTCGCCAGATAATGATCGTTTTTTAGTGATATGGGTGTTTTTTAGAGAGGTATAGAACTTTTAAATGGAATAAAACAAAGATGAATTTTTTAAATTGACATGAAATTTACTTTATTCGAAAGATAACCTTCTGGCATTATAATTTAAATATGACTTCTGGCATATGACCGCCACGGCTGGCTCGGACGTAGTCTAATCTGGAGGTCCAATTTTCGATGACTTTTCCCAACATTTGTGGCCGTATATCGGCAATAACGTGGCGAATGTTGTCCTCCAAGTGATCAATCGTTTCGGGCTTATCGGAGTAGACTAGCGACTTCACATATCCCCACAGAAAATAGTCTAGCGGCGTTAAGTCGCGATCTTAGAGGCCGAAACGTGAAAGTATGCGATTACCAAACGTTTATTTCAATATATCAATTGTGGCACGAGCTGTGTGACATGTTGCGCCGTCTTGTTGAAACCACAGCTCCTGCACATCATTGTTGTTCAGTTGATGAACGAAAAAGTCAGTAATCATGGCTCTATAGCGGTCACCATTGACTGTAACGTTCTGACCTGCATCGTTTTTAAAGAAGTACGGACCAATGATTCCACCAGCCCATAAAGGACACCAAACAGTCAGTTTTTCTGGATGTAACGGTGTCTCAACATACACTTGAGGATTATCATCACTCCAAATATGGTAGTTTTGTTTATTGACGTATCTATTCAAACAAAAGTGAGCTTAATCGCTAAACAAAATTCGCTTATGAAAATCGGGATCAACGACAATCTTGTTTTGGGCCCATTCACCGAATCTACGCCTTGCTATGTGATCGTGTGGCTTCAATTCTTGCACGAGTTGGATTTTGTAAGCACGCAAACCAAGATCTTTCCGCAAAATCTTCCATAAAGTAAATGGACACATATCCAATTCCTGTGCACGATGGCGGATAGACTGATTCGGGTCTTCCTCTACGCTACGCTCTACAGCAGCAATAACTTCTTCTGTATGCACTGTACGACGTCTCTGTGGATGCGTATTATCTTTTAGAGTAAACGTGTTGCGAAAACGTTCTATAGTTAATCGAATTAATTGCTCTGATGGACGATTATGTTGACCGTAAAATAGACGTAGTGCGCGATACGTATTTCGAACAGAACCATGATTTTCAAAATAAATCTGCACAATTTGGAAGCGTTTGTCAGGCGTCAGTCTGTTCATGTTGAAATGCCAAACCAAACTAAACATAAATCACTTGACAGCTGACAAAATGGCCGCCAGTTAAAAAAGTGTTGCCAACTTAAAGTTTTATACCTCTATAAAAAACACCCTTTATATATATATATATATATATATATATATATAGAGAGAGAGAGAGAGAGAGAGAGAGAGAGAGAGAGGGAGAGAGAGAGAGAGAGAAATATTAGTTTGAGACATATCAGCTTCTGGGGCTTTTTAGTGTCTAAAGTAGTGTCTAAATCTTGTCAATTTTTAGTATCTAACCCTTATCAATCAGACTTGTCTTGAAAAACCTGTGGATTCTAGAAACATTTGAATAAGCGAGTATCCTTTGCAGAGAACCTGTCAAGGTAAGTGATATTAAGAGTGGGGTATATTGTGGACAGGAGCAGAAGATATGTTTTATGGTCAGAATTGAGTCACAAACTTAACATGTTGGAGGTTCTGTCTTATCCATAAGGAATCCATGTGTAAGTTTTGAATGTTCAATTCTCAATCTTGTGAGAAAAATTAGTATTCTACTGTCAATATGAGAAAGATCTTTCTTGCCAAAGAATATCTCCTTAACCTCCTGAAGTTTGATGTTTTCATCTAAAAGATCCCATTCGAGTTTGATCGTACTTTTTATTTGGCCATCTGTAAACTTGTTTATGTCGTAAACCACGGTAGGGAGTAAATAAAATTTACTGGAGTTGAATTTGATAAGTGAGCTTGTTTGGCCAGTGAGTCTACTTTCTCGTTCCCCGTATACCCACATGACTCGGAATACAAATAAAAGAGGTTGTCCTATTTTGAATTAGGATTCTTTCAATATTGTAAAGTATCATGTTCAGCAGTGGTGATTTTTGTTGCCTAGATTGAATTGATTGAAGGGAGCTAAGAGAATCAGAGGCGATAACCCATTTTAAATGAGTTGTTCGATACAATAAAATGCCTGGCTTTTAAAATTGCGAAAAGTTCGGCTAACATTATACTGACCGATTGGTGGAGGTTGTAAGATATAGATGTAATGTGAGAGTAGTAGGCAGCATCAGTGTTATTTTGAGTTTTGGACCCGTTCGTCTATACAATCATATGATCTCTATAATAAGTGTTGGTAATTGATATAAATTGCTTGTAAATAAACATGCTACTGCATTGTTTCCTAGGATATTTTGTCAGAATCACGTTTAGATTGATTGAGGGAAAATTTCAGGGGTGGAAATTGTGCGAATTAAAAGGGGTAACCTGATGAGTATAACGTATTTATAGCATTAATGGTAAAAATTCTTTATTGTTTATTGTGAATCAGATTTCACTTGGTAATAATTAGAATATATTTTAAATCGACAGTAATTGCTTTGTATTGGGATTTGTTATATCAAAATATAATGTTAATAGGTACCTATTAGTTTTAAGTACTAAAATGCCACAAACCTTCTGTATGCATGGGTGTAAATCGAATTATGATAGTACTCTAAAATCTGGGGCTCAAAAAATGATAATTTAATAGCTAAATAATTGAAAAACATCCTTAGAGGTAATTTTTATCTATTTAATATTTTTCTGTTCTTTATCTACATTTTTAGGAAAGTAATATTGTTAGGATGGATAATTAACTTTTACCAGAAGGGATTCTATAAAAAATTCTGATCGAATTAGGTTGAGACCTGTAATTTTTTCAAATTTTCCTCAATATTTATTTGACTAAGAAAGTATCTCTGCTAAGAAAATGCCTATATGAGGGAAAGAGGGATAACATAACTCATATTAAACAATAAAATGAATTATTTGAAAAAAAATGACGTGTCTGATTCTGGAAGGGTTAAAGTTATAAAAGATAATATTATAATATATTGTTATACTCTAAATTTAACTAACGATCTAATTGCTATTACTAATCAAATTTCAGTTAATGATGATATGGTAGTTTAGGCATTTTTAAGTGAAAAAGGTATTAACTTATGGTCATTTAATTTGGATATGACCTTTTGACTTAAAACTAAGTAGATAATCTCAATTAGAAAATTTACTAGTTAGAATGATCCTTATTACGTACGTAAATCGTTGACATCACCTGACCAATTTTAATGGACCAAATAAAATTATTTATTTTAAACTAAAATTGTATCCATCTAATACAGAGGTTTTCAAACTTTTTTCCCGTAAAACACGAGCCAAGTTTTTCGTCGTAGACCCCCCTGTCTTTCTAATATTAAATTTTTACAATTTTGTCAATTTAAACATATTTTTGACAGCTGAAACCTGGTGATCGAATGCACAGTGCGGCAAGTCAGGAACACTATGAAAAATGTCAACGTAACAACAGGTACATTGTAAGAAGGAAATGCATTAAATTTAATGTAAATGCGTTGGGAGCAAATTTCACGAACGTTTATTAAATGCATTTTAAAAAATGCATTAAATTTAATAATTTACAATAATCTAAATTAATTTATTCCATTGAATTCAATGTAATCATACATACTTATTTGTTCCCGTCAGTACGGGGCAGACATGTACACATCACCATAAGAAAATTGAGTACTTTAAGCAACTTATATCATACTAAACAAAAAGTTCAATACAAATTGCGCCATCTCCCGAAATCTCATGCAATGTATATTGAAAAATAATGTAAATTCCTTTAGTATTAGGGTACATGTAAATTCAGTTACTTCATTGAAATTTAAGATACCATTAAATTAAATCAATGTACAACTAACTGAAAAGTGAAAGAATTGCTTTAAATTCAAAGTAAATGTAAATTATTCACGATTTTTGGTACAAAATCACTAAATTTAATGTAGAATTTATATTAAATTTAAGGTTATTTTTAACAGTGTACTTTTAATGTTTTCCTGTCGTCGAAATGGTCCTGCGAAACGTGCGTTGCCGTGTTGTACTTTTAATCACTAGACCAAGGCTTGACACAGAGCTACATAATTTGATAGGGCTTACTGCAGAAATATCAAGTGGTCTTTATCTTAAGTCATGATTGGCAATCGGATAATCGGAAATTAAAAAGAATAATGCTAATAAAAAATGTACGTACTTATCTCCAGACTCCCAAAGAAGACAATTTTGATTCACTTGTATATTGGCCTTTTTTATTTTAGAATATAATAGCCGTTTTTCGCTTAAAATTCGGAAAAAGATGGAACAGTGTTTACCTCTGACACTCGTATTAATAATAAACAAATTCCACAAGTCAGTGCAAGTCTGCGCCATTTTCCTTATAGCTGTGGTTCAAATCTAGGCATACCTACTATCACGCGTACGAACACAATGCACTGCTATCAAATGCATTGCATTACTTTGACAGTTACATATAAATTACATCCACTGTGGCCATACAGCGAACAGTTTACACAATAATTTAATGAAATATATTATACAAATAAGTAATTTCTTTGTCTAATCAAGTATTTTTTCTTTTCAATGAGAAGATTACGTAAGAGTAAAATTAGATATACCAATATTCTAATCCATAGGCATTTAATAAAAAAAATACTAACCCATACTTGAAACGAAATTTTTATCGGTAGTAGTTAGACTCACATTTCTGTGATATGTCTAAAAATTGATATGCACATAGGTAAAATTTCTGTTAGGTAAATTGTGACATTTATGAGACGCCTAAATTTTAGTAATGATCTTCTGAAATCTCATGCACGCCCAATTTTTCTTCCATTAACATGGACCCCTTGCAGGTCGTAATCGACGGTCCACTTTGGCTTTCAATAATCTAACACTGTAATTATGGTGTTTATGTTGTAGACAATTTCCCCATGTGCCTACGACCTGATGTGAGATTATTTCTTTATCTTCAGATACACAAACAAATTCCACCGATGAAAACAGAACCACAAACAGCTTTATATATATATATATATATATATATATATATATATATATATATATATATATATATATATATATAAATAATTTTGCATGGCATAAAGATTCAAAAAAAGTTTTAGAAAGGCTACTTGTTACTTGTGCGTGCACCTTTTACGACCTTCAAAAAAGAAATAAACACTAATTTCGAGATTCATTTAATAATATATATTTAATTATATTGAATTTGACTAAATTCATTGTTACGAAATTCAGTGGTATCCTAACCAAGTCTGGAATAAATTCGTGAAACTATAACTAAATAATAATTTCACTGTATTTCTTTCCTGGTTTTTTAAAAATTACTTAATGTTTCGTTTGTTTTATCGGATGATTTATAAACATACTTAATTGGATTTTAGGAATAAATAAATTCAACTATTATTTTAACCAAATAATGCAATAACAAATGAGAGCAGGAGGCTGAAAAAGTAATAAAACTAAATTAAATTAATTAAAAGATCACGGCAATAGAATACAGTTTCATCTCACCTTTTATAAAGTCACACAGCGTGTTGCTTCATGGCTTGGAACTGAAAACTGCGGTGTTTTAGTATTATATTCATCAGTACTTACCACTGTATACTTATAGACAACGTATACATATATCTTAGGAGGATGGCAAAAACAGTCCATATCCCTAGTTAGTTGACAAAATAGTCTATGTCGATATGAGCTAATTACTGGGAAAGTTAAATAATCATCTGATTAGATGATCAGACCACGTTCGTTTGATAGTTTTGTGTTTCTGGAAAAATATGGTATTATTGTCTTGGAGGATTTATGATGATTTGAATAATTTTTCCATTAGTACTTCAAGTTTTAAATCAAATTTTTAATTTAGAGCTCGAAAAATTTACAAACGATTATCCTCCTCTTAAGAATATAAATCATCATACCAACTTATGAAATTTATTAAACTAACTAAGGCTATTTTCATGCTATTTTTATCATCTTTCTACCACACGTACATAAATACCTCTCCCCTAAATTACTCGTAATCATAAAGAAATAATTCTCGTTCTTGGCATTCTTTCCTTTTTGGTATAAAACTGTTCGGTTCATTTATTTTAATTAACCTACAAATAATTAGGAAATTTTTAGCTGGAAGCTAACAACAAGTTGATTACTATTAATAACCAAATAATAATAAAATTTTTATAAAGCCAAATGAACCGACTTCTAAAAGTGCGCTAAAAAGTAAAAAATAACTATAAATTTTTACATGAAACTGAAATTTTTGAGGTTGGCGCTAAATTATTTCTAAATAAAATTTTTATAAACAAAATTGAATCGACTTCTAAAAGTGCGCTAAAAAGTATAAAATAACTATTAATTTTTATATGAAATTGAAATTTTTGAAGTCGGCACCAAATTATTTCTAAATGAAATAAAGACCTACTAGTATATACTAATTATGTTAAGAAAGCAATTACAAATAAAGTATTTTTAATCTGTTTATGCGAATCGCATTTTCCCAGGTATAAGTTTGGCGTCGACTTCAAAAATTTCAATTTCATATAAAAATGTATAGTTATTTTTTACTTTTTAACGCACTTTTAGAAGTCGGTTCAATTTTTTTTATAAAAATCTTATTTAGAAATAATTTGGCGCCAATTTCAAAAATTTCAATTTCATATAAAAATGTGTAGTTGTACTTTACTTTTTAGCGCACTTTTATAAGTCGGTTCAGTTTTTTTTTTATAAAAATTTTATTTTTAGATTTTTAGTTTTGAGTTAATTATGATATACATAAATTATTTGAACTGAGTACTAATTAAGATTAGTGTACCTCGCAATGACTCCAGGGTGGCAAAAAAGTACCCATTTTATCCAAAGTTGTAAATCACACTAAAATGAACCACTAAAAATTCTTTGATTTTTAGAGTTCTCCAAATACCAGTGAAATTGTGTCAAACAAATATTTAGTCTGTCACAGTAAATCCACTATCTTAAATTTCAAATTAATTTTATACTGATAATTTAGGCACCAAAACCTTCCAATATCGATATCTAAAGAACTTGAGACGTAAATTTCTTAGCTCGATTTTATACTGCATACTGAATTTGTATACGCCTCAAGAACCCCGCAATATCAAATTTAGAAAAAATCAGAAAATGTAAAATTTTCAGTCCCTCATATTGGAGCTTATCAACCTAATAGCTGTAAAAATTTAACTTTATATTAGTAATACACGACCCCGATAACTCCTTAAAACCAAATCTGAAAAATGCGAGTGAGGCAAAATTTTCAACCTACCATAATGGATCCGTCATATTGAATTTGAAAAAAATAATATTAACATCTTAATCTAATCTAAATCTAAACTCTTCAAAGCCCCCTAGAACCAATTTTAGACGCAATCCGGAAATTTAACACTTCTAGACCGTCATATTGTATCTGACATGGTAGATTTTCTTAAAATAATTTTATATTCGTTATTTACATTCTCAAAAGCGATTCAGTCCCACCTTTGAACAAAATCGAAAAATGTAAAATTTTTAATCCGCTATATTGGATTCGCTATTTTGAATCATGAAAAAATACTTTTAAATTCATAATTTACACCCTCAAGAACCCCTATATGAGTTTTAGACAAAATCGAAGAATGTAAAATTTAGTTTTTCAAAAAATATTTTAAATTGGTAATTAACACTAACAAAAATTCCCCAATAGTGATTTTAGACAATATCGAGAGATGTAGAATCTTTAATCTTCCATCTTGGATTTTTTATCCGCCATATTGGATACGCTATATTGAATTTTTTAAAAATAATTTCAGATTAGTTATGTGCAATCCCGGAAACTTCCCTATACCAATTCTGAAGAAAATTGGACAAAACTGATTTTTTCGCCTGTCATATTGAATTTTTTATAAAATTTTTATAAAAAAAATTGAACCGACTTGTAAAAGTGCGCTAAAAAGTGAAAAATAACCATAAATTTTTATATGAAATTGAACTTTTTGAAGTCGGTGCCAAACTAATACCTGACAAAATGTGATTTGCATAAACAGATTAAAAATACTTTATTTGTAATTGCTTTCTTACCATAATTTGTATATATTAGTAGTTATTTATTTCGTGTAGAAATAATTTGGCGCCGACTTCAAAAAGTTCAATTTCATATAAAAATTTATGGTTATTTTTCACTTTTTAGCGCACTTTTAGAAGTCGGTTCAGTTTTTTTTTATAAAAATTTTATTTTTCTATTATTAGTTTTGAGTTCATTGTGATATACTTAAATTATTTAAACTGAGTACTAATTAAGATTAGCGAGCTTCGCAATGACTCCAAACTGGCAAAAAAGTACCCATTTTATCCAAAGTTGTAAACCATCCTAAAATGAACCACTAAAAATTCTTTAGTTCTTAGAGTTTTCCAAATACCAATCAAATTGGGTCAAACGAATATTTAGTCTGTCAGAAAATCCACTATCTTAAATTTCAAATTAATTTTAGATTGGTAATATAGGCCCCAAGACCTTCCAATATCGATATTTAAAGAAAATAAATTAATTTTTTATCCACCATATTGGATACGCCATATTGAATTTTTTAAAAATAATTTTAGATTCGTCATGTGTGACCCCAAAAATTCTCCCGTACCAATTTTGGTGAAAATTGGACAAAATTGATTTTTTTCGTCCGCCATATTGGATCCGCCATATGACTTTTTTAAAAATAATATCAGATTCGTTATGTGCAACCTCGAAAACTCCCCCATACCAATTTCGGAAAAAATCGGACTAAATTAAATTTTTTTATGGATTGGATCCGCCATTTTGAATTTGTTAAAAATAAATTCGTTGGGTACAACAACGAAAATTCCTCCATACCAATTTTGGAGAAAATCGGACAAAATTAATTTTTTTGGCCGCCATATTGTAGGCGCCATCTTGGATTTTACTGCACCAATTTCATCTAAAAAAATATGGAACCACCGCAGCAACTTCCTTTATATAACGTAAAAAATTTCATTCAAATCGGTGCAGCCGTTCCGGAGTAATCGGTGTACATACATAAAAAAAAATACATAGTCGACGAATTGAGAACCTCCTTCTTTTAGAAGTCGGTTAAAAAATAATTTCAGATTTGTTATGTCCTACCCTGGAAACTCCCCCTTACCAATTTTGGCCATATTGGATCTGCAATATTGAATTTTTAAAAAATATTTTGGATTCGTTTGTGCGACTCCGAAAACTCCCCCACACCAATTTTGGAGAAAATCGAACAAAATTAATTTTTTTGGCCGCCATATTATCAGCGCTATCTTGGATTCTACTGCACCAATTTCGTTAAAAAAATACGGGACTACCGCGGCAACTTCCTGAACATAACGTAAAAAATTTCATTCTAATCGGTTTCGCCGTTCCGGAGTAATCGGTGTACATACATAAAAAAACATAGTCGACGAATTGAGAACCTCCTTCCTTTAGAAGTCGGTTAAAAATCTAGATTTACGAATTTAACAACGACATAGCTACATATTATTTGATTACCAATATAAAATTTACATTTCCATTGTGTGTTCCACCCAGTATCTAAGAAAAAATATTTTTAATTTTTTTTCCCGAAACATCGAATTACACTCTCCAATAAATTAATACTAAAAGGAAAGAGAAAGGAACACTCGTTAAAATCGATAGGTATATACCCTTAATACGAAAAGTTTAAATCTTCAAACACAAAAAGTACTTGAAAGGGATTTCTCTTTGTTTGCCGAAATCTCACGTTGGTCGTTTTATGTTCCTAACTTTCACTTATTCGAGAGTTAATCTTCTTTATGATCGAAAAACAACCAACACCCTGCTTTCGATTGAGATTTTAGGGCGCTCTGTGAAACATCTTCTTTTATTTATTCTTTTTACCGCTTCTCAGATTGCTGAAGCTTATCGGGTGTTAAATAAACAAACATATACCTATAAAATGTAGGTTTGATATCATTGGTGAAGAAAAACTTATTATTTGAATATACAGGACCTTGTTTTTGGCAACGTTATTTCTAACTTACTACATGCCTATTATTACTTGTGGGTTTAAAAGAAAGTTAAGGAAATTAATACAATAAAAGATTTTTACAGTTGTTGGCAATCAGATGTCATAGCGCGTATGGCAGCTCATCATTTTTGCCGAGGCTAGAAGGTTGTGGCTTTAATAGAGGGCCTTACTTAGTTTTGTGAATTAAACGAACTGAGAAAAAAACGAAAAACGAATATTTGAAAAACTTCAATAAAACACCAAGGTTACTGGCGCATAACTGCAATTTTATTGAAAAAAAGACAAATTTCATTCATTGTAGGTGTTATTTTGAAGAATATAAAAGCTGTTTATCTCAGCTTCACTGATCAAAAGAGTTGAACATGGACTAATAAAAAGTTTTAGCATCTATAATTATTTTACCCCGATAGCCCCTCAATCAAAATTTGGCCAGAGTTAAATAAAAAGGAAACAAAAATTAAAATACTTGACTTAGGTGCTTTTTGTTTTAATAATGTTACTAAATAAACATATAAAAATGTCGAGATTCGAGTTCTTTACCACGGACCAGCAATTAGGAAGTTTACGATATTGTTCTGGGTAATTGCATGGGCGTTAGAACCAAAGGACCCCGCACCAATGAAATGGAAATTGGATTACGGCGAAATTCGTTGAAAATTCAGTATGTTGTAGGTCTAGATGTCCTGATCAGAAGTTACTATGGGCACAAAGTCCAAAAGTTAGTAGTTTTCGAGATACAAAGTGATGAGTTGCGCTCGCACTAACCAAATGGAAATTGGATCCCGGTCAAATTCGTTGAAAATTCGGTATGTTTTAGGTCTAGTAGTCGTGATCAAAAGTTTCTGTAAGCACAGTGTCTAGAAGTTAATAGTTTTCGATCCACAATTTACATAGGCAAGGCGTAAGGGTCAATTTTTTCTATCTATCTCCTTTTCTCTATCTCTGCCTCTCTTGTGAACTTGTTTGACTAACGTAAACGAATGTAAATGTATAATATATATATATATATATACGAAATACTGAAATCGCATAATCATAAAAAAATACTTCAGTCGATAGGTTTAGGATAATGAAGGAGATTACCAATTGTAATCTTGACTATGGCATTTAGATCAAGGGTCAAGATCAAACATTGTCAAGATGTCATTTTTTATGGAAAAACTTTTTTTAAGAAGTAGATTTGAAAGATAAAAACGTTTTTTTCTGAGATAATTTTCGATTTTCGAAATATTTGAATCTTAGATGACCTTGAGGGCAATGGTTAAGGTGAAGCTTGTAGTTTGAAAGAAGTTTTGAACGCAAAAGTCCTTCTTTAACCTCTTTTTTGACAGTTTTCTTATTCATGTTATTTTTAATCATCAAAAGGTTAGAATTTAGTGACTTTGTGACAAAATATCTTGACCACGACTTTTGGTCAAGAATCTAGGTGAGATATGGTCAAAACTGATTTATCTTTATCCCTGCCCTGAATGCCATCATCTAAATCACCATCATCAAATTCCATATATTGGAACAGCTGCTACAATTATAGATAAATATCGTCCTCTCATTTTGATGGAAGGAGCCAATGCTGAAATGGCTCAATGACTACTTGATCGTAGTAGAGAACCAAATGTCGTACAGGCTCGTGTAGAAGCTGAGAATCTTCATATAAGAAATGCACAAAGATGGGTTTATTTAGCTGCTGGACAAGTACAGGACTTCCATATTTTAACAATTGAGCAAATTAAAGGCCTAACAATTGACATATATCAAGTGAAGTTGGCTCCTTCATATGTGCAAGATAAATTTCATCGAGAAGCTGACGAGGAGTTCCAGCTGGAAATGTTAAGAGATGAAAATAGATTGCCAGTGCCTGGTTTCTTGAGAGTTCATGCTTTTTCACGGTTTCATAATACTACTAAATATCAGCTCTGGATAGCTTATATTTCAAATGATGAACAAAATGAACAAATAGAGTTTGAAGAAGGTCAAGTGGAAAATCATATCCGAGGTTTTTATTGTTCATGCAAATCTGGTGCTCATACTGTTGGTACATGTATACATATTGCTAGCGTTTTATGGTTTTTAGGATATGCGAAACATCAAGAACAAGAGAGAGAAAAAGAGATAGATAGAGAAAATTGACCCCTACACCTTGGTATGTAAATGGTGGATCGGGCGCAACTCATCCCTCTGTATCTCGAAAACTATTAACTTTTGGACTTTGTGCACATAGAAACTTCTGATTAGGACATCTAGACCTATAACAGATTGATTTTTCAACGAATTTGACCGGGATCCTATTTCCATTTGTTTGGTGCGGGGTCCTGTCTGTTTAATGGGGAGTCTTCAATTACTGCGAAAACAGGAAAATGCGGTCTTATGCCTACATGTAGTATGATATGTAAACTACAAAAAAAGGTGGTATAAAGAAAGACGAGAAAACGCAAAACCTGTCATTACACTTCAAGACTTGATTTTTAGAGCCAAAAGGAGAACAGAAAGATCAGAAAAGCATAGTTTACCCTGAAATAAATCATAAGGAAAACATAAAACAATCAAAACAACTCACCTCTAAAAAAGTGTTGGTTTCTCCAAAGATTAAATTAGAGTAACACTTTTACAGTGCTGAAACCCGGTCGACCAATAACTTTCCTAAGCGCAAATATCACATATTTAATACTTACTACCTAATACTTGAGAAAAGAATAAATAAACTACTCATAACTTGTAATTTTAGAAACCACTCACAACTTGAAGTGTTAGACATAAAACATTCAAAACCTACAGCATTAGGACGTAAAATTAAAATTGCTACAACAGAACGTTAAAAATTTTAAAACTGCACATAGAATTATTTCCCTATCTACTTGGTTTTGGTGGTTTAACTGAAGTTCTAAGTAAAAAATTTCAAAATGTCAATATAAATAAGGAATTTTTGTGAGGAATTATTTTAGAAGTACTATACTGTAAATAACAAGACTTTAAAGCCCTGAGTTCATATTCACTAACAAAAGAGTTTATGCATAACAAGACTTTAAAGTCCTGAGTTCATATTCACTCACAAAAGAGTTTACACGTGAACCGTTTGTATCGTCATTAACACCTTGTAATTCGTCAGTTGTACTTCATGCCATTATTGTAAATGAAAATACCATATCTAGGTTATATCCCCTACAACATTACTCAGTTTTCTGTTTGCGACAACAACATAAGGTATATAGAGCTTTAAATACAAAAGAGATGGGGATTGCTTGCTTCTGAGAAATGATGAAAATTTATATTTAAATATCTGTTTTTCTGTAAGCCGAATGTAACATGCTATTAACAGAAAGGAAACAAAGTTTAATGCAACAGATATAGATACAACAGCATCATACGTGGAAAAAGGTATAACATCATTTCACAAATTCGTAGGAACAATCAGGTTTCGTACGGTTGGCGTCGATATAATTCCACCCGAGAAACTGTCCATCTCTTGGATCTCTTCAGGTATTATATCTATATTGTATAACAAGTAATTTAAACCAAAAATAAAAATAAGCGATAGAAGAAATGCCCAATAAACTCAATTTCGTTAATTTTTTTTTTGGTCAATAATTGAGCTAATCTTGCGAGGTACATTTTGAAGTAAATTTTTTTATATTCTAAAAGTTAGCTTTAATGCAATGAAAGAACTATAATTTTATAAATTTAATTAGTAAATAAAAAGTTGTATATATTTATTAAAACACTTGATTTTGTGATATTTAAACAAAAGATTTAATGTTTTATTCACAGGCATAAGAATTTATATCAGAATGCCGTACTCTATATGTAGCGGGCCTATCGAATGAATGAATGAATGAAAAAGAGGTGATACTTGGTTATCGAAGCCCAGGTCTCGTTGGGCACTTTACATCCCACCATGACTGCACGTCATTTAAGACCGATCTCCTTTGCGAATCCAAGTAACTTCGTTAACTGAATTTGCCTAACTGGTTTCGGCAAAAGAATTGTATCTCCGAAATGTCTTTGTCTCAGTCCATTGCGGGCTAGGCACTCTGTGAAGACCTGGTTAATAGTTTTCTCCTCTAGACACCATCTCCACGTCGGGTCATCTACGACACCAATATAATGAAGATAGCCCCTCAGGTGACAATGTCCTATTAACAGTCCCACTACAATTCACAACTCTTTTTTCAGTTTATATTTTATAGCAGTTATTCGGTTCGATATAGCTCCACTGACGAGACCATAAGGTGGTCGAAACGCATATGAAGAGAGGGCCAGAGTTTTATTTACAGGAAACAAACTGTTTGTATATATTCTTTCCTTTTCTCTGCTTCAAAAGATAATACATATAAACAACTATTGATTGTATCTATTTAGGAATACAATTTATTACATTTTATTCTCCCGCCTCTATTATATTATCGAGTGACAAGAAAAATTTTATTTTTACTGTTAAAAGCTTTGAATATTTGACGAACCTTTCTAAATAGGAAAATAAACCTAAAAAGGGTAAAAGAAGGTATTGTACTAATATACCTGCATCAGCTTTTAATATAATCAGTCAATAACTGTTGTATTTTAGTTCATAATTTACAATAAAATCCAGTAATTTTAAAACTTTGCTAGTATTTAAAACTAAGTCGCGTTGTTGTGTTAATAATGGGGCATGAATCACATACAAGGCTTATAACTGATATTTGACGTTGTCATATTTACGAGGTTAGGTCTTAGTCTCATACACGTATAATTTACTGTTATATCGAAAATTAACTCTAATTAATAATGTCATGATTTCTATCCTTGCTCCGTTCTCTCAGTCTGCGCCTAACCGAATTCAGCCTGGGATATTCTTAAGTTTCAAAAATTGTACGTTTTTACGACACCTTATTGTAGGGTATTACCTTTAAAAAAATGTAATCTCGTGAAGCACAACCTTTATTCTTGCTTATTTCTGAAACCCCAAAGCATGTATCTCTGGCGAATTGGATAGATAGGATTTCAATATCTGTACGCAAAAGGCTAAATTGATCCTTGGAGAAATCTGACAAGATACGTCAAAAGGGAAAAGACGAAAAAAAAATATAATGTAGAATATCTTTCTCCGCAAAATGTTACAGATTTATATAAAAAAAGTTGAGTATTACTTGAAATGTGATATATCATTTTTATAATTTTTTTTTATTAATTGAGAAGCAAATAAAATGTTTATAAAAAATTGATCCTTGAGTATTACTTTTTATTGAAATATGATTCATCATTTTTATAATTTTTTTTTAATTGGGAAGTAAACAAGATGTTTATAAAAAATGAACCTTGAGTATTATGTTTTATTGAAATATGATATTTCATTTTTACAATTTTTTTTATTAATTGGGAAGTAAATAAAATGTTTATAAAAAAGTAAACCTTGAGTATTACTTTTTATTGAAATATGATATGTCATTTTTATAATTTTTTTTATTAATTGGAAAATAAATAAAATGTTTATAAAAAAATGAACCTTGAGTATTACTTTGTATTGAAATATGATATGTCATTTTTGTAATTTTGGTTATAAATTGGAAAATAAATAAAATGTTTATGAAAAAATTAACCTTGAGTATTACTTTTTATTGAAATACGATACATCATTTTTACATTTTTTTTTATTAATTGGCAAGTAAACAAAATGTTTATAAAAAAGTGAACCTTGAGTATTACTTTTTATTGAAATATGATATGTCATTTTTACAATTTTTTTATTTATTCGGAAAAAAAAATGTTTATTAAAAAATGAACCTTGAGTATTACTTTTTATGGAAATATGATACATCATTTTTACAATTTTTTTTATTAATTGGGAAGTAAACAAAATGTTTATAAAAAAGTCAACTTTGAGTATTACTTTTTATTGAAATATGATATGTCATTTTTACAATTTTTTTATTAATTGGGAAGTAAATAAAATGTTTATAAAAAAGTGAACCTTGAGTATTACTTTTTATTGAAATATGATATGTCATTTTTACAATTTTTTTTATTAATTGGGAAGTAAATAAAATGTTTATAAAAAAGTGAACCTTGAGTATTACTTTTTATTGAAATATGATACGTCATTTTTACAATTTTTTTATTTATTCGGAAAAAAAAATGTTTATAAAAAATGAACCTTGAGTATTACTTTTTATTGAAATATGATATGTCATTTTTACAATTTTTTTGATTTATTCGGAAAAAAAAATGTTTAAAAAAAAATGAACCTTGAGTATTACTTTTTATTGAAATATGATATGTCATTTTTATAATTTTGGTTATTAATTGGAAAATAAATAAAATGTTTATGAAAAAATGAACCTTGAGTATTACTTTTTATTGAAATACGATACATCATTTTTACAATTTTTTTTATTAATTGGCAAGTAAACAAAGTGTTTATAAAAAAATGAACCTTGAATATTACTTTTTATTGAAATATGATACATGATTTTTACATTTTTTTATTAATTGGGAAGTAAATACAATATTTATAAAAAAATTAACCTTGAGTATTACTTTTTATTGAAATATGATAAATAATTTTTACAATGTTCAGCGTATTTTATACTTGTCAGTAGGTACTTCATATTGTCGCATGATTCTTTCACGTGCACTGCATATCTAACACTAAGGCAGTAAAATATTTCCCATATGCAATAGTACTGCTGTTAAACTCAATGTTGAACTGTCTATAAACAATCTCTATTCCTCTGGCTTGTAGTTTATATTTAAAGCCGCCAATAAACCGCTAATATTATTCCATAAAACCAAGTTCTTTTTTATGTTGAAAAATGGTGCTGGGCCTTTATGACGTTTACTAAAAACATATAATAAGACATCGTCTTCTAATAAGTTCCATTGCTGCAATCTTGATCCTAGTAACGTTGCTTTTTTTTGGAAGTTCTAAGCCTCTCACAAGATCATTTAATTCCCATTGGGTTATTTTTTATGGTTGGCAGTATAACGTGCTGAGTGTGAAATCAGGATCTCTTGATGAAGATGATCTTTTCTCGAGAAATCGTTGTATCGTTATTATCTGATTCGTAAGAGAATATTTCTGGGAGTTCTGGAATAGGAAGTTCCCTACTATGAGGCACAGGTCTCATGGCGGATGATATATTTGAATAGTTTGATAACCGACTTCTTCTTCTTAGATATATGTGTATTGTCCAACATGAGGTATGATGCAGAAATAGTAATCATTAACATCATTTGAAGGATCTCTCCAGATCATTGAGACAGCATACCGCATAGATCGTTTTTTACTATTTAACCAGTTTCTCAGACTTGAAGCGCATTCAAAACAGCACATATATGGCACCCACTACTTGTCTTGATCCCCAATCTTGCAACCGAAATAAAGCTAATATGCCTTTTTTATCAATAGGGTAATAGACTGAGTCTGAGACACAAAAGTTCCTTCATCACAAACATAACAGAAGTGATTTGGATTATTTGCACACTTTAGAGACATCTTATAATCTCAACTATTCGATTCGACTCACTAACTTCGATTAACTAACCCTTCCGCTTTGTAGGTGCTTATATACCCAAATACGGCTTTACATTTTTAGAGAATATTCGAAAATTTTATATTCAATTCTATAATATTCGCAATAGTAACATTTATCATTTTTTTTATACAAGGGCTGTTCAGTACGAAGCAGACATAATAATAGTCGATTTACGTGGGTTTAAATGGCTATCTCCCTTATTTTAAACCTTGGGGGGGGGGCTGCGACTTCATATATAGGAGGTCATCCTTAGAGATCCCCCATGCAGTTTTGCCCAGTTGTGCAAACTTTTTTTAACTTGGGAAAAACGTATATTTGGCAGCGTCGCAACCCTCTATTGATATAACGATACAAATATATCACGTGCATTCTTGCGGTTACATTGTTAATATATACGGAGACATGACATCACATATCTCTAAAACTTGAAGTAATATTAAAAAGATAAGTCAAGTTTCGGTTCTAGCACACCAAGAATGGTTAGATTTAATTTTAGATACATTTTGGCTCTTGTCCCGTGTAATTTCAAATTCGTAATATACACCCTCAAAAACCTTCCTATACTAATTTTGAACAAAAATTTTAATCTGCTAAATTAGATCCGCCATATTAAATTTTTTAAAAATAATGTTAGGTTCGATCTGTTTGACTCGAAAATCGGACAAAATTAATTTTTTTGTCTGTTCTCGTATCAGCACTATGTTGGATTTTTCTAAGCCAATTTGGCCCATCATAATATGGGACTACAGCAGCAATTTCCTGAACATAATGCAAACAATTTTATTCAAATCGGTGCCGCCGTTCCTGGTCGAATTTAGAACCTCCTTCTTTTAGAAGTCGGTTAATAAATTCGAGATTACGTAATTTTTAAAATGTTTAGTAGAGCATACATAATCCCTGACTGTAAAGATGTATTTTCGCAGCAAATCAGGATTTTGTCAATTCCCTTTTCGTACCATTAGCCAATAACTGGTATAATTTTTATCATAGGGACTAAAAAATGAATATGTCTTACAAAACTCGAGTATAAATCTCGTTTTTAACTTTGAAAAAGAAAGATGTTTTAGAATTTAAATTTATATGTAACTTTTATTAAAAGTAGTGTTGAACTTGCATTGTCCTCATTTTTGTTGATTTGTACGACGTTTCGATTGGGTTGTAGTTTTAATCGTTATCAAGTATAAACTGAAAGTATCGTCTGAAAACTACAACTATATATTTGCTTTACTGTACTCATTTTAATAATTTTTAGTTATAGATCAGTAGTTGCCAGTTTTAGTTTACATTGGGTTTACTGAGGAATAAATTTATTAACGTTTCATTTCTCTAATATATATTTCACCACACTTACATGGAACACACACTCGATCTTATCGGTGCTCCTTTATTGTGGTTGTAGATTATGGGTGGGTTGTTAACCCTTCTCTTACCCCTCTACAACACTTTGGGGGGTGATAGGGGTTTATATCTTCAGTTGTCAAGGTAAAGTCTTCTAAAAGTCCTTTCCAGAATTTCCATAGTAGGTCGCGGAAACGACACAGTTGCCTCAGTTTTGCTCATTTTTTTAAGGTAGCATTTCTGAGTTTAGTATCTTGTAAAGAAGAGATTCGTGATTATTTAAATATCCCTTTTTAAGAGAGCGAGAAGGATTCTTGCTTTTTTTAGTCAAATTTTTTTTTTCTTCTCATGTCCGATATCAGGCATATTGTTGCTTCACCTCAATTTCATCTGATTTTATTCTCAGTTTCGAAGTTCCTCTTTTATATGACTTTTTTAAGGTAATCTGCAGGAAGATTTGAGCCAAGAAAATAAATTTTTGCTCCTTTATTTGCGAAGCTGTCTGTTTCCTCATTTCCTCTTATTCCCCTGGCATTCATATTAGGGTCACCTTGGTATTTTTTGCCAATTGTTTTGGGGCTTGCCTATAGTCCGAAGTCAACTTTTACTCGAAGGTGTTTGACTTGGGAGCTTTTAGCGCTCTTTGGCTATCTGATAATATGTATATTTTGGCCTTTTTAATCGACTTCTAAAAGAAGCAGGATCTCAATTCGTCGACTATTTATTTTTTTATGTATGTACACCGATTACTCTGGAACGGCGGCACCGATTTGAATGAAATTTTGTACGTTCTGTTCAGGAAGTTGCTGCGGTAGTCCCATATTTTTTTGGAGGAAATTGGTGCAGTAAAATCCAAGATGGCGCTGATAATATGGCGGCCAAAAAAAAATTAATTTTGCCTGATTTTTTCCCAAATTGGTATGGGGAAATTTTCGGGGTCGTGTAAAACGGATCTGAAATTATTTTTAAAAAATTCAATATGGCGGATCCAATATGGCGGACAAGAAAATTTAATTTTGTCCAATTTTCTCTAAAATTGGTGTGGGGAAGTTTTTGGGGTCGCCCATAACAAATCCAAAATATTTTTAAAAAATTCAATATAGCGGTTCCCATATGGCGGACAAAAAATCAATTTTGTCCGATTATCTCCAAAATTGGTATAGAGGAGTTTTCGGGGTCGCACATGACGAATCTAAAATTATTTAAAAAAAATTGAATATGGTGGACTAAAAAATCAATCTTGTTCGATTTTCTCCAAAGTTGATATGGGGGAGTTTTCGGACTCGCACATAACGAATCTGAAATTATTTAAAAAAAATCAATATGGCGGGTCCAACATGACGGATAAAAAGTAATTTTGTCCTATTTTTTTTTTCAAAATTGATATGGGGGAGTTTTTGGGATCGCACATTACAAATCTGACATAAAAAAAATTAAATATGGCGGATCCAAGATGGTAGATTAAAGATTCTACATCTCTCGATTTTGCCTAAAAATCTGTATTGTTAATGTTAATTACGATTTTAAAATATTTTTTGAAAAACTCAATCTGGCCGATTCAATATGGAGTCCTAAAAATTTTAGATTTTTCGATATTCTCCAAAACTGATATAGAGGGTTCCTGAGGGTGTAACTTATTAATTTAATAATATTTTTTCAGGATTAAATATGGCGGACTAAAAATTTTACATTTTCCGATTTTGTTCAAATGTGGAAATGAATCGTTTTTGGGGATGTAAATAGCGAACATAAAATTATTTTAAGAAAATCTAATATATCAGGTGGAATATGACGGCCTAGAAATTTTAAATTCCTGGATTTTATCCCAAATTGGTACTAAAGAGCTTTGAAGGGTTTAAATTTAGATTAGATTAAAACCTTAAAATTATTTTTTGAAGTTCAATATGGCTGATCTAATATGATGAGTTAAAAATTTTATCTTATTCGCATTTTTTCAGATTTGGTATTAAGGTGTTTTCCGGGTCAGGTATTACGAATATGAAATTAATTTTTTACAACTATTAGGTTGATATGAGGGACTGAAAATTTTATATTTTCCGATTTTGTCTAAAATTGATGTTCTTGGGGTGTATACAAACTCAATATGCACTATAAAATATTTCGGGATAAGAAATTGGCGTCTCAGGTTCTTTAAATATCGATGATGGAAGGTTTTGGGGCCTATATTACCATTCTAAAATTAATTTGAAGTTGAAAATAGTGAGACTAAATGTTTGTTTGACACAATTTCACTAGTATTTGGAGCACTCTAAGAATCAACGAATTTTTAGTGGTTGATTTTAGGGTTATTTACAACTTTGGATAAAATGGGTACTTTTTTGCCACCTTGGAGTCATTGCGAGGTACACTAATCTCGATTAGTATTTGGTTCAAATAATTTATGGATAACGTAATGAATTCAAAACTAAAAATCGAAAAATAAAGTTTTTGTAAAAAAAATTGAACCGACTTCTAAAAGTGCGCTAAAAAGTGAAAAATAACTATACATTTTTATATAAAATGGAAATTTTTGAAGTCGGCGCCAAATTTTTTCTAAACGAGACAGATAACTACTAATTTATACAAATTGTGGTAAGAAAGCAACTACAAATAAAGTATATTTAATCTGTTTATGCAAATCACATTTTGTTAGGTATTAGTTTGGCGCCTATTTCAAAATTTCAATTTTATATAAAAATTTATAGTTATTATATATATATATATATATATATATATATATATATATATATATATATATATATATATATATATATATATATATATATATATGTATAAATATAATAGTTTCCACTTTTTTGCTCACTTTTAGAAGTCGGTTCAATTTTTTTAAAAAATTTTATTAGTGTTTATACTTAGGCACTTGTCGGCATAAATTTGAATTTAATTCATTTTTGCTTGGAAGATGGTGGGTATGTTTCCTAGGAATTTAACAAGACCAAAGTCCTGAAACTCTTACTCCCACCCTCTTCCTACTTTAGGATTTATCAGTAAACCATACCACTGAATTCTTCTCTAGTCGAGGTAATTTCTCTCCGTCCGTTTGGTAGCTGTAAGTTACTACATAGATGTCGTAACCGATATGAATTCTGTCATTTACTGCTGCTGCCGTCATTACAGCTGTTTGCAGTGGAGAGAACTTTGGCATTGCCTCTATTGACACCATGCAATATGATAGCATAGTCTCCGTAACTCTTACAAAGACTAATTTCTGGATTATTGGCAGTTTTTTTTAGTTATTGCTTGCTATGTTTTTGACTGCCATGCTAAGAAGACATGTATGACAATGGATTTGAAGATCGTTTCATATTAACATAAGATTTTCGATTTCAAACACCAGATTTTTCTTCTCTATGTGGCTACTTCAGGTCAGTTTCTGGTCTATTATAACACCTAGTAGGAGATATAGATCTCAAATAATTCTTAGCCCTGATTGTATGTTCTGCTTTGGAAGATGTTCTTATCTTGAAGCTATTCGCAATTTATCTTATTTTCTTTGAAGTTCCTTTATTATACGGGATTATGAAGAAGAAATGGGCTGTTTATTATCCAGAGGTATTTCTCTGATGGTTGGAATAACATCTTCTATTAGTTTTTATATTGGAGATTTGAAAAACATTTTCTAAACGGTATAATTAAGGTATATATTGCAGAACACCCCTTGTACAAACACCACCTTATAAAATGGTCTGAATCTGCAACAATTTATATGGAATCAAAAATAGAAAAGAAAAAAATTATAGAGACAGCTTATATTAAAAATAATTACGGAATTATTAGTACAGTGTTAGTATACAATGCTTGTCAATCACTGCTCTGTAACACCAAATCGCCGAGGTGTACATGTATAATTTGGAAGCCTTGAGATAAATTCAGTAGATTGAAAATTCAATCTACCGAAATGTAGTCCAGATAAAGAAAATTAAAAATAATGCAAGTTGGGCAACTGTCATCCAATCTTACAGAGCTTTAGAAATTACTATTATTTATGTCATTCAGATCTGGTGGATTTCTTTCCTAGAACTGAAAATAAAGTTTTCTCAAAATTTCTGGTTGATCAACGTTTTCTTGGTGACGATTAATATATACATTTATTTATTTAGGTATTTCTTATTTGACTTATAGAAAGAAATTTCTATTGATAATTAATTTACCTTTGAGTTTGAATTAAAAAAATATAGGTTAAAGAATTTGGATATTTCCAGCTTAAATTTCAAATAATAGCTCTTCTTCTTAGCTGGATAAACGTAAACTCAAAATTCAGTTCTTTATGGTATATATTCATCATTCAATCTTTATTCTGTGAAATGATATAAAAGAAAATTCAAGATATGAAAGATAAAAACTTTTCTTATATAAAACACACTTTCTATCAGTCATTGTTCGCTGTATCTGAAAGAAATTGAAACACATACACATATATATTTTTTAATAATACAAATATCAAAGATCCTAATAATATACATACATTTTTCTTTTTTCTAGATATGGAAATACAATCTCCCCGTTTTACAGGATCCAGCTGGCTGGCATTTTCTGCCCTTCGGGGTGCATACAAACACGTCCAACTAAGTTTGGAATTGCGACCAGAAGCGTACGATGGAATTTTTTTCTTGACTGGAGAAAGAGATGATATGGCCGGAGATTTTATGGCATTGTTACTGCATCAGGGATTTGTAGAATTTCGGTAAGTTTCTTTTGGAAAATATTTGTCTTCTTAACAATGAATTAACCTTAAGTTTCTATAAGACAAAAATTGTGAAATAAAAGTAATGCCAAATGTTAAAACAACTAAATGTTATTGGAATGATAAATATTAGTATTTTAATTAAAATAAGTTTTCTATTCATATTGTGATGTAAATGCTCGGCTATTGTACTCGGGACTGAAAATCTTCGTCGTATGTGGCATTTTAGATGATCTCTTTCTGTATATATATATATATATATATATATATATATATATATATATATATGTGTTTATACGGATTTCACGGATTCCTCCGTGTGAGATGCATTAGCAGTGGTTATATCCACATTATGCTGTTGTAGTGCTGAAATCACATTCAGCAAACGTACAACTATATGCAACTCCGTATGTAAGTGAAATAAATGCGAAACAGTAAATGCAAACTTCTCTTCATCATATCCCTTCTGTGTTAGAGGTTGCACAGTTAGAATAGGATGAATTGTGTTTTATTACAGTTTATTCTAACTGTGCAACCTCTAACACAGAAGGGATATGATGGAGAGAAGTTTGCATTTACTGTTTCGCATTTATTTCATATATATATATATATATATATATATATATATATATATATATATATATATAAATATATTGGAGAGCGTAAAACTTGTCCTTTACTTGAAAGTAAGCACTACGCAGGCAACACTCCAAAAGGTCCATCACCCCGTCCAGTGGTAACGTAGTTCGATCTGATAAAGTAGTATCATTTGAAAGTCTAGTTTTGATTATATATATATATATATATATATATATATATATATATATATATATATATATATATATAAACAGCTACAGATCTGTATGTTCAAATTTTTCATTTTATCGAATTGATCCTTAAATGATACTTTTTTGGAGAATTTTGTTGTTAGTTATTGGACGCTACTGGCTTAACTATAAGATTGTATCAAAAGGAGAGAGGTACGTTGAAAAGTAACATAGCAATTGTTTTTGAGCTCCCAACTAGCCAATTTTAAAAATTCTTTACTGAGGCCTTCTTCGTCCATTCATTTCTGGACATAGACCTTCCCAATTTCTCTCCATCTTTCACTTTTTTTGTCTAATCCAAACGAACTCTTCAAATCATCGGCCCATCTTGCTGGTTCTTTTTCCATCACATTTTCTCCATTTAAGAATTGGACCATTTTTATTCGCTACGTCTTGCGACTTGACCGGCGTAGCTACATTTTAGTTCTATCACGAATTCTGCAAAATCTTACAGCTTTATCACTACTCAGATACAACTATTCCTCCTACGTTCCAATCATCCGACATTCCATGACTCTTTTATGGAAATTTGAGGATCAACCATGCTTGATCTTGAAGATATTCTTCGAATACCAATTCTCGCCACCTTTCTATCGAGATCAATCTCTCATGCATCGGCGTATCGGAGGTTGTTTAGTCTTTTGCCATTAATAAATAACCTTTATCCTCCCAGTGAACATTTTTAAAGATGCCATTTAGAATATGTATATATATATATATATATATATATATATATATATATATATATAGCACAACAAAATTCTTCTCAAAAAGATAATCAATTAAATTAAAATATAAAAATTATATATATATAGACCTGTAGCTATTTTTTAGCAATTTTCCATCCTCTAGACAAAACATATAATATATATATATATATATATATATATATATATATATATATATATATATATATATATATAAATGTATGGTAACTTCTTTGGATTAGGTTTCAAAAATTAATACTATTATTCTGTGCTTGACGTTTCGCCCAACGTAGTGGGCTTTTTCAAAAGTATAATCTAAAATAAAAACAAAATACAAATAACATGGTCACAAACGCACACTCACAAGACTTAGAATTAACACTCAAATGGCACACTATTAATTAAAAATATCAATTTATAAAATAATTAGAAATTAAAAATTACAAATTAATCCCAGATACGCACCTCAATTTACCTTGGCCATGTTTCTTAGTTGAAGTTACTATCAACTTAATTTTTTTTTTATTTGGAGACCTTTTTACTCAGTTTTTTCTGATTTACAAATAAATTTTTATCGATATTGACTATACAGTGTGTTGCAAACAATAAAGGCGACAATAGGTGGTTTAGTTTATTAGGTTAAAATATATTTGGCTCAGGTTTTTGATATCTTGTTTGTCATTGATTGTTCGTTTTTCTTTTTTTATAGGTAGCATTTTCTCTATTTGAAGTTTATGGTAGTTTCTTTTCTGGGTTAGAATCTTTGTGTTTGAAAAATCAAATTCATGTTTAAAATTTGTCTCGTGTTTGTGTAATGCTGTCGTTGCGTTTTTTGTGTATTTATGTCCATTCAATCTGCTGTCTAGATATTGTGTTGTCATTCCAATATATTTGTGTGGACAATTTAGACATGGTACGGAATAGATAATGTTAGATTTCTTTTTCTGGGTCACCTTACTTTTTAGCTTTGTAAATAGTGGTGACAAGTGGTTGTTTTGTGGCAAACTATAATATCGTGCTGTTTGAGCATATGTGTAACTTTTTCTAATGAATTTATGTATGGTATTGTAACATATGTTTTTGGGTTGTTATTATTATTATTTTGTGTAAGGACGTCCTTATTATACAGTTTGTGAGTTCGTTGTTTTATTATTAAACTCACAAACAGATGTATATATGTATATATATTTTTAATCAAGTTAATATAACGATATATATATATATATATATATATATATATATATATATATATATATAGAATTTTGTTATGTTAGTCATTGGACGCTACTGGCTTAACTAGAAGATTGTATCAAAACGAGAGAAAGAGGCAAGGTGCGTTGAAAAGTAACATAACAATTGTTTTTGAGCTCCCAACCAGCCACTTTTAAAAATCCTTTATTAAGAGAGGTACTATCAGATATGTCAGAAAAGCGAATATTACAGCCAATATTAAAGTGTTTTATAGATTAACCTTTAGCACGTGAAGTATTTACTTATTATATGCAACCTGATTGATAAATTGACAGTGAAGTATATTTTGTTGGTATCTAAATAGGCTGAACGTAGAGGGCTTGGTTTTTCTAAAGTTTATAATTTTAAATACTTAAGTAATTCCAGGTTTCTAAGTGTACCAACAGGATCTTATAGTGTTCTTACTCACCCAGGTAACACAGATTACTTAAAGGCGTCTCATATCCGGTTTTTCAAATATGGAATTTCAACGTAAATAGATCGCTATTTTGTTTTCATATGATTTTAATCGAATTGTGTCTGAGGCAAAATTTTCGATCATAGTTGTACTATCTTTTATAAGCCTCATTTTTTGAAAATTTGCATACTTGATTATGCTCGGTAATAATACAACAGTCTATCAAATGTATGACCATTTACCTTCCTTTTTATTCCTTTTTAACCTCCCCTCATGAAATTATCAAAAAACGTCAGTGTTTGAGCCGATAAACCCTTTTTGCCCCTCTCTCTTTGAGAGATTACAATAAATATTGAAGTCGATTTTAAAATTATATTTAATTGGCATTTACGTTGGATTTAACCAGTCGACTTGATCACAAAATAATTGGTATTTTCATGTCGACCCAGATGTGATCATGTACAGAGTTATGTTAAAAATCGGATAAGCCTTTTACATGAAACACCGGTTCTTTTTTAGCGATCTTCTTTCACTAGCTGTTCTTTATTCTGTGGATATAAATCTCCCTTAAATTTTTCCAGTATTCCCGATTTAGAACAATTTTCAACCAGTTCAATCGAGCCACTCTTTTAAAGTTGTCAACCTATCTCTTATAAGACCCATTAGCTCGATTTTCGAACTTGCAAAAACCATAATACTATCGGCGAATTTTTGACAATTTAATATTTTGCCACTAACATTGATTCCTCGTATGTTCTAGTTTATGACTTGTAAAACATCTTCAAGTACCAGAGCTAACAATTTTGGTTTCTTCGTCCTCTAGTAATGTGCATTTTCTTTCTATTCGTTTGAAGTTTTACATTTCCAGATATATTTCTAATCAAGTTAATATAACGATCATCGACTTTTTTCTTTTAAATTTCCTACGGTCTTTAGATGATTTTTGGTATCATAGCTCTTTTTGAGCGCCGCCACTTTTGGCGGCTGGTAAAAGTTAAATTTCGTGGTGATGTTGTTAATTATATCTTTAAATATCTATTACATGAGATTGATAGGTCTGTAGTTATCCAAGTTTTTAGGGTTTTATGTGCTCCTTCTCTAATTAAGGCTTAACAATTTTTTTATAAGCCCTAATTTTATTCGCAGAAGAGATAAATAAATTTTCTGCTTTTTTACTAAAGGTTCGTTAAGGACGTTTTTCAGACCGGGCACAATATTTTCACGTACCGGCCATTCTTTAACGACATAATGTTGGTTTCTGGCTTTGCTGTCCCATTCGCATAAAAACAATAATATTTGGTGTTGTTACTCTACATTCCTGTAAATAGTGCAATAACTTTTAGATTGGTACAGATATCTCATGATATTCGTATTTTATGCTTTGAAGTAATATACGCATGTTTTCGTATGTTTCTTTCATATTTACATCATTACTTAGGCGAACGGATGGTTGTTTATTTCCATTAAACAATGAAACTACCTTTAGACTTGTCTTCGAAGAGTCAATAAAAAGTCGCCACTCGATAGGTTTATAGGAAATCTCAAATTCGTAGATTAAACCCGAAATATGACAGTAAACTAAGTCATTTACTATTAAGAAAAATACTGACATGGGGCTGTTTACTGCTACTACATTCGTAATCGTCTTTCTCTTGAAAACTTGGACCGGCTTTTGGCTGAAAATCATCTAGTTCATCCGATTCCGAGTCGATTTCATGTTTTTCTGGAGACTCTTCGGGTCAAATATGCTAGAAGCATCATAGGTATAGGTCTAATGGTTGAGGTGATGTTAGGATATTCAGATTTATGCTTGCTTTTACTAGAAAACCCCAGGATTTTTGTTAAGCAAAAGTGGCAATCATCAACATGATTCTAAAGTTCCCGCCAAATCATTGGCACTCCAAACTTCATAGACTTGTGAGTATCCGGTAGCCATCTTGTTAAAGTTTTTCAGCAAGTGTGGCAGCAAATTTTGGGAGCTTAAGTTTTGTCTTGATCGCCAAATTTGCACCCAAAATTTAACTCGTAAGCTTTTCTTACAAGTGGACATAAAGCCTTTTATTGAGCTTTCCGGGTCACTTTCCAACACATAAAACAGAAACTGTTCAGTTTGTTCACACTACTTTGATACTATCACTAGTCGCTAGATCTTTGCACTTCCCTCGTATATCTAATGCTGATCCTCCGACGACTGGCTGGTTGCCCATTTCGTACATCTGATGTTTTCTAGAAACATCGAGAATACCAAAAGCAACAAGCCCCCCCCCCCATGCGGTATTGCTAGATTGTGCACAATTTTCCTAAACCTAGAAAAACGTGGATTTAGCAGCATTGCACCTCACTATGTTATAAAAAATATAACACATAGGTACATCTTCATACGTACTTTGCAAACAATCAAAATATGTTCCTGATCTCTAGATTTTGCTACTTGACTCCACAATTTACAGGTCAGTGTAAGGGTTATATAGGTAGAAATTATCGAAATAATACATTAGTTTGGTGGGAAGGATTTTCATGCCGAACATTGTTATACATAATAAGTTTCGCTAAACAAATTTAAACTGATAAACGTACCTCTTATCTGATCCACTCTGTATAATTTTTGTTATAAAAAAGTGCATTTCAAGAAGGTAAAATTGGGAAGTATGACTGATTTTTATGAAAGGCTCACAACTCTGTATCTGGCAACATATTAACTTATTTGGGATATGTATATAACATACTTAAGAATTGAAAGGAGGGTTGTTTGGTTTATTTTTCGCTTATTTGAAGGTTGTAGACAATGTTGAAGAATGACTAAAATGTGGTCGGACTTGCATTGTCTTTATTTTTATTTTACGACGTTTCGATTAGGTTGTATCTCTAATCGTTATCAAGTATAAACTGAATGTTTTGTCTTAAGACTACGAGCTTATATAGAGACTGTGTCCATTGAAGCGCACCTCAATGATTTGATGTTACAAAGAAATCAAAGCTGAAACTTTGTCAGATGATCATGAACCAATTTTCAATAAAATAGATAATATATGCAACAAATTGAAAAAAAAAATATATGGCGAGGAAACGGAATAAACTAGAGAAACTAAAATCACATCAACAACCGACTCCACCTGAAACAACTTCAAGAAAAACCATCATAAACTTATTTTCAAGAATACTTTCAACAGCAGAAGAACAACTACTAAGCAAGGGGTTTAATTTCGCAGTAACACCAAAAAGCATGCCCGTTTTAGATATCGTAAGCTCTGTAGAATCTATACAAGTAGACGAAAACCATTTCGACGATTTTAGGTGGAAAATAAAATCAACTTTGGAAAACAAGAAAAATCCAGTTCAAAATCTCTCCAAACTAGAAGTATCAGCCTTAAAAGAACTTCGTAAGGATGAATCCATAAAGATTTTTCCAGCGGACAACGGAAATGCAACAGTGATAATGGACATCGTAACGTACGACCAAAGAATCGGAGATATCCTGGAAAAAGGAAAACATAGACAATTAGCCCGTGACCCCACAAAATCCATAGAGTCAAAAATCTACAGAACACTCAGGAAATACCAAAACAATATACCTGACAATCTACGATCGGCGCTTACACCATACTACAGTAAGCCACCACATCTTTACGGACTTCCAAAAATTCATAAAACGAGCTTACCATTGAGGCCAATAACTAGCTCTAGAGGATCCCCAACAAATGCACTGGCGAAGTTTCTCTTAAAAATCATATAACTTTTAGAAGGTAAGACAAACACATATGTTAAAAATTCTACACATTTCGTGAACATTATTAGTAGCATCGATCTAGAGCCAGACGACAGACTAATAAGCTTTGATGTCGAAAGTCTGTATACTAACGTACCGTTAGGGGAATCACTAGACATAATCAAAATTAGACTATGATACTACTTTATCAGATCGAACCACGTTACCACTGGACGGGGTGATGGACCTTTTGGAGTGTTGCCTCCATAGTGCTTACTTTCAAGTAAAGGACAAGTTCAACGCTCAGGACGACGGGCTTCCGATGGGTTCTTCACTCACTCCAGTCATCGCCAATATATATATGAAATGGTTCGAAACTCATGCCATAGAAACGGCAACAGTAAAACCGAAAGTCTGGTTGAGATATGTCGATGATACTTTCATCGTATTAAAGGGCAATGATGAAGAACTTAATGATTTCCTGAAACATCTAAATACCATTCGACCTACAATTAAGTTTACCATGGAAAAAGAGGTAAATGACCGTTCAAACGAAACTATTGAAACTTCAGTATACAGAAAGCCAACACATACTGGACAATATCTTAATCATAGTTCTAATCATTCTGTTGTAACAAAATGAGGAATTATACGCAACGTCTATAATCGCGCTATATCTATATACAATAATGCCGAATCATTGGAAAAAGAGGTAGCAAATATTAGATCCGATTTACAACAGAATGGTTATCCTTTAAAACTAGTTGACGATGTTATAAATAATTTTATAACAACGAACACTGGACAGCAAGAAACACATTCCTTCTTCATAATTCCGTACATTAAGGGAACGTCGAAGAAAATAAGACGAATTGCCAATAGTTATAATATAAAAACAGCCTTTAAATCAGGAAATACACTTAAAGCTCATTTAACAAAAACAAAACCTAAAACTACCGATAAAAAAGAATGTGTTTACAAAGTTCCATGTGAGTGTGGTGAAATGTATATTCGAGAAACCAAACGACCACTAGAAGTTAAAATTAAGGAACATAAAACGCATATAAAATGGTCTGAGGCTGCGGCAATATATGTGGAACCGAATATGAAAAAAAGAAAATTTACAGAAGCAGCATACATAAAAAACAATAATGGAATCTTCCGTAAACCGAGGGTTTAAATACCTAATCTTTGGCAACCACTACTTTGTAACATCAAATCATTGAGGTGTGTACAGTGAAGCGAAACTTTGCGCCTCAATGGACACAGTTCCTATATAAGCTCGTAGTCTTAAGACAAAACATTCAGTTTATACTTGATAACGATTAGAGATACAACCTAATCGAAACGTCGTAAAATAAAAATAAAGACAATGCAACTCCGACCACATTTTAGTCATTGTTTTTCGCTGTTTAAAATTACCTTTCCTGGTTTTAGAATTTAGGGTGGTTAAATCGACTATTTTCTTGTATAATATAAAGTTTATGAGAAGTTGCAAAATATCATTTTATACTAATTTTTTCTATATAAAATTTTATCACCTAGTTTAGAAATTTGTTAAGGCAAAGTTTTTAAAAATTCTCACTACCAGTTTTTGTTTCAGTAATCCATCTATTCAAACCAAATTTCTACAACTTTGTTTCAAATTAATCAACTTTCTCTTTTGATTACCGAGATGCTGACGTAGCACATCTGTAGCTCTCTATATACATACATGAATAATTTATTTTCGTGATATAAAACAGTCTAAGGGTTGTTCATCTATTATCTTAGTTGACATTATCATAACCTATTAATTTTAACATAAAATGATGTTAAGAAGGGACAGTAACCGTATACAATCCTAATCGATGATTCACTAACTTGAGCACGTCAACTTTAAAGCCATATAATGTTCCATGCAGTAAAACTAAACCCGAGAGCGGCATAACTTTAGGAAATAATGATCAAGGCGTGCCCTAAACAATGCCTGGATTAACATTAATACTAATGAGTTTACCGTTAACAGCTCCGAAAGTTTCTATTATGGACGGGCAAATAAGCGACTATTATCGTCAAGGAAATTTAGCCATGGTATGGCGGTAACTGAATATTTTTTTCGTAAAAGCCCATCCGAGTTTTAATGACCGTCTATTTTTAAAGCTTTTTGAATTACGGGACGTTTAAAGTTTCGTTAAATATTACTTTAAAAATATGTTTATTAGATAAAAATTTATTTATATTTTAAATTTAAATTGCATGTCACGCGTAACCATTTGTCGTTTGAATATAAATAAAACTGGGCAAGTGTCGGAAATGCACTACAATAAGGTTCTGTGGCAGTTATTGATCTTATTAGTTTAGGTTAGTTGCAATTTCGTCGCGTCTTTGACTTTGAGTTATCTGCCTGCAAAATGTTATGGCTAAGGATCGATTTTTTATTGGAAAACATCTCAGCTATAATAAAAAATTATTTTTATTAATTAATGTAAATGAACAAAAATACTGACAAAGCTGATGAAGCATGACAAAATTAAAAAGAAGAAATGTATGACAGAGGAGATGAAAATAGAAATAACGAAAAATATCGTGGAATTCATAACAGGAAAAGAAGGAAAATTAAGTAAGACAAAGAAGAATGGTTATTCGAAAAATATTGTATAGAGAAATCCAGGCATATGAGACTAAATATTGTTACAAATAACAAGAAAGAAGCTTAGAACACAATTTTCGATAAAGTTCTATAATATTTTGTTTGAAAATTAAATGAAATAGTGAACAACTGACTTCATCATTGGATTTGTCATCCAAAAAGAACTTTAGAAACGAGTTTTCAAGAATATTCTATGGTAAATATTAGACAGCAAACAGCCAAAATGGAGCAAACATTGGCCGATTTTATGAAACGTATAGAACAACGTCGCCTTCAAGACAAACAAGAAGATGAAGAACATCGTCGAAAAGAAGAAAAACGTCGACAAAAAGAAAAAGAGGAAGAAGAAACGCGTAGCCAACAAGAAAAACAGGATGAAGAAGCGCGTTGCCACTAAGAAAAACAGGATGAAGAAGCGCGGCGCCAGAAAGAAAAATAGGAAGAAAAGACCGTCCCCTAAAAGAAGAACAACTTCGTCTAAAAGAAAAGCAGGAGGAAGAAAACCGTCGCCTAAAAGAGAAACAGGAGGAAGAAGCTCGTCGCCAGAAAAAAAATAAGAAGAAGAAGAACGTCGTGTTTAAAGTGAAGATAAACTTTAGAAATGGATACGAGAAGTCATTGTACAAGAACGGGAAAAAATCGATCAAATTGTAAAGGGACAAACGCAAAAGTTTAAGAAAGGAATAGGCGAAATGCGACGAAATATAAGAGAGACTGTAGGGTGAAATTAGGAAAGTATTTAAAATGCTACTGATGTGGACGGACTGGACACACGAGATGGGACTGTCAAGTGCAATTAAGGTTTAGCTCACCATCCAGGGACCGCATAGAAGAGAACTAGAAAAAACTGCAATAGTCCAATTCTAAGATCAATTGTAGAATGAGTGCTTCACGTTATGGTCGACACTAGATCGAATGTTACAGATGTGGACGGACTGGACACATGAAAAGAGACTGTTGGGTGCAATTAAGAGATCAGATAAAGTGTTACAGGTGTGGATGAAATGGACACATGAGAAGGGACTGTCAGGTGTATGGAAGCTGATCGAGACAATCAGAATTTTGAGGTGGCTGTGTTACGAATAACTGGAAGTAAATTATTGATATTTTTTCGTATATACATATTCTCACGCGATGGGTCATCTTTATTAGAATGTGTCGAAAGGAATAGTGTATCAATGACTCATACTTCTAAATAGATTTCAACTTTTATGCTCTAGATTTATACAGGAATTTCTATAGGTATATAAATAGAGATATGGTTAGCATAGTAGAGTTAGTCATATAGTTGTATTGTTAGGAGTCATATAGTTGTATAGTTAAGAGTTGTATAGTAGTTATTAAATAGTGAAGATTAAGTAGTAGTAAAGTTGTGATAATATAAGTATTGGAAGTATTAGTGAAAGGAGTTGTGTTTTTATTCTGTGAACTCAGTGAGCGATTTTAAGGAGACGAAACCGTAACAATATGTTTACCATAACATGCACAGAAAAGTAAAACAAGTATCCAAGAAGAGAAAAACAAGTTAACTGCTAGTATAGCAAACAGAAATGAAATATTTGTATCAGATCCCTCAGAAATTCTTGGAACATGGAAACTTTATATTGAAAAACTTTTTGGTTCAGAAAGATTCAATGAATTTACAGTTCGTAACTCAGACATGGGGTCCTCGACTATGAAAGCAGAGCTAGAGGATGCCATTTTATTCCTTAAAATAATGAGGTCATAAGACCCGGGAGCATATATGGCCAAATATTTAAATTAGTATTGGAAACAGGTATTCAATTTCTTGACATTCCTACTGAGCTGTTGAACACTATTTATGATACAGATGAATTCCATACAGCTTGGTTTCAATCTATTTTTATTCCGATGTTAAAGAAATTAAACTCTAAATGTATGAGCAATTTCAACTAATAAGTCTAATCAACAATATTACTAAAGTCTCAAATAAAATTATTTGTAACAGAATATATCCTAAATGTGAAACAAATATTAACGAATCCGAGTGTGGTTTCCGGAATGCTCTTGCTATGTGAGGAGCTATTTCTTAGTTTGCAAATACTTATTCTATGAAGTAGGGATATGAACAAAGATGTGTGCTTATAATATCCCGACCTTGCCAAAATTTTCGACAACGTAGAACATGAACATCCGCTACAGATCCTAAAAAAACTAAGTTTGGTTTTGATGGCACAGATATTCACAACATTGCGAATTTATATTAAGGATAATCTGCTAACATAAGATTGGGCAAATCATATACAGGAAACATTCAAATAAAGAAAATTATACAACAAGGCTTGTATTTTGTTGTTCCTTTTCCTCTTGAACGTATACATATACTCAGAGGAAATATATAAAGAAAACTTTAGAGGATGTAGACCAAGGTAACAAAATAAATGGAGAAATAGTCAACAACATTCGATATATCGATGATTCGATTTTGCTTGCCAGTGACATCGATGAACTGAAAATTTTTTTTAAAAGATTGCAAGAAGTATGCACTTCATTCAAATATATAAAAAATTAAGCGGATGTTTTTAAATAAAAGTTTTAACCATCATAATCAACAAGCAATAGAATTTGTGGAAGACTTTACATCCCTGGGGACACTCAATACATAATGAGGTCAATCTCTTGAAATAAGGTCATGAAATGGAAAGGCCCAAGCATCATTTCACAACGTGAAAAGATTGTGTACAACCAGCGACTTATCTCTTTCCCTGAAAATAAGGCTGGCTAGCATATTTTTTATATACTATAGACTACTGAAGCATGGACAATGACGCATGCTCCCATGAAAAAAACGAATGCTATCGAAGTGTGGTTGGCAGACCATGTCACCAACATAGAAGTCTTCCACAGAAACGGAAAATAGAAAGGATTTTTCTAACTGTAGAAAGGATGAAATTAATTTTTTTTTGGCTGAATTATGAGACGTGATAAACATCGATTGCTGCTGTTGATAATACATGAAAAGAGAGATAGTAGAACAGGTCCGGGAAGTAGAGACACTCGTGGCTATATAATCTTAGACAATGGTTTAGAGTTATATCAGTTCAGTGATGTAGAAGTGTGCCATATTGATGGCTAATGTCCGAAACGGATAGGGAATAGGACAAAGAAGAAACATAACTTAACCTTACAAATTTTCATTGGAAGTTTATGTCGATTTTTGATAATATTTTTAAAATCAACCATTGAAAAGTTAAAGGGATAAAAAACTTTGGTAGCTTATAAATCAAGCATAAAACTACTAAATTAGAAACATTACAATTTTGTTACCGAGAATTTGAATAATATATTTGTTTTAGCCTATTTACTTGGTTCTTTCAATACTCAAGGATCTAAATTACTGCACACTGTGCATTAACAGTCAATTGCTATATATTCGTAAAGTGTATTAGACATATTCATAGTGAATGTGCAATATCATATACGATGCGAAGAAATCTTTTTGTGTTGCCACGATATGTGCCCAAGACTGACTTATGCTGCCCCTAAAAAATATGTGAAGAAGTTTATATCTTTTATACCGAATTTGATGAAAGGGAATGATTGAGAAAAATGCCGAAGATCTTCCAGATCCGGATTAACAATTTAAATGCAAGGATCTACCAAAACTTTTTGCCGTTTAAAATGAAATAGTTAACAAATAAAGCGGATACAATAAAATGTGAAGATTTTACGGAAGAAATAAACAACTTTTATAAAATAATGAAAGATTATTTGAAATCTTGGATTTTACCCTTGGATAAAATTAAAGTTATTTAATGGATGGATACAAAAAAATTACATTAGTAGGGTGGTCAGGTCTCGAATTTTCCATCATGCAAGATACTATTAAATAATATTAAACAAAGAAAAACTAATCTACAACTCTGGTTCTCCCTCAATACCCCATCTTATGATCGCGTCACTGGAGCTGTATCGAACCAAGAGGAAAATTCGCGGGAAACAATTGGCTATATATAATATAATTACGAGACATATTGATAGGATATTAAAACATGCAATATCACCAGTTGAATGACATCTATACATTCACCGGAGTAGAACGAAACTAAAGAAATTAAGATATCAGTAAGAAATAAATAGATCTCTTTTTCTGCCGTGTTTAAATAGTTGCTAATGCATGTATTCTCCTTTCAAGCAGATAAAGGAAGGAATTTATTCTATCAATTTGTTTCCTGCAAATACAACTCTGATTCTTTCGTCATACGCGTTTCGACCACCTTATGGTCTCGTCAGTGGAGCTGTATCGAACCGAGAGCAACATTCACTGGAAACAATAGATTTATTTATTTTCTACTGAAATCTAAATTTTTCACTGAAAGGTCTAATTACTGTTTTCGTATTTCTTTATGTAATTTTTGCCAGCAAATAATATTTTCCTCACGTTCCCCTTAATTCATAAGTCAGAAATTAACAAGCGGGTGCTTAATAATATATTTCAAGCTTATCCAGCTTCACGCAAAACTAATTAAAATTTCAACAACGAATAACATTTTAGTAACTAACTGCAGCTTAAAATATAATAGCAAATTTCAATTATTTATTCCCAAAATGCTTATTAAAGAAATTTCACCTTGCACGTCGCAAGGAAGTTAATAGCGTTGGAAAATTCACAGACAGAAAGTGTCGTTATTTACGCTTTGCCGATTTACGAAATTGCTGCATTTGTCAAGAATTTGGAATGATTCTATGAGCTATTATTATTTTTTTTAAATTAATATATAGTACACATAAACAAACAAAAAGCTATTAAAAGCAATTTAAAATGTTTTATTATATGCAGTAAATTGGATTACATTACTTTCCGTTTCCATACCTTTTTTTCTAAAACAATTGCAAGGCATCACTTACTAGTCACACTTAGATTTAACCCGAAAATAAGCAAATATGTATCATTTGAACATCCATAACACCAAACGATATATATATATATATATATATATATATATATATATATATATATATATATATATATAACAATATAAAATATATAATTTGAAATTATAACTTAGTAGAACATTTCTGAAACCATAATTGAGTGAATGGAGTTTACACGATATTACTTTACTCCTAAAATGTTTGAAAACTACAAAAGGTAAGTTATTATGACGCTAACCTCTACTTTTCTATAAAAAGTACGGGAATCTAAAATAGGGGACAACCCTGGGAGCTTTGCCCTTATTGGAGATCGTGCTTCTTCCCCAAATCGTCAGTGTGATACGGTTTGATGCTGGTATCTATTAATAAGACCACTTTAGAGATTACCGAGTAATGAGCCCTAATAATGGTGTAATGTTATTCACTTTCTACGAAGTGGGTAATTTTTGTGAATAATAAATTAATTATTCATGGTTACCGACTAATCATAAAATTGACGCGGTCAATATTTTTTTTATTTTTCCAATAGTCGATATTAAATCATAAGGGATTGTTTCCCTAGTATTATTTTTCATGTAAAATAGTTATATGTACAAATAAAATATTTTCGATAATTAACAATAAGATACGTAGGTGGCGAACGGAAATGTGACTACTCAAATTTAACGACAGTATTACGTTATTTAACTATAAGTTCGTTTCTAAAAGAAATAAAAAAAACCCTAAGCAATATGAAATTTTTCACCCTTTGACTGGTTGAAGCCTCTTGATTACATTTTTTATTTTTGTCAATTTGGAAGCATAATTTTAGGTAAATATTAAATTAAAAACATCTGTTAAGAGCATCAGCCTTCCAGTCGAATTAGTTCGAAGAATTTTGCTTCGATGCTTGTTTTCTGGCTGACCTTTAATCGCTGGAATAATAAAATAACGACTCTGGACAATTGGGATCAACTGTGAACAGTAGCAAGACCTTTTACTTCTCACCTACACTACAGGACACTACTACGTTTTAACGGCTAGAGTGGTCATTAAAGAGCCCAGACATATAGCAACTCATTCTTGCATAGACTAAAATAATCGAAGTTTTACCTGTACAAACAAACAAAATATTTTTATAGAGAACATCACTCCTGCTACATAACCAAAAATTAACTTCCCCTTCCCCAATTTATGACATTTTCCACATCTTAGTTGCATTCTTTTGAGCCTCACTAATCAATTGAGCGCCTGTTCGGAGTACTCACAGAGTGGTGCATCCACTATAAAGCAGCGTTCACACTTTTGCAACGGAACAGATTTGATGAAAGACGATCAGTCAGTGGCATTTTCCACATGAGGTAATCAATGAAACCTCGTAACTTATTAAATAAAATATCGTAGCATTAATGGGCAAAAATATGAAAATGTTATAAAATTATTCTCAAAGCTTACTATTAAGTTTAACGGTAACTAACAGCCTTCAATTGGTCAGATTTAAGCTTAAAAGGTTGACATGGAGTTTAAACTTGAGTTACAAAAGTTCTCCTAAAGACGACTAATAAAAACTTAAACTTTAAAATATCCCATAAAAAGAAATATAAACTTTCATAAGGATATTTAATAATAAGTTAATATTTCCCTACTAAGAAAATACATAGAAAAGTATAAACATAAAAAAAACTTAAAATATAAAATTACATTTTACGTCAGCTGGATTTTAGTCTTAAAAAATAAAAATTACCGCCACAAAGTGAGTTATGCTTGCATTTATTTTAAGGATACTAAAGTTATAACGATAGTGTGTCCGGTTTATAATAACAGAAAATATAAAATTTTGAAAACTGTGCGAACTTTAAAAAAGTATTAAATAAATAAGTATATCAGTTAATTAATATAAAACAATTGTATACTTTTTTATGGCAATTTTTTGAGATCGGTTCAATTTTAAAAAATAATATTTTACTCTTTTTAGTTTCAATTATTCTTTGTAATGGACAGCTTTAATAATAATAATGTTACACGAATGACTGAAAGAAATTCAAAAGAGAGTAAAATGTTTTTGGAACAAGGTAAATAAGGCGATGGCTCAATTAGAAATACGCAAATAAGATAAAGTTTGCCAACAAACAATTTTCTTAAGCATCACCTTTTGCAATGTGACGCATTTTCGTAGGAGGGGAGCAGGTCGTGCTCTACGGATCTACTTTGAATACGGCAGCGGAACATCAGTCAGTGGATATTTCTCGTGCAGACAGTCATCGGTCAAAGGCTCAGCGCAGGGGTATCGATTTGACGGTATCTACTTATATTCGGAATGTCCCTGCTCTCTGAACTGATGAACGGTTTGACTGCCTGAAGGTCAAAACATCCACTCGGTGGACGGTTCTCAGGCGCCACCCTCGGGATTCATGTGGTCGAGGGCCCACTTATGCACCCGGCAGCTTGTTACAGTGGAGAAACGGCAAGCCAGGGGTCAATTGTGCGTCTTAGTGCTGGCTGCCGGCTGCCAATTGTTATATGTAATGTTAAAAATGGGACTAGGTAATAAAACAAATGGTTAAAAAAAATCCTGTATCCTGTATTCCATTCTTTTATAAAATGACATGACCTAAAACTAACTTACAATTTTAGATGGACAATAATGTAAACAAATAAACGGTCTGGAGAGCAAGAGTATGTTATGAGAGCTGGTCACGGTAGCTCGTACTGGTCGGTTACGCCGAAGACGGTAACCCGGCGGTATCATTCATGACGCTGTTCACGTTAGCTCGTACTAAGCGGTTGCGACGGCTCGTACTCAAATTATCGCGTATCTAGAATCCGCGGACGCTATTCACGGCACTTCGTACTAACATTCGACCGACGACGGTATACACGGTATGTCTAACAGTAACCCGGCATCGATCAGCGGTAGGCGGCGTCTCTACACGGCGACGGTGATCTCTACACGCGGCGGCGGCGATAAACGTCGGGGCGGCAGTTGTTATGCGCCCTTATCAACAGACATCGGAGGGCACCTAGCGGTAAAACACATTCCTGGTCAACACGGAAACAAAACCACTTCTTACGGCATTCAGTGCGTGCATGTATAGGTGACGGTAGGAAGGAAAGAAATGAACTGACGCTGCCCGTTCTTATAAGGGTTCTCGACAGCGTCAGCAGAATGGAACGACATTGCCCGTTCTTATAAGGGTCCTCGACAATGTCGACCAATAGCGGTAGGAAATTAGGAGAGGAACTGACACTGCCTGTTTTTATAAGGGTCCTCGGCAGTGAAGGTAGGATGACACAACATTGCCCGTTCTTACAAGGGTCCACGGCAATTCTGGCCATTAGCGGGGTAGAACGTAAGGAAGGAAGTGTATGATGAAACACCATATACACACAAGCCTAGCTTCACCTACATTGTTAGACCAGGAAGGCGCGGTCCGGCAGGCGACCCAGTCCAGTCCGTTTAGACTGTTGACCCGGGTGGAGAATGTGCAGTTCTCCGCGAATTAACGGTCTTCTCGAGCTTAAGTAGACAGCCCGAGCTCCCACTACGGTGACGTGTGACGGCGTGCGGTGATCGCGCATACAATACTGCTGTATGGGGCTCGCGGACGCTCTAAAAATCTCGGAAATTATATTTTTCATCATAGCGCGGTAAATTTAATTATATGTCGGTAATCTTGAAACTTTAAGCATTCTTGTCCCGCAAGAATGAGATTTTTCGGATGTAAAATAAATAAATTAAATCCCGGCGAATATACTCATGCCCAAAAATATAGTAACTTCGTTACAGGAATATACTTTTCGTGTGGAAACATTTTTACCAGTATCTTGATTAAATACGAAAAATTGAATTAAAACATCTCCCTCCTATCAAAAATTTCTTTTTCAATGTTTATTTTTTGAGGGTTTTTCAGTTGTCGCTTTCTTGCGTAAATCTATCGTGAAGATATTTTTACGTAACTACCTTGAATAACTTCTGCATCAAAAAATTTTCATTCCTTGAAAAAAATTTGAATGAATGAATATTAAAAAAATGTCGAATTTACAACCTTCTTTTGAAGTATATTAAAAAAAAAAAAGAAAGAAAAGAGAGAAACTTACTATGAAGAAGAGATCAATGTTCAGTTACTCTTCATGGGTAGCATGGCTGATCCAGCCAATGAAAATATTAAAACTTTAGTATACAGGACCGGTACACTGGAAAATATCTCAACTCTGGGTCTAACCATTCTGTTACAATCCAACGAGAAATTATACACAACCTTTATAATTGCCTCTTAACTATATGTACCAATGTAGATTCACAGAAAAAGAGGTAGCAAATATTAAATATGATTCACAGCCTGGATGTTTGTTTTGGATTAAAATCACATCGGTAACGAAGACCATTTAGCAAGAGGAACGACAGTTTAACGTGAATTTTAGACTACGATCACGCGGTATTCCCATTCGCGTACTAACTATGCCCGGAGCCAATTAACTTCACTGATCAGACGTAAAAAGGCCACTGAAGTGAACCCATGCCTTAGAGCACGAAAGGTCTTCTTCTTCTTCTTTCTCAGCCCATTGACGTCCACTCCTGGACATAAGCCTCTCCGATGGTCCTCCACTGGGATCTGTCTCTCGCCTCCTGGAGCCAGTCTTTTCCAGCAAACTGTTCGGTTCGTTTCTCGCGGTCGCTATTGCAGTAATTTACACGTCCATCTATTGGACTGTTGTCTAGCTATGGGCCCCGCTCATTGCCACTTTAGTCGTGATATGCGTTCAATGACGTCAACTACTTTGGTTCTTGATCTTATTACTTGATTTCCTATTTTATCCCGTAACAAGATTCCCAACATTTGTCTCTCCATGGAGCGTTGAATGACTCGGAGCCTATTTGTGTTTTCTTTGGTTAGTGTTATCGTTTCCATGCCCTAAGTAGCAACAGGCAAGACACACGTGTTATACACTTTCCGTTTAAGGTTGATTGGTGTTTCTATCTCTTAATACGTACTGCAACTTTCCAAAGGCAGCCCAGGCCAGCCCTATTCTCCTTGTTATTTCCGCCGTTTGATTCTCTTTGCCCAGTTTCACGACAAATAGATGTACTCTTGGACATTCTCTATGATTTCATTTTGAATTTCTATTTGTACATTTGCGTCAGGGCTCATTAACTTAGTTTTCCCCAAGTTCATCTTAAGTCCCACTTTTCTCGCCTCTTCATTGAAATCTTGAAGTATTTGTTTTAGCTCTTCTGGATTGCTAGACATGACTACAACATGGTCGGCGAAACGAAGATGACTAAGATAAGAACCGTCGACTCTCAGACCTTTCTCATCCCAATTTAGTTTTTTAAAAACATCTTCTAAAGCTAGGGTAAATAGTTTCGGAGAGATGACGTCTCCCTGACGCACACCTCTCATAATGTTTATTTTTCCGGTTTTTGTGTCTTCGTCGATTTTAACCTGTATAGTTTTGTTTAATATATGTTCTGTATGATAGTGGTATACCTGGAGTCAATTCTAGCATTATTAAGAGATTTCAAGATCGCCTATGTTTCTATAGAGTCAAAGGCCTTGTGAGAATCTACAAATGCCAGGTGTATAGGAATGTTATATTCCTCGGTTTTTTCTAGGGCTGTGCGTAGGGCTTGGATATGATCTATCGTACTACATCCACGTCGAAAGCCGGCTTGCTCCACAGGCTGGTACTAGTCAAGCTTTTCAGTCAGGCAATTTGTCAATATGCGGGTGAATAGTTTATATAGGTGGTTTAATAAACTGATTGGACGTTAATTTTCTATATTTGTTTTGTCCCCTTTTTTGAAGAGAAGTACGACTTGTGCGGTATACCATTGTTCTGGTTCTCTACCTTCGTATAAGCATTTATTCATCAGTGTTTGTATCGCTTTTTCAAGATTGTCTCCACCCATCTTTAACATCTCAGTTGTAATTTGATCCTCGCCCGAGCATTTTCCATCCTTCATCTGTTTTAGTGCTCTTTTTATTTCATCTAACGATATCTCCGGCAAATGTTCAGATCCTACATTTTTTATTTATTTTACTGTTTTTGTTGGATCTTGATCCGTATTGATCGAGGAGTATAAGTCCGCAAATAATGCTTCCACAGCCTTTATGATGTCATCTACATGTGTTATGATGTCATCTACACCGCTTCTCTGTTCTTTAATTTTGTTATTTTGGTTCGTCCTCTTGAGAGACTTGACTTCAAAACTTTCATATTTGCGTTTCTTTCTATTGTTTCGTGTATTAATTTTGTTTTGAACGTTCTAATGTCTTTTCTTACTTCTTCCTTGATATTTTTATTCAGTTGTTTAAAATCCTCTGTGATCTCTCAGTTAACTTTCGTCTTTCCATCATCTGTAATGTATTTGCAGTAAGTTTCTTGTCTGTAGTTTTCCTTAATCTTCCACATACTTTTTTTATTGATGTTTTTATAGTAGTTTGGATTTCATCTATAATTTCATTGATGTTATGTTGTTCAAAAGTATTAGGCGATTTCAAACTTTTCGCTATTTCGTATTGGTATTCGCTTTCTCGTGTGTATAGTTCTTTAGCTGCGGGAGTTGAGTGTGAACGGATCAGCTTATATCTTTCCTGTTTGAGGTTCATGAGGAGTCTTGTCCTAACCAGTCTATGATCACTGCCGGTATTAAATGTGTTTAAGACTGAGATGTCTACAAATATTTCTTTCTTGTTGCAGATCACGATATGTATTTCATTTTTAGTTTTATTGTACGGGCTTTTCCAGGTCCATTTTTGCTGAGGAGGTTTCTTGTAAAAAGTATTGAGGCAGTAGAGATTTTCACTTTTCAGTTAGTTGAGTAGCATCTCACCTCTTGCGTTTCTGTCGCCGAGGCCAGAATTTCCTATATGTTCTGAGTCGTCATTTTTCTTCTTGCCTACCTTAGCTTTGAAGTCGCCAAGTAGTAAGACATAGTGAGTTTTTTCTCTTCGTTTGGAATCTGATATATCTTCGTACATTTTTTCCACTATTTCGTCTTCTGTGGTGCTAGTTGGCGCGTACACATTTATAATTTGTAGGGTGTAGCGTGTATTAAGTTTAAATGTTATGTACATAACTCTCTCCGATATTGTACAAAAGTTTGTTATCATGTGTTTCAGACGTTTGTGTATTAGAATAGCTAGTCCACCGATATTTTGTTTTTTCAGAAGAACTCTGATATAATAAATGTCCTGTTTTTAACGTTGTACACTTTTCTTGTTTTAAGCGTGTTTCTTGTAGGCTCAGAATATCCCATTTGATATGTTTTATTTCTTGTTTTAGTTCAAGAACGTGATTTTCGGAGCTCATGGTTCGAATGTTATATGTAGCAATGCATAGGTAATTTTTCCCTTTACGATTTTGCTTTCGATTTGACATAATTGGGGTCGGTGAGGATGAATTTGTGCCGCCCCCAGAATCCTTGAGGCAGACCCTATCTAAGGTGTGGGATTTGACATTGTTTGTTCTACCCACCTGGGGTTCACTTCCAGACGTTTTTAAAATCACCAAAAATCACGAAAGGTACTCTCTCTTAATAAAAGAACTAACCTTAAGACAAGAATCACCCAACAAGTGACATTTTCCTTCTTTATAATCACATATATTAATCGAACTTCCAAAAAATACTACGACTTTTAGCAGTTACAACATAAAAACAGCATTCATATTAGGAAATATACTCAAAGTTCATTTAACAAGAACAAGAGCTAAAAACACTAATAAGAAAGAATGTGTATATTCAGGTTTAGATGAGTGTGGTAAAATTTATATCGGTGAAACAAGCGTTCAGTAGGGGTAGAGTTAATGGACATAGGACTCTTACCCAAAAAGGTAAAATGTTGAGATCTGGTATTGCAGAATACGCCAGGGATAAACAAAATTACATCAAATGTATTGAAGTTGTAATAATATAGAATGTAGCCGAACAAAAAAAAATTATAAAAGCAATTTACATAAAAAAAATAACAGAATCTTTAGTAAACCTATTGCTGAAATACCTAATCCTCATATCCCACTATAACTTTGCAGCCTCAAATCATTGAGTTTTGAACAGTGAAACGAAATCTCATCTTTAATGGAGATAATTTGTCCATAAACTTGTAGCTATAAGACGAAACTCTTAGTCTGGAAACAACATTTTAGTCAAATAATAGTATTAAGAATGAAATGGCCTTTATGATCATTAGAGCATAGAACCGATGTATTATGTTGAAACGATTCATTATTATTTTTCAATGAGTTTCATTTATTTTTTCAATTTTATGTCACCGAAATAAGTCTTTACTACCGAAAATCATAAATTATGAATCTGATATGATAAAATTAGAGTATTTATTTATCCATAAAAAAATTACCAAATGTGAAAAAGCACAGTATTTCAAAGAAAAAGTTAATATCTCGAGAATTCTCATAACGGATTTTACCTTCTACCTATAGGAAGTAAGTTAACAGCGTTAGAAAATTTACTAGCTGTAATTGCTGTCATTACAGTTCTCGCTTCACGGCTCATAAAATTACTGCGCTCGTTTACATTTATTTTGGTGGTGCTTTTAAACTTTGATAAAGTTGTAAGAGATATTTTAATAGACCGCTACCATTAAAATTATATATATATATATATATATATATATATATATATATATATATATATATATATATATATATATATATATATATAAATATATATACATATATATATATATATATATATATATATATATATATATATATATATATATATATATATATAGGTTCGTATCTCCGTTGGAACATCGAAATTTATTTATACAGCAGGTGGTTCCGCATATTCGTGTAAAATATAATCAAGACCTAACACAGATATATGCAAGAGGTTGTCTATGTACTGAAAAGGGCACCTCATTTGTATAAGAAAAAGGCTTTAGTGCTTACGCATTAGTAATACCATAAAAGAAATATTCCAAGAATTCTTATCCTGTACTATAATTTTGACGCTCCTAAACGAAACGCAAACTGGTACGCCGTCTCATTCATAAAAAGCAATTTACAATATTGTCAATGATTAGATATCAGTATTTTAATGTGATATAGATGCTTTTGTTAGAAAAAATTATAAAAGATTTAAATTTTCGGATTTATGTTAAAAACGTGGCAATTCTGCATATCTCTTTCTACCGAGTAAGATGGTAAGCTCGATCTTTTTATCGGTTTAAATGTAAGGTTGCCGCAGCCTAGTGAAGTTTTACTGAAAGGTTTGATCATTAGTAGTGAACATAACCCGATTCTCTCAATCCCCCCACTCCTCGACCTTGACCTTGACCTTGCTTCACCCCTCTTTGGCCCCGCCCACATGTCCTTGTCATTGACCTTGAAAGTGCACGTGTGCTTTGGCCTTGGCCTTGTGTTCAAGGTTGTGTGTGTGACCTTGACCTTGACCTTGGTCGAGACGACCTTGACTTTGTTGAAGGTCATCTTGGGTGTGTGACCTTGAAGTAGTTATTTGTGCATTGTAATAGTGTGGGATGATCTTGAAATGATTTTGACCTTGCAAATTGTTCTATAAATTGTGTGAGTCTACTTGCATTCATTCAGTGTGAAATGTCAGATACGGAAGTATCTAAAGAAAAAATTATAGAGCAAGTCGGCAGAGTAATTTGTTTATATCAGAGTAATTTAAAAAGTTTGTGTGATTTTGAAGAGAAGGATCTAGCATTTTTTCCTCTCGAATATTTAAAAACTTGCGTTGATACGCTGAGTTTACGGCAAATTTGGGATAAGCTGCCAGCGTCATATCGGTGTAACAAGGAACTACAGTTAAGCTTACCCTGTTACATTCACTATGAACAAATATATCGTCATCATATAGATGGGCCACCACCAGCAATAAAAAAGTGTCGTGAATGTAAAAATGAGTGAATAATATGAATAGTGCTTTGCAAGAGACAGTAAAAAAATTGGGCGATGAGTTCACTGAAACGGCTAATAATTATTTCAATGATGCAATGAAAAGTCGAGCAGAATGGGCGTCGCGCTATTGTGATTTGGCTTATGAATATGAAAAGGCTGCGAATGCATGTCGTAAATATTGCAGCAAAACAATAAATTTACAAGACTTTGTTCGTGAGATAAAAAAGTTGGGGTTTAGTGACTGTTTGGAAAAACTGATTAGGTTCATTGCAGATCCGGTTGTGTTAGATGAAATTAGAGTGTAGGACTTAAGTTTAACGTAGTAGTAGTTAATATGGAAAGTTTAGTGCGAGAAATGTACGAGGAATTTCTAATTTCTGCAGCCGGTTCGGAATTTTACGCATATGAAATGCAAGATTCGGAGGCTCAGGACTTTAGTGTATTTTTTAAGTATATGGACCATGCCGAAGTGTGTCTTTTAGCTAGTATAGTTTGTAAGAATTTTCTTAGAAATAAAAACAAACACTTATTATTGAACAAATTAAGGAAATTAGGTTTAGGTGATAATGTTAAACGCATAGAAGAATTGCAGAAAAAAAATCAATGAATAAAGTACATAAAATGTAGTTATTTGTTTCATTATATTTTGTCCTTGAAGTTATCCTTATACCAATTTAAATGTGTGACGTCATTTGACCTTGAATACTCCTCCCACTATTTCTATCGTTAAGCTACCCCCACCATTGTTACAATTCGACCTTGAAACCTCGCTATAAAGGTTCGTGGGAGAAGAAGTGACTTCAAACAGTCGCAGATATCAGTGGCATAAACATCAAATATTGTGTTCGTGTAGTGTTCTGAAAGTGCTTTTATATTCACGGTAATTTTTGGATTTATATACCATTTTTTCAATAATGAGTATTGCAAAAGAAACTCTAGATGAAATTAATGAAATGTTTAGCAAAGATTTCGAGGTTTTAGAGAAAAAAAAGGTTACCGAAATGATTGTAGGCAAAGTGTATAAAATTGTAAAGATGGTTTCAATGACTACACGATTTGGTAAAACTCTTTTAGTGGCTTTACACGATGACGGTGATAATAGCACATTTGAGACTTTTTTACCAAAACGTGTGGCCGAAACACTACCTGACGATATTGTAGATATTATGAGTAAAACTAAAGATAAATACACTCTAACTTATTTGGGACAGGGCACTAGAGTTTTTGGAAACAATACTCGAACATTATTACGTTTTGGCTCATTGGAGTAAATTGTATGTAAATTGTTTGAAAAAAAGGATGTAATTAAATTTAAAATATAGTTGCACATGTCAGAATACTTACGCGTGTTCATTATTTCTGTTAAAGATGTCTGCTGATGCGACGACGACGACGACGACCGCCAACGAATGTGTAGATAGATACATATTTTGGTTGGGGAGAGAATTAAGAAATAGGGCTCACGATATGTTAGATAGCGTAAATGATTGGTCGCATATTGATGTAACCAAAGATCAATATAAGAACGAGATCAGGGATACAATCAATTTTATGGCTGGGGCACACTTGTGCGACAAATTTTTATATGGTTCCATAGACATGGATACATTTTGTGCTGAAATGGTTGAAGAAGAATTAAAAGAATACCTCGTCAATATTCCACATTTACCAGGTGAGCTTGCTGCAAAATATGAATTGGTTTCTGCAACAGCAACAGCCCAAGACGTTGACGATCGAAATAGTGTCGGATGGGATAGAATTTTGAGCAACGAAAACGAAGACATGGAAAACTAATTTTTTATAATTTTTGTATTTGTGCAATTAAATAACTGTAAATAAATATCTATTACAATCACAGTTTTATTTTATTTCTTTTATAAACATACCAACCCAGTAGATCATAGTCAGTGTTTCTTTTTCTCAGCTGAAATATTTAATATAAGTAGGGCAAATAAAAATAAAATAGTTTAGTAAAGATTGAAAATGAGTCGAGGAAACAACACAATTGATAAATTTGGTCGTCAGAAATATAATGAAAAATATCATATATTATCTGGGCCACAAGGGATTGGTTTTAAACTTACAGCGGATGGGCAGTATGATATGGGTGGAAAAATCATAACCAACTTAGGCGAACCTAAAGATGATGACGATGCTGTGACAAAACACTTTGTTAATAGAAAGTTTTACAATTTTGCAGTTGTAATATGTGACATATTTAACAAGGATGTCCTCCCCATGATATACAAAAATAATAGTGAGCTTAAAACAAAAATTGAAGTTATGCAGAAAATACTCTATCATCAGCCTTTAAATGACTCATTAAGCGCACTGTCGTACGACTCGACTTCAAAAAAAATCTAAAAAAAGCAGGTTAAAGAATAGGAGAACGCACTCCGAGTGGCATAGCCTTGAAGATAACGTCGTAGTCGTCGGTGAATTGGACCTTCCCTCCAAGAATATTGAAATGTTATTTATGTGTATGATGTTTTATTGTCATTGTTTTTAATAATGAAGATTGAAATAAAAAACTTTATTTTACAATATATTGTTTATTTATTTTACATTTTAAATAAAAAATATAGTCATACAATATGTTATTTAAACAATATTAGCTTTATCTATCCAAGAGTTGAAGTGGTTGGGAAATCCTAGCCATTTGACAAATAATTGTTCGATGTGATTTTTCTTGCGTTGTCTAAGGACCTTTTCTACTAGATAAACGTCAGGACTGCTTGTTTTTTGTAGTTCTGATTCGTAAAAACACCCTCTTATAGGCTGACCTTCTAACGATTCCAACAAGTAAGTAGGTGGATTTGTAACGTTAACTTTTACAACTTTAAACAATTCGGTTGACCAAGAGGGCGTATATCCTTTCTCGAATAAGCTTTTGTACTTGCTAATACGCACAATGTCACCCATGGAAAACTTAAATTTTTTAGGTACAATTTTTAAATAATCATATGCTTTAATATGTGTTTTTTCTTGCACGTCTGCAGGCTTCATTCCAATGGTGCGATGTTTCGAATGGTTATAGGTTTTTGTTACTGCCGATAATATATGTATCCATTTGTAAGATCCTCTTGTCGAGAATTGTTTATATAAATTATTTTTTAAAGTCCTTATGACTCGCTCAACAATTGCAGCTTTCTTTGTGCTGTAAGTGGAATAATGATTTATATTATATTTTTTCATCAGGGCTTGAAAGTTTGTATTATAGAACTCCTTTCCTTGATCACTTTGCAGATTTGTTGGTGTATATGATGCCTCTTCAATGATGCTTTTCATCGCATTAGTAACTTCTATACCAGTCTTGTTTTTTATGGCTTTGGTATAGACAAATTTCGAGTAACAATTTATACAGACCAAAATATAACGATAACCATCGTTTTCATCAGCATACTGTTGCATTTCAGCCAAATCAATTTGCCACAAATCTCTGTATCCTTTTATTATCGTGCGCCGTCTTACAAAATTTTTTCTAGCCGTTCTATGTAGTTCATTAACAATCTTGATTTTTCTAGACTGGGCTCCATATTATTAATAATACTAAAGGTTTCAGATCGAAGGAAGAACTGAATAATATCATTAAATATTGAGCTTAATATATTATATCTTCTTCTCGTAATTCCTCTATGATTGACATAATTTCATTTTCGTGTCCAGTGTGACCGGCCATTTTGGAACTCCACAACAAGCGTAAACGATCCACCAACTCTTTAGCTTTGTTCCAGTAGACATATTGAAATTTTTTCGAAGATAATTTCTTTTTTGTGGGTAACTGTAGTTTTTCCGAGAGATTTTTTCTTGTAATAGTACCACCTAATTTTGTGCCCATTATCAGAGGTTTAATAATTCGTAAATATTTGTTCCATCTGGTCTCCCGTAAACCATCACTTTTTTTAAAATTGTTGTAGACAGCATTCGTTGATTCCAAAATTTCCTTGTACGTTGAAAGTACATTATCACTTAATTGTTGTTGTTCCTTGCCTACACTTGGGGGTGTTTTAAGAAATAACAAATCATAAAGTGCCGGTGATCCACCATATTCTGCAATATTTTTCCCTTTTTTGTATAAGACAATATTTCCATTTCGAAAACGCACCTCTAAATTACCAATAAAATTTTTGTTATGATCTGTTTTTGAACCAAAACGTACACCATATACAGTATCGTATAGAGATGGTTTCAAACGTAATCCTTTCAGGTGTGCGTTTAAAGTATCGGAAGTTGTGGTGTCAGCGGATGCGAGAGATGTATTAGTTGATGTCGAGGGTGTATCAAACACCGATTGGCTAATATCTTCTTTTGAAATGCGATGCTGCTGCTGCTGCTGCTGAATAGGTGTGGAGGTTTGAAAGGAATGTGTAGGTTGGGGAAAACCTGATATTTGAGTCGACTGCACTGATGTACTGAGACTATGTGGCTTTGTAGCTGGATAATGTTGTTGCTGTTGTTGTTGCTGCTGCTGCTGCTGCTGACGTTGCTTAACCACATCAGATATAGTTGTCAACGGCTTAGAAATGGGTTCGTAAAACTTTTCCAATTCCACAACATTAAATTCTTTAGCCGCTTTAATTTGTTTAAATTTTTTTCTGACGGCATTGGTAGCTTCCACTAGTTTACGTTTTAAGTCGATCGCGTTATTCATGATGTTAACAAAGGACGTTTCAACAATCAAATGAGCGTTTTCTCTTATTATTACAGTAATATATAGCTATCAAATCCTTTGCGGTATCTTCCCGATTTCACATCACTGTCTTTATCAATTACTAAAAATCCATACTTATTATCCCAACATTTTGAGCACATTTCTTGAAATTGAGTAAAAGTTAGATCCGGTGAAACGTGGTCGGAAAATATGTGTTTCATATTCAACTCATCTTGTTTAAACATAATAATAAAATTGGCGTTGTCTCGCACAAGCTGTTTAGGCACTCGCGAATATGTTTGCGCTAGGTAAAAGGAGTCGATATTTTTATGACGTCCCATGCTAAAGTACGATCTTATAACATCTTGTTTTTCACATATAACATCATCAAAGATAAATATAGAGTTTGGTTTTGCATCGGACGGTTCCACAATATTACTGGAATCACTAAAGGCATAGTAGCCTAAACCTTTGATGGGCGCTAAAATTTTCCTTAAATACTCATATTTCGGTTGATACAGAGATTTCGAGTAAATATAGACATTTTCGAAACGTAGCCCAAGGGGGTGTGTAAGCAGCGAAATCATGACATTAGTTTTTCCACAATTGGATGGACCAATTAACAGGCCGCGAATAGAGGAAGGAAGTAAAGGACCGTGTCTCTTCATTATCTTCTTTTCAAATCCAAGTCCGACTTTTTCATCGAAATTGTCAATAGGAAGTTTTTGTTTAAGATCGATAACGCGCATCTTAGGAAAATTTGATATTTTATAGGCAATTTTTCACAAAAACTGTCATTCAGATGCCGAGCGTCAAACGAAGTGGACGGTCTCACGTTTCCAACAAAACTGGATACGGTATTGTGAATTCGTTAATAAATAAATTACCATTCGAGGTACACATTCCTGGTTATCAATATTGCGGACCCGGAACAAAAGTAATAAAACGTGTAACAAGAGGTGATCCAGGCATTAATCCTTTGGATGCCGCATGCAAAAAACACGATTTAGCCTATTTACATAATAAAGACAACATAAGTGCGAGACATCGAGCGGATTACGAGCTCGAACAAAGTGCTTGGAATAGAGTAAAATCGAAAGATTCCAGTTTAGGTGAAAAAACAGCAGCTTGGTTAGTTACAAACATCATGAAAGGAAAACAACGTTTTGGTATGGGTGTACCATCATCATTATCAACAAAAAAAACATCTAGTAAAGGCACGCGTCATACAAAAAGGAAAGGTGTTAATAAAAATCGACATGTTCGGAAAGCCAGTTTCGGAACAGCTATTCGACAAGCAGTTCGAAGGGAATTATTAAAAGCCGGAAGTAAAAATGTGTTGGAAAAAAATGTCATGAATGCATCTAAAATAGCTCTGTCGGCAGCACGTAGATCGGTAAAAGCGGCAGGTGGCAAAAGGAAGGTTCGTACACCGAGAATAATACCGATTCCTAAAACTGGTGGAATATTACCATTAATACCAATTTTTGCCGGGTTATCAGCTTTGGGTTCATTAGCCGGTGGGGCAGCGGGAATTGTGCGCGCCATAAAAGCAGTAAAAAAAAGCAGCGAAGATAAAACCGGTGCCGGCCTGTATTTAAAATCGAAAGGAAATGGTTTGTTTCTAAAGCCATATCGTAAAGGTATGGGATTATTTTTAAATCGTAGATCAAAAAACTAATTGAATCCCTACCTCGAAGACCACTATCTAACATCGATATAGAAAAATATGCCAAAAAGAAAAGAATAGGACACTTTCGAGGCGTTTATATGAGGGATTTATTACCTAGACAAGGTCCTCGACGTTACGAAGCAGCAATAGTGAATTTGGATAGTACGCGTGGTGCAGGGACTCATTGGGTAGCTTATAGAAAAAATAATTCTAAAGTAACATATTATGACAGCTTCGGCGATTTACCCCCACCGATCGAATTGGTACGATATCTACAAACGGGATCGGAACCATCAAAAATTATTTACTATACATACGATCGTCAGCAGGATTTTGGAACAGTCTGGTGTGGACATTTGTGCTTAAAGTTTCTTGTCGAATCATCAGCGTAAAAGATGTCATCATCATCATCGTCACCATTAACACCGCAAATGGATCGCAATAACTATACTAAAATGTTGCAATCACTGAAAGCATTTCATCTAGCCGGAGGATTAAGGAAAATGACCGTGAAACAGTTAGAAAACATGCCCAAGGAAGTGATGATTGCATTAGCCCCAAATGAAATTCCATTCGTTTGGGAAAAGTTGCCCGAGCACCTTAAAAGCGATATCGATATATTAAAATATCAGTGCGATTGCAAACATTATTTCAGCAGCAGCAGCAATTTAAACGAGGTTACGTCTGATGAGGATCTTACAGCTAGAAAAATATTTTGTTGTTATTGCAAAATCAGCGATGTGCGCATAAAAGCAGAAAATAGCATAAAAACATCACTATCTAATGCAGTGAGAAAAGGTGTGAAGATGAATCTTTTTAAATGTTGCCGCTAAGAATAAAACCGAGATGTGTGATGTTTAATGGTTAGTCATGTCTTATACGTTCACACTAACAGGACACTCGAGCGTCTTAAGCGCCGATTTTTATCCACCAGTCGAATTAAATAGAGAAAACAAATATGGTCTGGCATTGCTGGGATTTTACACATACAATTCAATTTTTAATGTGGACGAAAGCAACAATAAGTTTGCCTACATGAAGGAGGGTTACACCACCGAGTCGATACAATTGCAGATTCCACCTGGGGCCTATGAAATAGATGAGATAGGTAAAGCTATGTTGGAGGCTTTGAGGATTTCAACTGAAGAAAAGAACGATGGAATCTTTTACTTGGTTGCTAATAATAATACGTTGAAATGTGAACTGAAATCCCAATATACTATAGATTTCCGGGGAGAGGCGAGTATCGGTAAAATGTTAGGATTTAATCATACAGTGTTAAAAAGAGACAAAAAGCACGAATCAACCGAGATGGTGGAAATAATGAAAGTACGCATCATACGCGTAGATTGTAATATAATTTCCGGAGCATATATGAATTCGGTGGAAGGTCATACCTTGTTCGAATTCGATATCGACGTGGAGCCCGGTTACAAAATCAGTAAAGAACCGCAAAATAATATTTATATGCCGTTAATGCCGGCAGGACGTCAGTTTATCGACAACATTACTCTTCGCATCTTGGACGATAGCGGTGATCTAATCAATTTTCAAGGCGAGAAAATAATCGTGAAATTGGAACTGAAGAAACTTTCATAGAAATGGGTTTTTGCTTCAATCGTCAATTGTGTGTGCTGTCGACTAAGATGGGGGAACCGCCGAAACATAATAAAAGTAAAAGAAGAGTTAACGTCAAGGTTAGTCGTCGTCCAGACGTTAGATCACAAACATCTCAACAGTTATCTGCCGAAGACTATAAATTTTTAAAATCAATCGGTCTTAAAGTGCGAAAATGATTTCCACCACCAGCGATAAAATAGAGGTTTTCTCCGAGCCCATCTTGGACAATTCCATTATTAGTCTAGAAGAGCATACGTATAAACCATACGGATCTCCATCATTCAACAATTCGGATGAAGTCCGTATCCCCATTAATTTTCAAGATATTATACTGGATATCGCCGAAAGTTACATATATATCGAAGGAAAATTTAAACCCATAGACGCAACGAAAAGATGTTTTTTATCAAATAATGCCCTCGCATTTTTGTTCGATGAAATTCGCTACGAGATGGGAGGTGAACAGGTCGCCGTGGTTCGTAAACCTGGAGTTACGACGACATTAAAAACCATGGTTTCATTCGGAAGTTTGCAACAAAGATCTCTCATGACGTGCGGATGGGGTCTCGACGAAGCAAACCAAGATATCGTAGACACGACAAGTAACGTATTCTCCGGGAAATTACCCTTAAAATATCTTATGGGATTCGCCGAAGATTACGCAAAAGGTGTTTTCAACGTAAAACAAGAGCTTATTATGATTATAGCTCGCACTTTTACCAATTGTTACGTCGGCGAAGTAGAGGCAGAAATTAGTATCGACAAAATCGAATGGAAAATTCGTCACATCATTCCAGACGACAAGCAAAAATTGAAAATACTGTCTCGCATTAATAAAGGAGGAAACAATGCCAGTATTCAAATGGCATATCGTAAATGGGATCTGTACGAATTACCAGCTTTAAGGCAAACATCTTCCGACGTGTGGGCCTTGAGAACGAGTACAAGTCTGGAAAGACCGCGCTATATAATCGTCGGGTTTCAAGACAGCAATAATTGCGACAAGAAAGAAAAAAACGCAACCCAGTTTACCCACGCCGACGTATGCGACATTAGACTGTATCTGAATTCAACCGTTTATCCATACGAAAGATGGAATTTAGATTTCGCCAAGAAACTGTACGCAGCAGCCTATTACAATTACGAAAACTTCCAAAGCAGCTACTACGGGCGCGAGATAAACGATCCGATGATAACGTTCGCGGAATATATGAAAAACCCCGTTTTTATTATCAATTGCAGTCATCAACCAGAGGCGATTAACTCATCGACAGTGGATGTAAAATTGGAGTTCCAAACGAGAAAGAATAAATTCCCCAAAGACACTAAAGTGTACGCATTAGTTATTCACGACTCATTTTTTAGTTATAATGTATTAAACGGTTCGGTGACCAATAAATCTATATTTTAATGTATCTATTATATGTAACACAAAATAATGTTCTTGAATCAATAAATTTGTAATGAGTGAAGTAGTAGTTTTATATTTATTTGAAACCCAACCAAAAAAAAAAAAGCTGCCGGAAAAGCCCGCTCTTTAAGAAAAGAGTACGGGAATTTAGAAAATGGTGGTTTATTAAGTGGAAAAAAGAGCTTAAATAACACAAGAAAAAATTTTTAAGGCAAAATATGAAAACAACGATTTAGAAAATTTGTAGGAAAGTGACGGTTAGGAATAGGGAAAAAAGTTATAAGAAAAAATTATAGAGGAAATCGAGTACTATAAGCAAGCATTTTTCTCGATAGTAAAAACGTAAAAAAAAATTTTTTCAAAAAAAAATTGAAAAATGGTGAATGCGCGCCAAAGTTGAAGTTTTGGAGCAAAATGATATTAGGAAATTAGAAAGAGAATTTTTTTCTACATATGGTAGTACTTTTCAAAATTCGGAAAGATGAAATTTTAAGAAAAGGGTTATAGTAAGTTAGTAATTTGGATTTTTTAAAGCGCTGTAGCTCGGGAACCGTTCAAGATAGAAAAAAAATAAAAGCACTTTGATAGCCCAAAATTTTGAGGAGAATGCGATGGTGTAAAAAAAATTATAATTTTTTTTTTTTTTGAAAATGCTGAATACGCGCTAAAGTTGAAGATTTAGAGAAAAACGGTATTGGGAAATTAAAGAGAGAACTTTTTTCTACATATTGTAGTATTTTTGAAAATTCGAAAAAATGAAATTTGAAAAAAAGGGTTATAGAAAGTTAGTAATTTGAATTCTTTAAAGCGCTGTAGCTCGGGAACCGTTCAAGATAGAGAAAAAATAAAAGCACTTTAATTACCTAGAATTTTGAGTAGAATACAATGGTGAAAAAAAAATTTGGAAAATCTTAAAAATGACAAAAAATTTAGACGAAAAAATTGAAATTCTCGAGTTATGAGGCTAGGGCCGCCGAACGGGAGTATGTGGAAGTTGTAGGGGGAGGGTTTTTTTTTTTTTTTTTTTTTTTTTTTTTTTTTTTTTTTTCTAAGTCCACCACCGCCTCCCCCACCCTCCCACCCGCGGAGGGAAAAAAAATCGATTTTTGATGGTTTCAGAGCGATTGCGCGGCTCCTTCACCATTTTCTCGCAATTTTTGAGGTATCGATTTTTTTATTTGCGGTGACAGAAGTTCGGAAATTTTTTTTTTGGATTCTAGAGAAAATTTCCCACAATATATGTATTTTTCCAATTTTTTATCGTCAACCGTTACGATGCCAGAGCCCATCCAAAATGCGATGAAAAAATTTTTTTTATATTAGCGAATCGGGAAAAATAGTGTGATATACTTCAACTCTTCCTTATTACGATACCGTCAAAACATTTTCAAAATTTTCCTTACCTTGCCTGAAAATAATTAAAATATATGCATAATTTGCATTTTTTGTAAATATGTAGCAAAGTAATGGTTAGAAATATCAAAAAAATTTATTTGAAAAAAATGTAGAGAAAGTCTAGTACTATATGCTAGAAAAGTGGAGGGGGGTAGTTTGTGTCCATACCAGAGATACGGTGAGTTATAAAATCATATTATTCTCAAACTTATATAATGCATATATGCACTCCACCTTACCCCCTCCAACTTTTTGAATGTATATAGAGGCCGGTATTAGAATTATTTCATCATTACACATTCGATCGGCAAGATGGAAGATATACCAAAAAGGATCATTGGCATTGTCAGGCCATTCGTGCCCGGCAAGATATGCAAGTGTGAGGAGTGCGGGGGTACCGCACCAGGAGCGGCACCTTCGGCACCGCCTGCAACGCCGACACCACCAGCGACGACGACGGTGCCGCCAATGAGAAGACCAAGGGCTGCACCTAGGTCGGTGTTAATATCGTTGGGTATTACTCCACGGTAGGCACCCCACCCTCCCCCCAGGCCCTTTTAGGGCCACAAAAACGGTCCTTTTCAGGACCACATTATATTTTGATCGTAGTTTAGTAATCGTCACTTATGGGGCGAGATATTCGTTTAACGACGATTTGTCTCGTAGCTTAAGTGCCAAGTTATATGCTTGAGAACCTATGAAAATGTTAACAGTTCAAACAAGGTTTCTATTATTTTTTTTTTTTTGTAATGTATTCTTCACAAAATATTAAGAATAAGTCTTATTGTCTAAACAAATCTAATTCCTTATTTAAAGTTTTTGAAAAAATCAATAATTCTATAAGCTCTCACCAATACATAACATTTAGAATCCGTTGGTGGGGTGGGGGTAGTTCTATATATATGAGACTGGGTCAGTTACACAGTCATATATTCATCAACCCTCATACGATAAACATGGAGGAAGAAAGACCCGCCAGCCGAGGCTCATCCATCTTTAGTGATGACACCGTAGCCGACAACGTTGGAGACCTGCAAGTCTTCGACGACGACGACGAGGTGGATTTTGAAATTGACGTCCTACGTTGGGACGACTTGGATGAGCCGATTCCGCTAGTATATGACCATGATCCGGGTCTAGTGGAATTAGACGACGCGGGTGATTGGGTCTTACAAAGACTCGAAACTCCGTCGCCGCAGCCAGAGCCGGACTCGACGGAAGATGCGGTGCTGGAAATTCCAGCATCACCAACACCCGACGACCCACAAGGCCCCTGCGATTCGTCAAGCTGGTGGTCGACCAGCGAGGATGGGGCACCATAAGCCCCACACTCTCCCTGGCCCTTTTTAAGGGCACACAACAACGGTCCTTTTCAGGACCACAAAATACTTTGATCGTAGTTTTAGTACATATTAGTACTTTGTTACTAATATTGTATGTATAGAATATACAATATTAGATACAAAGTATTAAAACTTTAAGTGCTGGTGGAACCCAGCTAAATCGTTCGTTCGTATTTGAGACCACAAACAACTTTTGGTCTCAATACGTAATATGACATTTGTTTTCACCCCCCACCATTAATTTGTCTCTATATATACGACCATCAATACTTATTACAATCATTTTAGTTCAACATGTCAGGGACTCAACAACAACAACAACAACAACAACAACCCATCCAATGCCCTGTGGTAGATTCTACCACAGAGAATTGTTTGGAGTGGGAGCCGAACGATCCTAGATGGGATGAACTTTGGCGGTTCATCATCGAATACACAGAGGACAGCACCGCCACCCCCGCTGATGATGATGACGGGCCGTGCGACTCCACAACTCAATAAAAGAGTCGCATGTTTTAAAACCAAACGGTCCTTTTCAGGACCACAAAATAATTTGATCGTAGTTTTAGTTGGTTATAATACTTTGTAACCAATATTTTATGTTTTTTTCATAAAAACATACAATATTGAGATACAAAGTATTAGAAGTTCTGGCGACAGAACCTTAACTTCATAAACCGAACCATGTTTTAGCATACTTGTAAATATTATCAGAAAATATTTACAACTATTGCTATTGCGTAGTTTTAGTGGATTATTCACTTTTTTTTTTTTTTTTTTTTTATTACCTAATATTATGTGGGACAGGGCCTATATGAAATAACACACAAAAATAAATTTTCAAGTCATTTTTATTCTCATTATAAAATATAAAAAATTTGATCAAACACTTTTTTATTAACTACAATATATATATATATATTTACAAACTTAATACTATAAATTAAAAGCTAATATCTACAACTACCTAACACCTACTACATAATTTATTAAAGTCCTCTAATTGTCTTTTTAACCGCGCAGATTTCACCTTTTTTATCTCTAATTGTTTTTCAAGTTCTATAATGTCACTGGCACACTCGTTCACTTCATTCACTAACCGTTTTTTCATGGCATAAATGTCAGTCAATTTGGTCTTCTGAGAGTTGGTGAAGTCTTCGACCCACTCCGGTTGTGATGGCTCGGAAGAAGACGCGGTTTTATTTGGTGAAGACGATGACGACGACGACGACGACGAAGCAGCGGAAACTTCATCGCCTTCAAAACACCGCTTAAACCGCTTCTTCATGGGTTTCCGGCACCCCAATATCGGCGACAGTGGTGCTGGCGCTGGGGAAGACTTCACCTCCGACACTATTACATTCTCGACGCTGGCCGGTGTTGGTGGCGTTGGTGGTGTTGGTCCATCGGGGCCTTCTATGACTTCCACTTCTACTGACAGTGGCTCTTGCGGTGCTGTTTTTAGGAAGTCGGGTAATGGAACAGGGGTGGAGGGACGCTTAAAGTTAAACTTTTTCTTCTTCCCTTGTCCCACACCTTTAATCGCCGAATAAAATGTTTTTTTATCGGCGATTTCCGACTTCCGCATAGTCAAGAGCTTTTGCAGTTTCGACGCTTTCGGAGAAGATTCCCTAGGCCGCGATGCTTTTCGCACAACCACATCACTAATCACATTAATTTTTGGCTCTTTCTCCTCCGTCCAGCATTCCAGGAATTGCGCTGCCGACTGAACCAACTCCTCGTCGCGACCATCGTTGAGGGCTCGGTCTTCGGCATCTTCATGCTCCACGCCATTCCAGTTCTCGAACACCCCCGGACTTAGCACCTCTAAACCACTCATGTTATCGAGCATGCCTTGCTGTGAACCGCAGCTCACGTCAAGAGCATCTAAAAGAGACCGTACACTAGACATTTTCGATATTCCAACTCACACAATTAACTTTTTCTTAGCACTGTACTGTTTGCTGTTCTGACGAACTGTGAAGAGCTCGAGCCAGCAAGTCTGCTTTTATGCCCATTTCCCCCACTACACCGCCTTTATTCCTTTTGTTCGATGCATTAAGTATAATATTTAAACTTGTCAGATGCAAGGCCAAGGCCAAGGCCGACGTAACCGGCAATACCAGGGTCGTTTTCAGGGCTGTAATTTTCATGGATTTTTTTTTTGTCCCTGTCAAGGTTATTTTAAAGAAGCATATAAATATAGTACTAAACTTGTTAGATGCGAGGCCAAGGCCAAGGTCAAAGTACCCGTCAATGTCAGGGTCGTTTTCGAGGTTGTAATTTTCAAGGATTTTTTTTTTGGTCCTGTCAAGGTTATTTTAAAAACAAGGACATTAATGAACGTGCCATCCAGAGAAGAAATTGGGTCATAGAAGAAGCTTACCTGTACAGAAGAAATTAACATGTATTTTATTTCTTAATTTTTAATTTTTTGTTTGTTATTTTTTTTATTTTTTTTAATAATAAAAAGTAAACTCAATCTTTTGTTATATTTTAATTTTTTTTCAATAAAACAATAGTAAAATGAATCTGTATGTGTATTTATTAAACATCACCTAAAATACGTTTTGCAATCCATATTTTTCTGCAGAGTCCGTTTATTAATGAAATAGAACCATATATTAGGGTGAAATCTAATGGTTTCAAATCAGTCTCACATAACAATGTCAGAAGTAAACACTATTGATAAGTTCGGTCGCAAAAGAAAATTTAAGGATTTTAACTTTATGCGAGGTCCTTCAGGAATAGGTTTTAAACTTACACCTAATGGAGATTACGACATGGGGAGCAAAAGATTGTGCTATTTAGCAGAACCTCTTGAAGGAGACGATGCGACCACACGAAATTATGTTGATAATAACCTTGCTCAGTGTGTGCAAGATACGCAGAAAGCTTTACATGACTCAACAATTGTTATTAAAGATATATTCAGAAACCAACTTGAAGGTTACGTACGCAAGAAATTAATTGAAACCGGTCAAGAACTTAGAGGATACATTGATGATACTGTTATTGCAATATATGAACTTAGGCAAGACGAACTGCGTGATGAACTTAACTCTAGAATGTTGAAAATTGAAAAGACTATGGAGGATCTTGTCAGCAAACCTGTTTCACATTAAACATTTACTCGTAGACCTGTGCGTTTAATTTACTATTAGACAAATTTTTCAACAATAACTTTTACAGTTTGTTATTTGTCGACACTTCATTATATTTATAATTTTAAAATAAAGGTTCAATAAAAAAGCAATCAATCAATGAATACATGTTTTTTATTTAAAAAAAAAAAAAAAAAAAAAAAAAAAAAAAAAAAAAAATTACAATACTATCGTTACATATTAATGTTGTATGTTTAATAGAAATAATAAAAACAATACAAATAATGAAATATGGATTTTCCAGATTACGTGCTGTCCTGACTTAGAAATGATTCCAACACGGTGACTAAATTTGCTAAGTTTTCTTCCGGGTCTGTTTTGTAAAAATCTATGTCTGCATGCCCCCAAGGTAGAGTTTTGGTTGAACTGGGAATTACATAACGTTTATCATCGCTATGTGACAATGCTACTTTATTTATTATGTTGGTATAAATGTTATGTAATTCACTTCTAAATGTCTTCATCTTTCTTAATATCAAACCACCCCGTTCAACAATTCTTTGGTAGTCTTCCTGATGAAGGTCTTTCTCGATAACACATTTTTTGATACCTTTGGCTTTTTTTAATTCATTATTAATGGACTTTACATAATAAGCCTTCGCGCCGGTACCATAAAAACTTATTATCGGATCACCAGGAAACTCATCTTTCATTCTACCAACTACAGAATTACTTTTAATTATGTTGAAATTATTAATTTCGGGGTAATTTGATGTATCGAATTTTTCGGGGTTTTCTGATATAGTTTGATAAAAGTTTTCCGTATACACTTTTAATATAAGCGAGTCAGTATCGGTGTAAAGTAACGAAGCATCATCGCCAAACTTGGATTTAATAAAATTATAATAAAAATCGTATATTACAGTCTTTGATATATCTAATATGGAAAAACCGATATAAATTGGTTTATTGTACAATATTTTAACTTTATTCATATGTATAGCAACAAAGTTCTCGGTAAATATCGAGCTACTATTGAAATTGGGGCGGGATATTAGTGCTCTAGCTCCATTTCTGCCTACACTGTTCTCCCAATGTGTTACTAATTTTATATCCTTTCGATTTTCCACATTTTCCATAGTTTTACCAAATATCGCGTTATTTTTTAATTTAAAAGTGTCCTTCGCAAATTTTGTGGTGGCCTTGTTACGTAAATTGGTATTAAAATCAATATACGATTTTAGCCATTTTGATTGCTCAAACTGTAATACTCGATGGGTTTGCATTACCACTAAGCCGTTGGCGATGGCTTGTTTTAAAGTTCTATAGTGTACAATGTATTTTTTTTTATCTTGTAAATTGGGAATTAATTTCGGTAATTTAGCGTTTTCTGTTGGCGGTATGATATTTTCTACTAGAAATGGAAGATCAGAATGTGCATCATGCAACTCAGTCGGATAATGCACATCCACTTCCAAAACGTAGCCATGTAAACTATCATCACCAACAGCCATAATATTTAAATCCAGAATTTCGCGCTCGCTTAACCATCGAAAACCACCATATGGTAATGCTTGTGACATACTATGACCATATAGATTTGTAGCATCAAGGTATGTTATAAATGAAGAAGGTTTTGTTGGGTCATAGTCTGGTAAAAAAATATTATTAGCGATGTGCTTCCTTTCTGTACACTGGCTTATGCCGCCGCGTATACCTTTCTTAAAAAAATGTATCATGTCTATATCAGTTAAGAGCTCTAACTCTACCTTAGTCATACGTAGCATACAATCAAATGATAAACTTGGAAGGGTATAGTAATGTGCTGGATCAAGTTTATCGAATTTTAAGCAATTATTCCGAAATTGCTCAAAAACATCACACAATAGCAACACATCTGATTTTAAATACACGTCCGAATAGTCCCCCAAAGTTTTACACCCAAACAAGCGCCATACTTCTTTTGCTCTTCTATAGCTTTCATCGCTAATATGTTCTTCCCGTAAATTATCATAAAATTCATCTTTACTTGGAAGACATGTATTTTCCATTTTTTCTATAGAGTCAATAAAGCTATAGGGAAAAACACCCTTTTGACGCATCAAATTAAATTGGTTGATATTTGAAAAATGTTTCCGCGTTTCAATAAAATCGTCGTCGTTTAAACCGCTGCCTAAATTTTCCAAAGACGTTGACAGAAATTTAAAACTATCAATAAATCGCAACTTTAAATATTTCCTCTTGACTTTTCCACATTTACTATCAAAATAATCGTGCACATAAATGCTTTTGGTAAATGATATGTACTTTTCCTTACTTTGAGCCAAAACACCAATTTTATCCCCATATTTACATAACTCTTTTATAAATAAATGGCTGTCGTAGCCGCTTAAGTTATGAAATATGATAGGGATAAAAGAGGGTAATTTATAATTTAAATTACAAACGGAATGAGCAGCACCAAATCTTTTTGCACCAGTTATGTGACAGTGGTCTCGTACTTTAATCTCACCCTCTTCAAAAGGGCCTTCACATATACCACATATTTTAGCATCATTAAACTCCCTTTTTTCTTCAGGCGTTAACGGTTTCATAGGCTTAATGTCTTTTAAATATGTGTTGTATAGAGCCCTTAAATCACACTCGATACGATCCACAAAGACTTGAGCTGCATTATTCCCCCGAAATAGCTCAAATTTCGAAAGTGAGTCGTCAAAAGAGCATTTAATTAAATAAGCAAAAGAATATGGTTCATGTTTAAAACTTTTTACAGTGTAAGAATTTTGTGGGTTTGGTTGTACCGTTTCAATGGGTTTTAAAACAGATTCGAAATCTGCATAAACCACGAATGGAACGCGCATTTGCTTTTCTATACCCTCGAATTTTAAAATATTTTCCGGCACACTCTTTCCAAATTTATCGATTTTTAAATCCACTGAGGGTGTTTGCGTGAAAATGTGGTTACAATCGTAGCTTTGATGTAAAGTTAAAGCTGACGGTGTACTAAAATAAATGAGGCAACCATCACAGAAATATATTTTATGTTGTTGACAACTAATTTGACTTGAAACTAAACGTGATAAATCCCGAATCCAACAATAATGACTCTTTGAACAAGTCGTATCGCAAAAATGTTCACCGCCATCTTTACTACTACAGTCTTTTGTAATTAACAATAAATTTACATGCCTATCCAACTTTTTTGACGCATACCTCAGTGGACCAATAACTTCATGTATTATTTCATTATTTTCATATTTAGATTCCAGACCGTATACGTTAATTGATATGTTGTTCATTTCCTCAAATTTTTTAATGTCACGTAATTTTACTGGAAAATCCATACCTGTTACATTTAGCACTCTAGAAAAATGGGGGTAGGATGTCTTCTGTGAAGGCTCTGCTGTTGGAGGAAACAATGCTGATGTTACAGCCCACGCAAAGCAAAATTCGTCCTGGTTAATCACATTGACGACAGCTCCTTTCTTTTCAATAGAACACGGCAACTTGATGTATGATGAGCCACCCATAGGCATATACTTGTTGATACCAACTTCCAAGTATAAAATTCGCACAAGAGCCCATCCTATAACAAGAAAAATAATATATAAAAATCAGTTTAATATATCGGGTTTTGATTTTTCCATACCTGAATCTTTCTCCTGGAACTCTGTCGCCTGCGTTTTTATTGATTCGGTGAAAGAATGGTAAACGGCATCCAAATCACTTTCTACACTAATTATTTGATTAGCAGTGTTGAAGGATTTTTCACTGAATATTTCTTGTGACGGAAGCATGTACTCGCCAACAGCTGTCATGTTAACTTTTAAAGCATGATGCACACGCAATAAATTATTAACAAGTTCCACCACCTTGGATTTAATGTCTGCAAAGAACATTACGTAATCGGAATGCTCCATATCACTGCTAACCCGATAGGTTGCAATTCTTCTTTTGAAGGCACATTGAACGAGTTGCACACCATGACATACCGGCAAACATGAATTATTTTTATGTTGTTGTGTTCGTTTATGCGCTGACATATGATTTATTGGAACATCTACATTACATGTAGCGCAATTAATTACCGGAATCGTCGATGTATACTCTTCAATTCGGAGCCGTTTTCCTCCAGGCACTTCATTAAATCTCGCCGCACACGATTCTCTTTTATGACGTCTCATATTATAACTCTTAGTAAACTTAGAACCGCAATTTTCACAAACATATGCCATGATTTGTCAAATATTAACACATGTACTACCTATACAAGTCAGAGCCAACTGATGAATGAAACTGCCCCATACTCTATATAAAACCATTCAAGGTCACCCCCAACCACGTAACATATCTTCAAGGTCACACACCCAAGATGACCTTCAACAAAGTCAAGGTCGTCTCGACCAAGGTCAAGGTCAAGGTCACACACACAACCTTGAACACAAGGCCAAGGCCAAAGCACACGTGCACTTTCAAGGTCAATGACAAGGACATGTGGGCGGGGCCAAAGAGGGGTGAAGCAAGGTCAAGGTCAAGGTCGAGGAGTGGGGGGATTGAGAGAATCGGGTTATGTTCACTACTATCATTACAATGTTCCCTTCGGAAACAAACAAATATAATAAACCAAGGGATAAAAAAAACTTGCACCCGTAGTTCAACTATCCAATACGTCAACACTGCATATACACCATTCCTTGCCGTTTTACTACTTATAGTAAAAACTACCTTTTATCGATGACCTAGTTTTAATACTTAGCATTTCCAATCCTCCCATAAGAATGAGTGGTCTTAGTATAATTCGTCAATGGTAATACGCATAGTAAACATACGTCGGTTCAAACTGTATACTTGAACCCCCGAGCCAGTAGCATGCTTGTAATATATAAATAAAACTAATAACAATCTAAGTTGCAAGATAATAAACAAAACCAAATGAAGGATATGGATGGCAAGAGTAAGCTTATACGGTGACGTTCACGATGCTGTTCACGGTGCCGTGTATTAACATTGACGGCGGTACGTTATATATAGGCGGTAACCCGGCTTCATTCGCCGGTACCATTCACGGTGCCTCGTACGTATAACCCGGCATTGATAGACGCTAAGCAAGGTCTTTGTATGCTTTGGTTGAATACGTAGTGGCTGTAACATCGGAGCGGTAACCCTGGCCGTTATGGGCAACAGTTCTTATGCGCTCTACCCTGGTGAGAACCACTTGTCGATAAACTCGTTCCTGATCATAACGGAACCAAAATTGACTCATAGCATTTAATGGGTGTATGTAAAGGTGGCGGTAGGAGATAAGGAAAAAAACGCCACTGCCCGTTCTTATCGATTCTTCGACAATGGCAGTAGAATGAAATATCATTACTCATTCTTATTGAGACCTCGGCAAAGTCAACCAACAACGGTAGCACATAAGGAAAGGAAGGACGCTTCCCCTTCTTTTGGAGTCCTGGACAGTATCGGTAGGATCGAGCAACATTGCCTATTCTTACTGAATCCTCGACAATGTTCCCAACTAGTGGTAAATGTTGGCTAATAGCTGTAAAATGTAAGGAAAGCAGTGAGATGGTGAAATTCCATATGCATACAAGTCTTGCTTCATCTACAATGCTAGACCGGCTCCAAGCGGTCCATTTGAACTATTCTCCTTGAATTAGCAGTGTGCAGAGCTGCGACTGATGGCGTAAGGACGCATAAAGCATTTGGCTCGGTATTACTATATTCGGACTCTACGAAAAACATCGAAATATCTTATCTACCGGCATGGAACGTTAAAACGAATAAGTAAATGATAATGGCAAGTTTAGCGTTAGTATATGGATTTTTCTTCCTACTGACAATCATGAACTTTTTTTTTTCGACGTTAATATTTAATCTATAATACTTGCTGCTTTCATTTATTTTGTTGCAGATGTTCTGTAGTTTTTCGATGTTGTTTGCAATCAAGACAGTATTATCTGCCTATCTGATTGATAATGGTATTCTATTTACTTTTATTCCTATCTCTCGATTTTCAAGAGCGTCACTAAATACGGCTTCGAAATATAGGTTAAATAACAGTAGCGATAGCATGCATCATTGTCGCTCGCCTCTGCGTATGCTAATATCATTCGACGTGCTTTGTTGTGTTGTTATGTATGCTATCTGGTATCAATACAGGTTTTTTATACATCTTATGTCCCTTTCATCTACATCTGTTGTTCTCAGGATGCTCATGGTTTATGTTGTATGCAATCGAAAACTTTTTCGTAATCAACAAAGTAAAGGCATACATCTTTGTTTACGTCTTGATAGTTTGCTATTCCGAAAAGCGCTTCTCAAGTATCCCTTCAGCATCTAAAGCTAAAGTAATTAGGACTTACGTTTTGCTCACATTTTCGATAAACTCTATCATGGGCAACTTTTAGAAATAACTTAAAAGTATGATTCATAAGGCTTATAGGTCTGTGGTCTTTACATTTGTGAGCACGTCTCTTTTTGGGGAGAGGAATAAATGCAGAGATCAGCCTGTTCTTGGGAAATTGTCCGGTATCGTAGATGTTGTTAAATATTTTCCGTAGAACACGATGTTGTCATTATCAGTTGGTTTTATAATTTCAATTAGCAGTCTGTCAGGTCCTGTAGACTTGTTATTCTTAGCATCTTTAGGCGTTTTTTGATTTCATCCGTTGTTACTGGTGGTTCTGACAGTCTTACTTTTGTAGAACTCTGCTCGAGCTCCTGTCGTAAGTCATCCGCAAATAAAGTTTCTACGTTATCTTTCCACAGGTTGTTTTTGTTTCTCGCTTCTACAATAATTTCATTGTTGTCACTAATGAGCAGTATTGATAGTTGTGTTCTATATACTCCAGTGACTTCCTTTAACTGTTTATGTTCTCCCAGGGTATCGTATCTCAGTTGCAATCTTTCGATTTTAGGACATTCCTTTTTCAGCCATTTTCTCTTAGCCTTTCAAATTCTTTCCGTACTAATATGTTCGGTTTTTTCTATTCGTTGATGCTACTGTTTTTGTTCTTACGTGGTTGTTCCGTTAATTCCAAGACATTTTCCGTATTCCATTTTTCTTGAAGTTCCTTTTACAGTACTCAGTTCCTCGGTCGCAACGCTTCTAATTATATTTTCAGCATTATTCTACATTTCTACAAGTGCTAATTCTGAGTTATTTGCTTGTTAGCTTATCATTTATTTTCACTTTTAGCTCCATTTTAACGTCTTTCTGTTTCAGTTTAACAACGTTTAATTTTCTGTCCTGCTATTCCTCTCACTCAAGCCAAAAAAACCGACTATGCCATCTACTGAGTTTCCTTTGCCCACCTTGGTATTGAAGTCGCATTGTATAATATTCAAATCATGAGGTTTGGTGTATTTCAATAGTTTTTCAACATCACTATTAAACTCTTCTACATCGTCATCCGGTTTATCAGAAGTAGGAGCATATATTGGATTATGTTTATGTCGATTGGTTTTGTTCGAATCTTTAGCAACATTGTCCTATCTGAGTATGGTACGAACTCTGTGACACTTTTATTTATTTTTATCAACAATAACTTTACCTCCGTGTTTGTAGTGTTCGTCTTGGTTACCTGAGTAATAAAATGTCAGATTGTAGGTGTTGTACTGACCTGAATCTGACCACTGGGTTTCACAAACTTTCAGTATTAATACATTTAGATGGCGCATTTCTTTAATGGTATTGACTAGTTTTCCAACCTCAAATAAACTGGACATTCCATGTTCCAATAGTTAATTGACTTTTGATTCCGATGATTCCTAGCACCATTGTTTTGTCGGAGACTGAGGGTCAGTTATTTTTTTCTGGTACTATGTGGTTTTATTGGGAGGATACTTCATTGGTTTCCCATTGTCTTCTGAAGGGTTTATAATTTTCCTTCTGCCATTCGACCGCCCCTTACATGGGGCCAGACGTCGTTTAAAGCTGCTTCTAACTTGAAGTACGGTCCCTTCTTTGCTAGTTTTGGTCCGCCCTGGGTATTTCATGTTATTCATCGTTAGCATTTGGCTACGAACAATCTAAATAAACATCTACATACGTCTCTCCCTTATGTTATTAAAATAGTCAATAAACTTAGAAGCAATTCATTTAGTGATAGACTTTATGATAGATTTACCAACTCTGTAGTGAAAATGAGCAAAACTGACAACGCTAATTTAAAAAGATGTATCAAATATTTAATGAAGTAAATTTACAATCGCTAAATGATGAGTAAGGCTATATAAACTTAAAATATAAAACGTCATCGCTACTATCGTGAGGAAACTCCTCTCTCCAAACGGAATCTCCATAGAGGTTAATACAGCCATTTTCCAACATTAGCAGGGTCTCTGAAATGGGAATTATTACTTACTTACTGTCAACACTTGTACTTTCTTCATGCTGATTTCACTGAGTAGTTTCAGGATTTTTTAGACTTGAACATATTGAATTGGGTTTGAGATCCTTTCTCAAATAGAGATACAGCAGAATCATCAAATTTATAAAAAGAACCAGTTAAATCATAACTGACGAAGCATTTAAAGTGAAGTTCAGAAAAGAATACTAGAATTTTTGGCTTCAAAAATCAGTACCAGGAGTCTACTCTGGCTTGTAGGAAATAGTTCATAAATTTTGAATGTCATTCCCTTGATCACATTTGACTTAACGTGGGTTTAGAGTGGTCGCAAATTTAAGTCCCAAAAAAAAGGGACAAGTTGCAAATCATTGCACTTGGTGATTTGCGACTATTGGTACCTGAAATTAACAAATTAAAATCCACCAGCTTCAAACATCTCATTATTTTTTTACTACTTATTGATAAAAATTAGTTCATAATGAACAGTTTTATAATACATTTGATGTTTTAAATTTTACTTTTAAGTTGTTGTTTTGTTGCTTGAGATTCAAATTATTAATATGCAACAGGAAAAGTATTCGGAAAAAAAGTAAAATAACTTGAAATAATGTTTTCATAAAAAATTAACTAGTGCTATGGCAGTGACGCAGAACTCTACTAGCAGTCACTGCCTTAGTCTTAGCCAGAACACAACATATACATTATGAAATTAAAGTAAAAACACCAGATCAATATGCACAACATCCAACAACTAGCCACGAATTATACCCGGGATCTTGCTGTAATAAAAGCATTGTTCAAATCCTAGATTTTAAAAATGTTTAGAAAATTCTGGCATCAAAATTGCATTCGTTTTATTCCCTTAAAATTAATAAATGATATTATATTTCTATATGGTCGTGTTCTGGTATGTTCTTCAAAGAGATCCTTCGAAGAGAAAAATTAATAATTCAAAGAGTATTCCGTAAGCGAGAATATTATATCTGATTTGGACCAATGTTATTGAAAGTTATTCGATTGATTTATTGTCGAGCTTAACTCTTCTTGTTGGAAAACAAGAGAATTCGGATTAATATGATATGAAAGTTATAATATTATTTTCATATGATTTTTTATATTTTTAAGTCTTTTTTTAAATTTTGTTACAAGAATTATTTTAATTATACTGGAACAGTTGATCAAATTAAGTTGATAAGGATTGAATACAAATTTTTCATAAACTCAGATTTCAAGAAAATTTTTATCAAAAAATGAACCGACTTTTAAAGAAGCGTTAAAAAGCAAAAAATAACATCATAAATTTTTATATGAACTTGGAATTTTTGAAATTGACACTACCTGACAAAATGTGATTTATATAAAAAAGTTGAGAAACACATTATTTGTAATTACTGTCCTACCGTAGCTTGTATGTGACTCGTGTTAGTAGTTGTTTACTTCATTTAATAATAATTCTCTCGACTTTAAAAATTAAAATTTTATATAGAAATTTAAATTGTGGTTTTTTGCTTTTCAGCTTTTTTTCAGAAGTAAGTTTAGTTTTTTTTTATAAAATTTTATTTTTCGATTTTTAATTTTGAATTAATTTGAGTTATTGTCCATTTGAGTTTCTAAAATCGCTAAAAAATACTCATTTCATCCATAGTTGTAAACCATGCTATATTGAATAACAAAGAGTTCTTTGATTTTAAAAATTCTCCAAATATCAGTTTTGAATAAAATTGTGCCGAACTAATATTGAGTCTGCGACCATAATTTCGTTATCTTGAATTTTAAGAAATTAATTTTAGATTCGTAACCTCAGCCCCCAAAACTACCCAATACCGATATTGAAAGAACTTAAGACATGTAAATTTTTTAGTCCTGAATATTTTTTCTTGCATATTGAGTTTGAAGAAATTAATTTATGATCCGTACTAGACGCCCCAAGAACCTCCCAATATCAATCAAAATCGGAAAATCTAAAATTTTTTGTCCCTCATATTGCATCCGTTAATTAAATTGTAAAAAATAAACTTCAGATTTGTAACCTATGATTCCGAAAATCCCCTAATACTAATTTTGTAAAAATGTAAATAACGTAAAGTTTTATGACCTGCCATACTGATTTTCAAAAAAATAATTCTAAACTCTCAATCTAAACTTAATCTACGCCCTCAAAAATTCCTCAGTACCATTTTGGAATTATAGAATTTTTAGAATGCCATATTGCATCTGCAATTTTAAATTTTTTAATACCAAATTTGAATTCGTTATTTCCACTCTCAGAAACACTCAGCAACAAATTTTGAACAAAATCGGGAGATATTAAAATTTTAGTCTTCCATATCGAATTTTTTAAAAATAATTTTAACCATAGAAATCATTACCGCCATAACACTATAATTCGATGTATTCTTGACTTGTTATCAAATTATTCTTTGTTATAAGCTTGGCTAAACATTTTTTCTCAAGGACAATATTTAGAATTCTACTGATCTCTTCGACCTTTATACTGAATAGGCTTTCGATTATGAGGTGAGATCGTATTGTCACGGTAGATGGATATATATCCTGCAGACAGCCACTGGTTCCATTTAGCTCTCGAGCGATTCCTATCAGAAGAATATCCCATAATTACACTAAGTACCCATGGTCGAGATATTCTTATCGATGCCGCTAACTATCCTTTGAACTATTCAATGGTTCGACTATCTGATGGTGAAAATATCCATCGGTTATCGGTCTTGGGCGTCACCTTCTGGATTAACGTTGTAGAGAGCCGACTTGTACCTAGCAGCTGTCACAGCGGAGAAACGGGAAGCCAAGGATCATTTGCATATGTTAGTTACTGGCTGCCGACTGTTAATTATATTTCCAGAAATGTAAAAAAATGGGAAGTAGGTAATAAAAGAAATTAATTTAAAATATCCTTACATTACAATATAGCCTAGAACTAATTTAGCAACTTAATTAGAAAAAAGAAATTAAAATCAAATTGACTATACAGAGGGCAACAGTATGCTTATACGGTGATATTTATGACGCTATTCACGACGTCTCGTACTAATCGACCAACGGCGATACCGAATATGTAGGCGGTAACATTCGAGACGTTGTTCACGGCGCCTCCTACGGTACGCAGTATGTGTTGTTTTTGTATGCGGTAGTTCGCTACACTGCTGCTGTAAACCCTATCTGTGATGGGGACGACGGATGTTATGCGCCCTTACTGACAACCCCTGCCAGCACTTGTTGATAAATACGTTCCCGGTTACTACTGAACTAAATGAAACTTATGGTATTTAATGCGTGTGTGTATAGGTGTAGTTAGTATCGGGCCTAGGCCGTGGCGGTAGGATCGAACAACATCGTCCTTTCTCATCAGGCCCTCGATATATGAGGAAAGGAACGACAGTGTCCGTTGGTCAAGGTTCTTCGACAGTTGGTAGGATGAAACAATATTGCCCGTTCTTGTTGGCTTCGTGACAGGTAAGATGTAAGGAAAGCAGTGAGATTGTGAAACGGCATATACAGACAAGCCTTGCTCCACATTCAGTGCTAAACCAGAAAGGCGGGGTCTAGCAGATACTCCGGGCAGTCCGTCTGGAGTATTCATCCGGCCGGAGAATGTGTATTTATTATTGAATTGGCAGTGTGCGTATCACGTTTCGTTCCATCTTCGGTCATCAAATTTTTCTTTTGGGTTCTAGACGTTGATGTACCTGTGAGACCGAATCCGACGTCGCAACTTTTCGGGGAGATTAATCTGAAACAGTATCTCTGGTGCTTTCTTCATCTTCATGTCTTCTGTAGGCTGTTTGAGGATCGCCTCTCATCTAAAGCTCATGCGAAGCTTCATTAGGCTGTTTCATGTCTAAGTTTAATAAATTACCTGGAAGCCCTACGCTGCTCGCGACGCATTCCGAAGTTGTAACATAATTCGCTAAGAAAGACTTGGGGAATAAATGGCCAGTTTCGTTGAAAGAAAGATAATTTGGTACAATACATACTAGGGGTCTCGGTGAAGTCCCACCTATACCACCCGATCAAAATGAAGTTTCTGACCGCCTCACCTTTCTTCTCGCTTTACCTGGGGCTGTGAATTATTGAGGCATAGCTCTTAAATTTGGAAGAAGATGAACTACGTTTGCCAAATATAAAAAATGGTGTTTTCCGGATGCATCTGGGAAGTAAGCTGAAGTCCTTTAGATTTATAATATATATGACTCGCAATATAACTATCCACAATGGTAAAAACACAAGTATACTTAAATATCTAAGTATACTTGTGTTTTTAGGTCTTTTTATAAAATACCGCAAGAACCTGAGACTCTATATAATATCTAACTTTTTAGAACGCAAAAATCTAAAACTATCTATCTCTATATTCTATAATATATATATATTTTCACAAAAATCAGTATTTTATACAATTTTTATAAAAAAATTGATCCGAGTTCTAAAAGTGCGCTAAAAATTGAAAAAAAAACTCTAAATTTTTATCTGAAATTGAAATTTTTGAAGTTGGCGCCAAACTAATACCTGATAAAATGTGATTCGCATAAACAGGTTAAAAACGTTTTATTTGCAATTGCTTTCTTACTTTAATTTGTATATATTAGTAGTTATTTATTTCATTTAGAAGTAATTTGGCGCCGACTTCAAAAATTTCAATTTCATATAAAAATTTATGGTTATTTTTCAATTTTTAGCGTGCTTATAGAAGTCGGTTCCTATTTTTTTATAAAAATTTTATTTTTCGATTTTTAGTTTTGAATTCATTATGATATCCATAAATTAATTGAACTAAGTAGTAATCGAAATTGATGTACCTCGCAATGAGGTGGCAAAAAAGTACCTATTTTGTTGTTGTTGTAATCATTCCAAAATGAACCACTAATAATTCTTTAATTCTTAGAGTTCTTCAAATACCAGTGAAATTGTGTCAAACAAATAATTAGTCTGTTATAGTAAATCCATTACCTTAAATTTCAAGTTAATTTGAGATTGGTAATATAGGCCCCAAAACCTTCCAATATCGATATTTAAAGAACTTGGGACGTAAAACCCCATAATACCAAATCTGAAAAAATGCGAATAAGGTAAAATTTTCAATCCACCATATTGGATCCGCCTTATTGAATTTCAAAAAAGTAATTTTAACATCTTAATCTAATTTAAATCTAAACCCTTCAAAACACCCTAGTATCAATTTTGGATGAAATCCGGAAATTTAAAATTTCTAGACCATTATATTCCATCTGATCTGTTAGATATTCTTAAAATAATTTTATATTCGCTATCTACATCCTTAAAAACGATTCAGTCCCACCTTTGAACAAAATCGAAAAACGTCCAATTTTTAGTCTCCTATATTGGACTCGCCATATTGAATTTTGAAAAAATACTTTTAAGTTCATAATTTACACCCTCAAGATCCCTATATCAGTTTTGGAAAAAATCGAAAAATGTAAAATTTTTTGGACGCCATATTGAATCCGCCAGATTGAGTTTTTCATAAAATATTTTAAATTCGCAATTAGCACTAACAAAAATCCCCCAATATTAATTTTAGACAAAATCGAGAGATATAGAATGTTTAATCCTCAATCTTGGATCCGCCATTTTTACTTATTTTTTTAAATAATTTCAGAATCGTAATGTGCGATTCCAAAATCTTCCCTATATCAATTTTGAAAAAAATCGGACAAAATTAATTTTTTCGTCCGCCATATCGAATTTTTTAAAAATAATTCTGGATTCGTTATGTGCGGCCCCGAAAACTCCCTCGTACCAATTTTGGAGAAAGTCAGACAAAATTTATTGGATCCGCCATATTGAATTTTCTAAAAATATTTTGGATTCATTATGTGCGATCCCTAAAACTCCCCTATACCAATTTTGGAGAAAATCGGACAAAATTAAATTTTTTAGTCCGCCATATTGGATCCGCCATTTTGAATTTTTTAAAAATAATTTTGGATTCGTTGTGTATAACTCTGAAAATTCTTCCATACCAATTTTAGAGAAAATCGGATAAAATTATTTTTTTTTGGCCGCCATATTGTCAGCACCATCTTGGATTTTACCGTACCAATTTCGTCCAAAAAAATATGGGATCACCGCAGCAACTTCTTTTATATAACGTAGAAAATTTCATTCAAATCGGTACCGCCGTTCTGGAGTAATCGGTGTACATATAACATAAAACATACATAGTCGACGAATTGAGGATCTCCTTCTTTTAGAAGTCGTTTAAAAATAGCTAAAATCGTCACAAGTCGATATTTTTCTAATGCCAAAATCCAAGCTAAACTATTAGTTAAAATCCCGAAATATATCGCTTTCAATATTCTGATTTAATATACTATTAAATTGGTAAAATTTACACAAAATAAGTAATGGTAATAAACAAATTTCGCTGTATGAGTCGAACGCCGCTAAGAAAAAATTATTAAGTTTTTTCTAGCGTATAAAGTCGACGATGAGTAAAACTAAAAGTTATGTTTTATGGGTAAAATTTAAGATTTTTAAATTATCTCTTATTTAACGCAAAGTTGGGAAAACGTTATGTATTTGGTTGAGCAGGGAAAACTCAGTTATTTTACGAATCAACCGCGAACTTTAGTTGCCATATCCCGTTCCATCGCAACCTCCTTCAGATCTAAGGAATATAGGCGATCTTAGGCCGAACACAAGTGAATCTGGGGTCCCTTTTTATACCCGAAAACGTACCCAGGAGTCCGCACTCTAGTGTAAAAAAGGGAAAATCCCAGAAATACCATTTACTCCGTATTTGTATCTTTAGGAATCAACCGCCTTTCAGCTATCGGGATGCAGAGAATGTCAGATATTGCCATGAATGAATAGGGGTATTATAGTAGAAGGTCCCTAAGATGCACGCGCCTAACAATGTTTTCGTCGGTGTACTGATTTTTCTAGATGATCTCGAAGTTCTAGCTACTGTCAACAAGATCGTCGTTGTTCTGAAAGAGACTAAAAAATCCAGAAAAAGTCCGTTAAACAGATGAAGTAAATCCAAGAATGACAAACGATTCTACAATTAGCATAGATAATTTGGCCAAGAATATCGAATTGGTACCTAAAGCAGAATTCGGGCTATAAAAATAATCGGATATCGAGACGAAAACTCGGTTTGTCGCAATACGAAGTGTCCTTTAACTCGGTATTTTTTCGCACGGCTTCTGTCGTGTTCTATCTTTTCTCTTCGTCTTCGGAAAGAACTATTTTCCTACTGCTTGACGTAGTGAATTCTTCTGCTGCTTCGACATTGTCTATCAATCAATTTTTTTATCAAAGATCCACGCGATTCCAATGAAATCAACTGTAATTTTCCGACGCAAATTTTGGTGAATGATACTGAAAAAATTTCATATTCAATGAGAGTACCGTATTGTAGACTTAGTCTAAGTTATAAATAAACGTTTGGTACTTCATTTTATTTGTTTATTTAATTGGATAAACGTATATTTACAACATACAATGACTTAAATAGTTTATCGATACTCCGTATATACGGACACTCCAAAATACATCGAAAAATCCTATTTCTCGGCATGACGCGTTGAAATTAATTAGTGAACGGTCATACCAATACTTCAAATATTATTCCCGCACGAACTACATTTTTCCAGTGTATAGTAAATAAGATACAACCGGGTAGACATAGTTATCTCAAAAATTAGTAACTTCGTTACAATATGTTCCTTTAACAACAACAGTTCTCGAAAGATTAAAAAAGTACAAGATGACAAATGACACTTTACGTATCATGGTTAACACATTTCTATCTTAATTCTCAATTACACATATCAATCTTAATTTTCCTTTCTATAAGTTCCGACCCCCTTCCAACTTAACTAATCTTAAACTTAAAATATCATAATTCCTATTAAAATTTTTGAGAATTAATAAAATCATATATAATTAATTCAATTATAAGTGGTATTAATAATAGGATACAATGACGTACTAAAACATTTGGAAAAAACGTATTTTAGGCACAATAAAATGGTGTATTCATTACGACAACGCTCATAAACATCATAAAGTTTAGTAGACGTTTCTAAAAATAGTTTTATGGCAGTATTCAATAAAAAAAACTTTATAGCGCTATAACGTTAGAGGAACACAAAAATGTATGAACTAGTTGATGTGTCTGTCAAGGATACACTTATTTTTACGATACAATAAGTTTGCAGTGCTACAAAGTTTGTTACATAAGAGTACGTTAATACTGTTTATAAGGATACTTTTTTATTCTGGAAGAGAAACTTAACTGCAGTAAAAAGCAGGAAAGTAATAAAACGATTAGATAAGAAATACTGAATTCCGACTGCTATAAAAATAAGTAATATAAAAGTGAGAAAAATCAGTTACGTTTTTCTTTCAGGATATTTTGTCGTAATAATAATTAATTCCTTAACAATATACCAAGTTAAAACCTAACACAAACTCATAAAATGAGTTTAAAAGCTCAAATTTTACAGAGTAAGTCAACTAACTACTATGTGGAGTAAGTTTTTGGATTATAATTGAGATATATTTACTGCAGTTGTATTTACTAAATGTATACAATTTTTGAGCCTATAAAGAGTGCGAGGACAAACTTATATGAATAAATTACTGATTATCTGTGTAATCTTAAAACTTTTTTTATTTTGATTGGCATAAACTTCGAATTTTCGAGATAATGAAGTTTAAAAATAAATCGCATCTTCTAGCCCCTCTTTCCATAAATACCGTTCCTAATATTGTAAAAGGAAATCTTTTATTTGATATAAGGAAAATCTAAGGTTTGGTAAAGACAGCTTGAGAGCGAGAAAAAAGTGTTTAATAAATAAATTCGATTCTAAAAAATTTCGAATTAAAAAATATTACTTTTTGTGAATGAAGGTTTTTAAAACCTCTTTGGTAAAAAAGATAACTGAACATTGCAAAAAATTCTACTAGTAGGATTTCGGTTTAAGATCTTGATTTAATTACGAAATTTTTTTATTTGTTTTTGCTTAAAACTGTAAATAAGGATGTTTAAGTTTTACACCATTTTCTAACTTGTGCAGTTTTCGATAACAATTTTATTTTTGGCACTCTGAACAAGAAAGACTAGGCACCTAACCTTCCTACTACCTGAAAGCTGGATGCAAAATTCCGTTAGTTTTTCTTCAACTAGCAAGCACCGAAGGTGCCATATGACAACTTTGATGGAATGGAGAGTTGTATCGTAGGTTTTAACGGATAATACATTAACACATCTCATTCCAGGAGCTTCTCTCCACGATTCAATAAATGTGTTTTCCAGAAACAATTTGAATTCCCTTTTACCAACTGCAGTTGGATGAGGTAAAATTGGTTGGGGTCTATATGGTCCAATTACGGACCCCATCTTTGCCAAACGGCAGCTTCCTCATTCTTATATATACCCGAGTGACCCACGCAAGTCTGATTGTTCAGCCGTTCTTTGTCAATGGTTCAATACATCCTTGCACTCTGACACAAGTCATGAAGATACCATACTAAACTTCAATGCAATTATCGCAAACGTAATGTATGAGCATATATTTATTATAATATTCCTGTTTATAGAGCAGAATAGCATAAATCCCGCTGTAAAGATCACCACATGATCTCTTCGATCCCCGTGTTCTTGCCGAACACTGCGGCTCCGGCTCTTTCATTTCGTCGAGATCCTTCTATAAACTAAGAAGATCTATTTGTCGAAAGATCCCGCTCCCCCTTTCAATCCTCGCTACTTGGCAAAAGAATCTGAAGAGAGTGGTTAGGTTTTAAAAGGAACGTCATGTCGTTTGTTTTCATGGGGAGTGATAGGTATCTCTCAGACACCCCAGTAGCCGCCCGTTCCAGTTCCAAGATGCCATTGGCTTTTGAGACAATAAGCACCCTTCAGAGCTTCGTTCTCTATATATAAGTGGAGAAGAGGTAGGCTCACCAGAACCTCCATTTTCTTATTTTTAATGCTCAAGGAATCATGTTCCATGCCATACTTTGGTTAATGTAATTTATGAGCACTATTCTTAGTATTTATTCTATTATTTAGAGAATAATGTAGACATCTGGATACGCGGTAAGCTGAACAAACATTTAGCGTACCATTGATCACCACATATCTTTTAGTAAAACTACAAACTTTCGTTATCAAGAGAACTTGGCAAACTAGACTTATCCATCAACTTTACCGTTCTTTTTTCATGTTACTTGGTTCAATAATACTAGGTTATGTTAGTTTGCCACTCACTTCTTTACTCAATCATCATCAAAAATTATATCTAGAATTTAGAATTTGGGTATGTAGAAAGTGTTTAGTAAATAAAGAAAGAAGAAAAATAAAAATTTGGAATATTACTTTCCTTTAACTTTGGGTGTGGAATAAATATATCAATATTCATAAAAAAATTGTTGAGTAGTTGATATAAACTCATCTTTTTTGGACTCATAGTCCACATGATGTAACCCCTATTTCAACATAATTACCACTCTTTTAAAACTGGCTTCGATTTGACGATTCCGACAACTTTTTTATTTGCGAAAACTATCGCATTTGCATTTTCGAACGCAGGAAATTGACAATTTCCGAGCGTCGGACTGAAAAAATGGCCCCTAGAATTTATCGGACGATATGACCACTCGATTGTACAAATATTAATTAAGCTGTGAAAAAAAAATTAGCTGGTTGATAGTAAAAAACATTTTGACTGTAATGGAACAAACATTAATTATTTTATATTGTTTCACGTAACGTGTATTCTGCTAAAATGAGTAATTTAATAATCACTCTGAGGATAGATTTTATCCGTGGGAACGAGATAGTATATTTTTTTTATTACCACTCGAAAATGTCTAAAGGAAAAATAAATCAATTATCGTACTTAAGCAAAATATCAACTTTATTACTTTTGAGTCGTTTAAATATTTCTTAAAAATATATAAGCTCAGTCAATTGTGACGACATAAACTAAAAAGAATAAATCTGTCTGTAATTAATACCGAAGAGATAAGTGCCGAGGGAGGTCTAATATGTGGTATATGCAAATACCGTTAAAATGTATTAAAATATTGATTTTACCATTATTAGGAAACAAAATAATGATCAAATAAACTCACTATAATATGATATATTGTTTGACAACATGTAAAAGGAATTCGTATAATTACTGTTTTTTTTATTCACAAGAAATAACAAGTTAGATATTTACTTTCAAAATAGTTAAGAGTGAATAGTTTTTTTCAACAGGAATTATCGATTACTTTTAGTTATACAAAGACATAGAATAGTAATATTAACAATTTTCTATTAAAAATAAGATTAAGATGCTCCAATCTAGATCAATTCGGGAATTAAGTGTTCGGTATAGAATGGCTAACGTCCTCTACGTTTCATAAATGAAATTTACGTTGACAGGGTTCCATGAGGTGATATGATTTTCAGCGAGAACCAGTGGGGTGCCAAGGGAATGCAAGTTTGGCCTTTTGAGAAATAATAAACTTCAGTTACAATCTCGGATTCGGTAGTCGGTCATGAGAGTTCTTTTCTTAGAAAATTTCGTGTCATGTATATTCGACGGGAATAAAGGTTTTCTTTGTTTTATTTCTCTATTTCTTGTGCGGAATTTAACGGAATATTCTGTTTTTATTTTACTGGGTAAAAGAAGCGACTTTGATACTATTTGTTTCAGTAATATAAGTAGCTGTTATTCCGCGTTTTTATTCTTTTTTCTGTTTAATATTAGAAAGCTTTACGTTTATCTTCTAAATTGTGTTTTACATTTTTACTAATAGGATAGCCAACGCAAGTAATTATTTTAGTATCTTGATATTGTTAATCATTTCTAATTTTAAATTTCTCATTGTACATAATGTCGTTTCCTATTTATTTTTGTTAACAGACTTAAGTGTTTTGAGAAACTTGTTTTGTTTAATTTATTAAAAACCTTGACGCCATTAAACTCGCAGACGCAATATTGTAATAGCTTGAGAACAAACAGCGAAATCTGACCAGCTAGATAGCAGCCTTGCCGAATCCTGATTCTTGAGTTATGTGTGGTAAGCTTAAATAACCTGTAGTTTAGAACTAAAAGTGCAAGTGTCAAGAGGAACAATTAGACTCTCAAAATTGCCTTTTCACTGGGGTATTTATTTATAGATCTTTAGAATAGCTATTAATATGGGTCAGCAGTTTCATTGTAGACGGAATGGCCAACGCTACCCAAAATATTTCATTTGCAGGAGTCTATGATCAAATGCTGTCACAAAACATTGTATGTATATGTTTTTCGTGTCAAAATAACATGTACATTTTTTTGTACTGATTTTTTCACAGTTGTCTAATTTATGTTTGTACAATTGAGTGACTATATTGTTCGACAAATTTTATGGGCAATTTTTCTAGTCCCCTTATTATTAAGTTAGACACTTTCATTATAAATCTTGGTAAGACTCTGCATTGCATATGTAAGCTAAATTACAGTAAGTGGCTTGGCAGTTACACTGGACAGTAATGTGACAGCTTCTATTTACTTATGTACAAAGACTTAGATTAAGTCACATTAAGAAATAGTATTGTGTAAAGTATTGGAGATAACTATTTGCAGACTTAGTTTAGTACACCTTGTTACGTTTTGCAATATAACTTCAAATCAACAGAGTTCTATACAACAAAAATTTGATTTTTTACGAAAGTAGTTTAAAAGGCACCTTACATGGCAAATATTAGACGAGTTAGAATACAACCAAACAAGCTGGTAATCTTTAGTAAACAAAATATATGTATTCATAATAAATATATATTAAACTATATTATTTTACATTGGATGATAATTATTCAAAACTATTTTCATTCTCCTGTACTTTGAGAACTTTATGCTTTGATGGATACGATAATATAATAACCGACATACAATCGCCAACTTTACTTCTAACTATAGTTAGACGGCTCGAATAGTGTTTAGAGGCTTAAGTTTATTTCAGTTTATATCTTATTCTGAATTTAACAAGTTCTAGAAATTTCAAGCTCTATTGCCATTTTAGTTCCAAAACATAAAATTTATTTGAAGTAGTTTTGCAAATTTGCTCTGATTATATTTTAAAGGGACAAATTCTTGTTCTGATAGTGATTTAGAGCCAGAAATTACGTCTAATAACTTTTAAATATATAATAAGGAAAGTTCTCGGCAAAGTTCATTTTATTTTAAATATTTCGTAACTTTTAAACTAGGTCTTAGATTTAGATTTTAATAAATGTTTAATAGCCTTTTAAATTTGTGGCCGATTAACAGTTTCATAACTACTTTTATTGAGGTTTTTCCTCATCAATAAATTATTTTAGTTTCAAGAAATTTTATGTGTTGAAAATTACTTTTATAGGAATGGGCTTGTTAGATGGAATTTTTTAAAAAATACTTTTTTTTCATAGCTTCTTCATTGGAATTTGTTTATTCATGTTATAGGAACATTTGATACTTACGACATATTTTTATAAAATACCACAGTTCTATACTATACCTAGAATTAAAAAAATGTTTCTTACAAATTTTCGCTTAATAATACAATAATTATATAGATGCCAATATAACGATATTTATTAGAAAAATTATGGAAAAAATATGTTTAAATAACAGTTTTGATTTAGAAAGGCTTTTACAAGTTGGACGAAGCTGACCAAATTAAAAGCAACTATTTAAAAAAAAAATCGTAATATTTTTATGATAAATTTTGAAATTTTTTCAATCGCTAAACAAAATCTATTACAGGGTGTTTCATTAAGGGTGACCGGGTACCATATCATAGGAAGGAATAGTCCAGGAACTTTGGGAAAAAAATCCGTTGAAGAAAGCGGGCAAGAAAAATTGCTGGAAATAATTTTTAAGTTCCTAACTCTGTTGCTAGGTTGTGTAATTGCTAGGGTTATTAAAAAAAAGCATTTTTCTGGAATATGTCACTATATAAGCTGTCAAAAAATATTACACTGACAATTCTACATTCTTTTGACTTAACACTTTTTGCTGTAGGATATAAAACTAGGGCAGAAGAGGAAGGGGAAAGTCTACTGATAAGTTACCATAAGTTCGGTGTGGCTAAACCAAATTTCTTAAACTTGGACTAGCTTAAGAAAGGAAGGTTTGATAATTCAAACGAAATAATAGCTATATCATAATGATTTTCGCGATCTCCTCTAGAAGGCGTTATTTGAACCCTTCTCTTATCTTCAATTTTACTCCGACATTTTCAACAGAAAGGCATGGTTTTTATATCATATTCGGAAAGTAAAATAAATTTGCAAGAGAAAATGTAAAAAAATTAATTCGATATCTTTATTGTTTCGGAATTATAGCCAAAAGAAAAACTGATATCACGTTGACGGGAAAAAGCAATTGTTTACAAAGTTCCGTGGTCAAGCCTGCCATGAAAAATAATAAAAATCTATTTAAACTCTCCACAAACGCGCGTTTTTCCACTTTTTATTAATTTTATAACACTTTACTACACTTTATCTAGGTATAAGACTGGTTCAAATAATGCGGAACGCAAAATTTAAAGTGTGTTTTAAGGCCAATAGGCCAAAATAACAATAAAAAAAACAATCACCTTAACGTTATTAATGAAATCATAGCAAAGTTGTTCAACAAACAACAAATAGACTTTATAAATGCTCAAAATGACCACCGGTGTGCAAAATGCACCTATTACATTTTTTTCTAGTGCTGAAAACAGCAGTTTCAATTTCAGCTTGTGAAATCATATTTACGGCACTTTGAATTCTCTCAGTCATATTCTCCCGTGTGGTTCGTCGTCTTTGATAAACAACCTCTTTTAATCTTTCCCACAAATAAAAATTTAGCAGGGTTAAGTCCGGGAACCTGGATGGCCACCTAAATAAACTACCCCTTCCAATCTAATGATTTGAGTAACTAGCGTCTAAAAATTACCGACTCTTTTAGAAAAGTGTGCCGGACATCTATCATGCTTATACCAAACAGATCTTTTTTTAACAGGAGGCACTTCTTCTAAAAGGATAGGCAGGTTATTTTGTAAAAGTCTAAAAACGAATCGCTGTTTACATGGTCATTAAAGATAAAGATCCGATATTCTGTGTCCTAAGTTTCCGCACTACATCTTGACACTCCACCTGTTTTGAAGATCCAATTGCTGCATCCAATGGGGATTTGTTTCTGACCAATTGTACGTGTTGTGCAAATTAATTCACCCACAACTAGTAAAAGTTGCTTTATCAGTCCACGAAATTTGGGAAGGTATTGGCTATTTTCGTTGCACATAACTCTGAACTAAAAATAATAATCCAGCCTCCTGTCAAAATCACGTGATATCAATTATTCTTTTGGTTATAATTTCGAAACAAATGAAGATTTTGATTTAATTTTTTTATTTTCTCTTGAAAATTTATTCTACTTTCCGAATATGACATGAAAACTATATCTTTTCATTTAAAATTTCGGAATAAAATTGAAGAAATAAGAAGGGTTCCAAATAACGCCTCCCAGCGAGGGCTGCGAAAATCATTTTAATATAGCTATTATTTCGTTTTAATTGCCAAACCTTCCTTTCTGAAACGAGATCAAGTTTATCTAATTGGGTTAGGCCAAACCAAACTTATGGTAACTTATATCAGTAGATTTTCCCCTCCTCTCCTGCCCTAACTTTATATTTTACAGTAAAAAAGAATTGTAGCAAAATTACCAGTGTAATATTTTCTTGATAGCTTTTATAGGAATATTTTCCAGAAAAATGTCTATGTTTACATGATCATAGCAATTACGCCCCATTTTCCCTAACCGAATTTTTTTTCCAAAGTTCCTGGACTATCACTTCCTGAGAATGATACCCGACCACCTTTAGTGAAACACCCTGCACAATGGCCTATAAATAAGTGATTTTTTTTCTGTTTATACTCCAAATGTTTGGAATATCAATATGACTTTAAAAAAAAGGGAGATTCTTAATTCGATCGTTATATATTGTTTTAAAATTTTTGCGGTAGGGTTAGTTAGTTGCTGGGGTAGTCTCATATTATTTTGGCAGAAATTAATCCAGTAAAATTTAAGATACCGCTTACAATATGGCGGATAAAAAATAATATTATCCGATTTCTTCCAAAATTAGTATGGAATATAGTTTTATTAAATAAATGCGGCCTATGTATATTTCTCAATTTAGTTCTAAAGTGGTGCTAGGATGTTTTTGGGAATGTGGATTAAATATATATTTCTTAGTTCAATATGGCGGCCTAAAAATTTTACTTATTCCCAATTTTTCCAAAATGTTAATAGGAAGTTTCTAGGTCATAGGTTAAAAATCTAAGTTAATTTTTTTTTAATTCAATATGGCGAAATAAACTGTTGCTTTTCTCACTTTTATCAAAACTGGTAATTGGGGTTTTCAAAAAAACATACTTTTTGTTGCTCAATTTAATTTGATTTACAATACTTTTTAACTAAAACAGTTATTTTTTAACCGATTTCAAAGAAAGGTTGTCAATTCGACCGCTATGTTTATTTTTATTAATGTACTAGGTGTCCCATCTGCAACATTTTTAGTTGATATTAAGTCATTAGGTTTGTTTGTAGATAAATCGCAAATCAGTCAACGCCAACCCAAATTGTAGTCAAGAGTCAGGTGACAGTTTGCCAACGGTTTTTGAATAATCTGATAGGCGCTGACAAGTTTATGATTATTGTGTGATCGGACCTATTCTCAAAAATGAGGTGTTGCGATTTCATGTTAATCCCTTACTTTTTGTCAACGTAATATTTCAAAGTTAAATTTGTCATGGCTTTCTTAGATTTTGATCCTCAGGATGTTACTGAAAATCTTTAATTTTTAGGCATATCTCTTATTTCTGTTATGAATTACCTTAAAGTTTGAAAACCTTCTTATCTTAGTTTAATGTAATAATGTTGTTTCTTTACAATAAAATTCCTATATTCAGGTTGTATAAAAATAGTGTTGTTTAAAATAAAAAATTTAATAATAATTTAGTGTTACTATACAACTAAAAATATATAAAATCATTAAAATTAACTTTTGAAATATTTAGTCATTAGTATAATTAATAATCTATAAATTTTGCAGTATAAATTTACCAGATTCTACTGTTAAAAATAAAGTAAATTATTAGCAATATCATAAATATTCATATATACCTAAATTAAAAATATTATAAAAGATGTTCCATTTAAAATACAATAGGTCTTGTTAATATATCAAAAACAATTTTTTTACAAGGGACTAAGTACACCACTGAACTCTACGTAAAGATCTCTATCAAAATCAGTTTTACCTGTAATACGAGATGTCTCTAAAAAACAAAGATTTAGAAAATTACCATTTGGATAAAAAACTAAGAAAGAATAATTTTACTCCAAATTTTCTCGTTTCATTGAAAAGGGAGAGCTTAAAATCTAAACCGCAACACTTTATTTTTAATAATAACTCCCATTCCTCCTTCCTCGACAGTGTCGAAAATGAAACACCCTGTACACTGATTCCTTGGGCTCGGATGAATGAAATTAAAGTTGCAGCGGTGGCCTATATAATTTTTACTGAAATTGGTTCAGTAAAATCCAAGGTGGCGTTTATAATTTGTCAAACAAGAAAATTTATATTGTCCACCTTTCTTCAAAATTGTTATAAGGGGCTGTATGTGTTTATTATAATAGGCTTAGTAAGTAAATATATTGTTCTTTAAACCGATTTTTTAGATATTAATCTGGAACCAGTTTCAAAAGTTTTAACTACACATAAAAATTTAAATGGTTATTTTTTTATTTTTAGGCCCTATTTTTGAAAGAAGTTCAATTTGTTTTCTTTTTTTAATTTTACCGAACTATATTAATGACCAAAAACTTTTAAAAAACTCAGTGTTCTTTAAAGACACTTAATTTAATTTTTATTAACGGAGTAGTTAAGAAGTTTAAGAAGTTGTATGACATTAACACGTAATTTGATTTTAACATGTGCCAAAAAAATATCATTTATATCAAATCAACAATTAAAATACCAATCACAAAAACCTCATAGAATTTTTTTTTTTCGAAAAGAGATCATCTTTAGGGTAATCCCTTTTCTCTTTTAACAACAGCATCAAATAATGTGTCGTAACGTCATTCAAACCAAAAATTAAAAAAAAAATTTCTAGTTGTAAATATAGTTCACTGAAAAAAGTACGGATAAAAATTTAATAGTCTAATTGATTTAAAGAAAATTTCAAAGATTTGGGGCTTAAAGTCGCATCGGAAGAGGAGACCATTTAGCGACTAGACCTACATTTTAACGTGGGTTCCAAACCACGGTCCTCGACACTCAAATAACCCCGAGTTTTTACACTATTTGTCAGTCAAGTGTCTACCGACTAATAGGACTATCCTCTAATGGTCTGATAACTTAAATAAGTAAGTTGCCGTGCACGGGGCTTGAACCCGCGCTTGGCCGTGGTCGTCCCTATTAGTCCTAGAGCCTTAACCGGTTAGGCTAATCCCACGGCACAATTGATTTAAAGAGTTTTAAATTTAACTCCAGTCCAATTAGCATCAAAATTAATTTTTTTAATTAATTCGTTTTATTTTGATTATTATTATATCATATACGTTATCTAATCTATCTAACTAAAATGTCATTTCCTATTAAAGTAGAAATGCATTTTTTTCCATGTGTCGATAATGATAATTTCGTGAACTTTAAGACTAAAAGTGTCACATTTTGAAAATTTGCTAACTTAATCAAAATAAAAGAGTTTCAAGTCAATTTTTATAAAAAGAAAATACAGACAGCATTTAACGTTTCAGCGTTAGTCTATATTTAGTCTCATTCTTAAAAAAATAAAATAAAACATTTTTATCAAAGCCCTAAACTACTCTTAAGGTAGTTCATCGGATGTAGTCGTAACCAAAAGTATCACGGGCGATTGGGTGTTCCTTTGTTTGAAACCCTCCTTATCTTACTATTGAACTTTTGACTCTTACCCTTTCACAGCAGCGAGTCAGGTGTGAATAAAGAAATGATGATTCGACAATACTAGTTATAATCCACGTGGACCGAATGTGTCAGTATCAGTGTCAATTGTATCTCAAATTTAATCAATAAATATGCGGTAATATTCATAGCATCTTATGCGTTATATAAACTTTATGGGTCGAACTACTTTTGTTATAACCATAAAATTTTGAGTATTTCTTTGAAAGGTTTTGTTAGTACTGATAAATAACTTTAAAAAATGCAACTGGATTTAATATATTAGTCGAATGGAATTAAATATCAAAGTGGCTGTAGAGGGAGGTAGTTTTACTTTATGGATAAATTATTCTGGAATGATATCAGGAACGATAATTGACTTATGTGCCAATCTAAAAAGGTGAGCTCGAAGTATGAAAAATTGTTAACTCAGAAAAAAAACAAAATTCATTATATCTCCGTAAATATCAATCTTGAGACAAAATATTATAAGACATAATTTGTTTATTGGAAAATTTTCTCTCAATCAATGTTACCTTGATTTTCGAAGATAAATTTTTTTTACAAAATGAAAAAAAAACATTTTTCAAGTGAACGGTCCAAACTTTAAATTTATCCAATGGTTAGGCATCTAGAAATATTGAATTTGTCATTTCAACAAATAAATTCTTCCAGGAATGATTACTATCGATCAATTAGTTTTTGGTAATCTAGCTCGGTACGCGAATACTGCATAATCAACAAATATACGATAAATGATTAATAATAATGTCATTAAGTCGCCAATTTTTTACATATATAAAACGACTTAAGCTTCAAAATTGCATTGAATTTTTTTTCTATCGAACAAATAGAAAAGAATAGAAAATTTATTAAAAATCACCCACTTTTTTGATTATAAACAAATTGATTAACTTTCAAATTAGACGAAATGCTTAAAGTAAATAGGAAAAGAAAATACCAAAAAAAAAAAAAATTAACGAAAGATTTATCCTAATTCGATTTAAAGTTAATGATATATTACACTTTAAAATCAAGCTATGTTTGTTGCAAAAAAATTTTAATAATGCAATATAATGAAAAGAATGGTACGAAAATAGTCGATTTTTGACATTTTTATGATTATTAATTTTTCAAACTTACCTTTTTAGACTGGCGTATAGATGATATCATTCTTGACATTATTCATAAGTAATTTATTCAGAAAGTAAAAATTCCCCGTTAAACCAATTTAAGGCTACTTTTGAATATAATTTACCTGGAGTATATGTTGTTTTCATGCGCTTACTTTGTATTAAAGAGTTGTCGCTTCTTCGTTTTAGAATCGCTTTTACGGATGGCTGGAAATATTCTTGAAAACGGGAGTTTATATTACTACTATGAATTAACAAATAGGCTAATTATCACTTTGTATTATATCCTGCATTTTAATGTTATACATCATATTCGTGTTTATATATATATATATATATATATATATATATATATATATATTTATATATATATATATATATATATATATATATATATATATATATATATATATATATATATATATATATATATATATGTTTTCTAGTTGTGTATTATTATGCCGCATTAATTGAGACTCTTACCATATAGCTTCTATTTTAAATCTTGTATTTTTTATATTAATTATCTTGACTCTAAAATGGGCTAGGTGTCCAAAATTTTGCAGTCTTACGGAAAATTATATCAACAACAAATATCCGAAGTTTCAAGTAACTATACAGAAACTCAATTAGCAGCAGTTCATTAATACAAATCAATAGTACATTTTCGGATATTTTAAATAAAAAGGGAACCTCCGATACATGTTTCTATTCTAACACTTAATACTTCAGTAAGTACAAAATTAGTGTTATTTCTCAAAAACGAAATAAAACATAAAACTCCCCATTAAATTAGTAATTGGAAGAACATCGAATATTTTCAGCATCTAATACACAATATGAGAAGGTATGATATACATTTTTTCTATTTAAAAGTTAAGGTTTAATTAACCCTTTCTGAAGTTACTGCTGATCGCACAAACAAATTTTTATTTCATAACTAACAACGAAATTAATTTAACGATTCATTAAATTTATTTGGGTTGAACAAATATTCCAATAAATACTGGAAATCAATGATCAACTTAATGATCCAATAAATCTGCTAACATGGTAAATTTAATCGTGAGTTGTCAGCCAAGAGATATTCCGAATTAAAAAAAAAATTATTTATTCGGGTTAAAAACAAATAATTGAGATTAAATGTCAATCTACAAATAGTGCAAATAAAGGTCAAATTGTGAGTTATTAAAAACGTGAAATTAGTTTTTAAATTCTTCAAAATTCAGAACTTTGGATAGTAACTCATTATTTGTCGCTTTTGCTCTCGTGTTATTAACAAAAACTTTATTACCTATATCTGTTTATTCATATTGAGAACTGACACTATTTAGAGTTTAAATATTGACGTTTTATGGAATGAAAAGCAATAACGAAGTATTTTGTGCTATTTTTGTTTTAATCTCGATTAATATTGCAACAAAATGGGTTTATTAATTGTTTTTTTTTTCGAAAATCTAGCTATGATTAATTTAAAAATAAACTTAAAAACCAAAATAAGTCGTCTGGAGTATAAAACTTGATTGGTGACGTAGAAGATAAAAATATTATTAGGTAAGATAATGCGTTCATAAACATATATAATTGTCAAACAGAATGTTCTCAATACTCATAAAATAAATCTCGCATTGAAATTGTAAACATAAATTATTATTTCATTTATTTGGATTTAAAAAATTACTTGGAGGTATTTTCATTTTTAGTTTGTATAATTTCGTAAACAGATCCTCCTTCTAACTTTCTGATATGCATGAAGTTTATATAAATTTAAATAATAATATATCATTCGGTCTCCTCTTATATTTGGACTCTCTGATGCTGGACTACTACTAATATATTTCTCTGTAAGGTGGGGGCCTTGGCTTTGGTCTATTTAATCACATCACATTTAATCACAAAGTTTATTTCGAACGGCAAGGTATCACCTTTAACTTGTAATGGTCATTAATATTTTTCTAATGAATCTACGTTCTCTAAGAACACAAGGACGAGATTACAATGATATTTCAAAGACTTAAACTACTTAAAATATATTAAAATATTCTCATTATTTTGTTAAATAAAAATGGCGGTTTTCAGAAGTTAATTTTATAAAATATATTACGAAATATTTTAAAGGTCTCTTTGTTTTATCAAAAAGTAAATTTTTGCTTAACAGTTGGTTTAATTATCTAAATTTAATGAGTCGTTAAAAAATTTGTAATGGTCATCACGAGGGACTTTGACGAGGAGACTGTCTTCCAAACCTTAACGTCTTGGAAAAACACATCAGGTTAATTCTTACGTGGGTACCAGGACCCAGAGGTATCTTAAAAAATGAAAAAATTGATTAACTTGCAAGACAAGGGTCTGCTGCCATATTTATTCGATCGAAATAAATATTTGGTATCATTAAGGATACTATTTGTGGGTGAAAATCTTAGTGAATAAATCAATAATCTTAGATCCACTGGACTACTTTGCAAGCTACAAACTGTTGCGATGCAAACAATTCAGCAAACTAAGATGTGATATCCTTCATTTAAGTAGACATTAAGACTGATAACCATTTACTGCGCCTTAAGGAAGCACCTACAATCATCAGCATCTATAATAAAGATCGAACAATAGAATATGTGCCTAAGAGAACGAAATAGTCTCTCACATAAATCTACAAATATGAAGCTCTTACTCACTGGAGTCACCTTCAAGGATCGATGAGTGCAGACAAACTAGTAAATCGGCTCTTAAACCTGATTGAGGCAACCAACTTACGCACATAGAGCCGATATAACAGGGGACATAATAAGTAACTAGGCTGCGGTGTACGGGCATCTCACCTCTAGTCCGCTATATTATTTCATCAAGCTATTAATCGAGGGCCATGACGTAAATAAAAAATCTAAATATTTATAACTCAGGCTACTTGTGCTCTTAACATACTTCAGAATAACGAAAGTTACGATATACTCTTTTTATTTAAGTTCGGAAATTTACTTATTAAAGTTACAATAGTTCAATTAAGCATCCTCAATTCCGTTAAATAAGTAATTAAAGATAATGTTACAACTTTGCAACTGGTAATTTGTGCTGCAATAAGTTTAAAATTTATATCTTTCTCGTAGCAAGTAACCGTAAAATTTACGTTACTTTTAAAAACTATAAAAAATTAAGTATATCCATTAGATAGGAAATCGTTAGATCAGGCAGTAAAACTCGGACAATTTGCGTCTCACGATGGAAAATATAAAATATTTAAAGCGTGTTTTATTTGAAATACAATACCATACTGTGGAAAATAAAAGGATAAATTGGTCGAATACATTTAGTTTTTTTTTATAATAGGCATTCATACGGAGTGTTTTAAATAATATAAGTAAAATTACTGATCTTTTCGACTTAAGAATTCTGTAATCAATTACTATAAACACATATTTAATTTTTTATTATTAATAATTTAATACAGTCATGCTTACATTTAAAATTTTAATCATACATAGATTTACAAAAATGGATTTAGAAATATGTTCTGTATTTTTTATGTTTATTGTGAAAGGACTATTTATATTAAATTCATAATGAAACAAGGGTTTTAATAAATAAACCCTTATTCCCGTTCTTGTATTTTATTTGGTACCAGGTCGAACATATACTGCACTCGATTTTTATGTCGGCTCACAAAAAAATTATTTGATACAGATAGTTTGACCAAAGTGGAAACAACATAGGTTTTTAATATGTATAATAAATACCACTATGTATTTGTTATATATATATATATATATATATATATATATATATATATATATATATATATATATATATATATATATATATATATAGCAAAATGTGAACAGGAAATGCAAACTTCGTTCCAACTATATCCTTTCTGTGTTGGAGGTTGCACAGTTGGGACAAATTGCTAAGGAACACAATTTATCCTATTCCACCACCATCGAGATGATGGCCTACCTGTCCCACTATACCGAGAAGAAAATCAAAACTTACCCTCCCCGCCACAGTAATACGGCAGAAGTACATGTTTCGTCTCTACTAGACTCATCAGGGTACCGACATGCACCTGACTGTGCAAAGGACAGATCGGAAGGAAGCATGCAAATACTGAACGCGGCTTCGCCGACCTCCCACCGGATGGCATATACATGTTTATGCGGCTTTCACGGATTCCTCCCGTGTGAGATGCCATAACAGTGGATATATCCACATTATGCCTTTGTAGTGCTGAAATCACATTCAGCAAACGTACAACTATATGCAGCTCCATATATGAATGAAGCAAAATGCAAAACATGTACTTCTCCCGTATCACTGTGGCGGGGAGGGTAAGTTTTGACTTTCTTCTCGGTGTGGTGATACAGGTAGGTCATCGTCTCGATGGTGGTGGAATAGGATAAATTGTGTTCCTTAGCAGTTTGTCCCAACTGTGCAACCTCCAACACGGAAAAGATATGGTTGGAACGAAGTTTGCATTTCCTGTTCGCATTTTGCTTCATTCATATATAGTTGTACGTTTGCTGTATGTGATTTCAGTACTACAACGGCATAACGTGGATATATCCGTTGCTATTGCATCTCACATGGAAGGAATCCGTGAAAGCCGCATAAACATATTCTTGTGTAGTGTTTCATGGATGGGAACATGTAATTCATTATTAATCCGGAAATACATCCGTTCGTTCGTTTGATTTTCTGTTGAAGTTTACAGACGTTTCGCCAAAATCTCATTTGGGATCTTCTGTGCTTGGTGGTTGTAGATCAACTGATCAGTTGATTTCTATAATACCACAAGATTATGTATCTAAATGGTGGTTTAGCTATTAGGAAATATTATAACTTTGTTATGTTTGTCTATTACCGCTTTACAATGTCGCCATTTTTTCCGCTATTTTTCCACCTTTTGGGATAAAATTTTGTAAGTATATGCTTACAATTTACCCAAACAGGCGTGAAATAAAATTAAAAAATCATTGATCTTCATATACGTGGAGAGTTAGGATAAAGTGTTTTGCGTTTACGCCAGTGCTGAATCGCTGAATAGGTTTTCTAAAATACAATTAAATAAGTGATTTTTAGCTACATCATATGCAAGATACGAATCTTCGTAGTCGGTGCAATGTATTCTCCACGTATAAGTTTCCAAAGATTTAAAGTTTGAATAAATTCTACATAATTACTCTTCAAGGAAATTTGGTACGGTTAAGTTATGTATTTATGGGATATAAAAAAGAGGTTTTTTATTCAATGTCAAATGTTTCAGTATACTAAGATTCGATGGAAATCTAAATCAATTAAAAGTTACTTAAGATGTGGAATGACTTCCAACACAATCAATCCTGATGTTTGTACTGTAGTGAAACAGTGGTTCTCGAAGATCGTCATAACTGTATTTCAGACTTTTTGATAATTCAGCATGATAAACTAGGCATGAGAAAAGTGTCGACAAAGTCGATGTTATCATTATTGACTTCCAAACAAAAACTTCTTAAGTAGAAAAATTTTTGTGGAAAAATCATTTGGAATATTTGCTTGCAAACTCTGACTTTTCTTCTAAAATAGTAAGAGAATACTTGAGTATTGGAATTACTAAAATTTATGCCATGGACACAATGTTTAGCTGAAAAGTGCATTATCACCATCATTTGGGACCAAGCGAGAGGTATTCTTCTTGAATACATGTCGAGGGCACTACAATAACAGCAATATTCAATGGTAATACACTAACAAAATTACATAATCTATTGATCAACAGTTACTTGGTTTTGTGTCACCAGTAAGTTTTCCTTCTTGAGGAAATTGTCGATGTGGGTGTTCTTGTTCTGACCATTTAAAAATACAGTTAGATATACCAAGAAAGGAGAAATTGTGAATGTCAGTGAATATTTTATATTATTGGCTAAGCGCTGTCGGTGTTACTTAGAACATCCTTGGGGCTCAAACCCTAGAAACAAGAAAATATGGTCAGCAAATAAGCTTTCTCAGTACTCACCAGCCACACTCACTCGTCAAAGGACATACCTCGACCTAGCCATTTAGAGAACAGTCTCCAACGCCAGCGCATCCTCTACACAGTACTTACACTTATACAATTAAAAAGTCTATCCCAAATTAAAATTATGTTCAGAACAATGTATACATTAATACTATTAAAATAATAAACTTTAACATAAGACATGATTAATTATACATGCAAATTATTTTCAAACAATTTAAAATGATGTTATGAAAAATCATTCTGAATCTCTAGAAACAAATGATTCAAACGTTGCTATGTCCGATAAATAGAGCTAGGGTCAAGGTCATCTTCGCATGTCTCCCTTTAAGCCCTAAAATATTATGTTCTGTCTTGATCTCCTTAAGAGTTTTTAATTCTAAAATTGTATTTAAGGCAAAACCATCCATATAAAATGGTTTTCCATATTGAATGCGTAAATAAGAAAGGAAATTTGATCTTTAAAGTTTAGGTTTCGTTGGGTGCTTTACATTTTAATATCACTACAATTCCCAGCAAGTTCGTTAGATGAACTTACCAGATTTCGAAATATCGTTATATTCCCGAAATATCTTCGTCTTAATTTGATGAGTGCTGGAGACTCTCTGAAAATAACATACGGAGTTACTGACGTTTTATGAAAATTACCTCCCAAGTAAGAATGTTCTATCAGTAGTCCTATTACGATTCGTAGTTCTTTCATCGTTAGGGGGGAAACTCCTTTCGTAAGGCAGGCATTATGTCCGGTTCTGTATTCCTTGATCCTTTTCATTTGGCAGCATTCAATCTTTCCCAATCCACTACTTCTGAATATCTACACACAATGGGCAAGATCCAGAAAGAAGGAAATGAGTTCCATATGAATTGAAGAGAAGAGACATTAAAAATCGAAAAACAACTTGATAAATTTTGCTTGTTAGACAGAAAAGAGAAGAGTTGTGACACGTGGTGAAAAGTGGATCATGGATAGAGCCAGACTAGCCTTCAACATTACATCCAGTACTCAATACACAGGGAAAAAAGGCATTGCTGTGTATTTGGTGGAATGATAAGGAAGCTGCGTATTACAAACTACTAAAACTATTGGTAAGGACAGTTAATAAAATTAAATCGATTATTGAAGAAAAAGCTACCAATATATGCCAAAAGACACGCTAAAGTCATTTTTCAACATTACAATGCTAGGCCACACGTTACAAAATATATAAACAACTATTTGGAAGACGTTAAATGGTTCCGCCCTCCATATTTACCTGACTTAATCCCTTTGAACTACCATCTATTTCGATAAGCGCAACACGGACTTTCAGAACAACGCTTCCATTATTGCGAAGAAGTGAAAATTTGGCTTGATGGTCTAAAAAAATTAACACTTCTTTTGTCATGAATTCCATTCTTTTACAGATGGAAAAAACCATAGAGGTAATTTATTTTGTTCTGGAAATAATATATATATATATATATATATATATATATATATATATATATATATATATATATATATATATATATATATATATATATTTATATGTCGATTTCTTTTAGCACATTCACATATCATCGCTTCAACGGTCCCTGCCTGAATTCACCCTTACCGTCTGTGCGAACTATACTTTTTGAAAATGATGTCACTGAAATATAATTCTAATAGGACGGTACCTTCTGTCACACTACAAGCGAAATAATGCCGGTGTTACGTAATCACTTCTCTCGTCCTGTTATCTCTCATTCTGAAGACCAGAACTGGCAGCAAACAAGTCGCGATTTAATTTGAGTCAATTTTTTTCTACGGGTTCTTTTTCGAATAATTAGATTTATGCGAACCGTCCTGAGCCGTTTCAAGAATTCAAAGAATAAATTGAGACCTTGACATATAGCGGCCTTTATTTCAAAACTTATGGCGGATGAGAAGTGAGAGCGGATCTGGGATTTCTTTAACCTTCACAACTACAATTCGTTTATTTGGTTCTGCATTCCATATGCCATTGACGTCAACAACTGTCAAATGACAATATCACTTATATTTTTTTAATGGAACATCTTATGTGTTATCAGTTATTTTTAATCTCCAACAAATTTAAAATATTTATTGTATAGTATACCCTATGGGTTTATTCAACTGTTTCGAAAATATAAGGTATAAAAATGTAAATCCTTTTGCCAGAAAAATAATAAAAACGAGAGTTTAAATTAGGAACTATTTAAATAAATGTTCAAATTGCTTCCCTTCAACCACTTGACAATATCTAAGCCTTTCTGAAAATTGGAAAAGCATGTTCTGCTAATGTTGATGAGGGATATTATGCACTATATTTGCAATTTTGTTTTCGAGGTGCTCTAAAGGGTTCGGCTTAAACTACAGTCTTTGAATGGTCTCAAAGATAGAAATGTAAAGGTTGTACTTTATTTTCTTTGCGGATTCTTCTAATGGATCTTTGTGTATCATGGCATACAAGAGTAAATTTTGGTACATAAATCGGTGGTTCCTCTTAAATGGCAAACATAATGAGGTTTTGCAGTTGATAGCTTTTTTTACGTTAATCACATTTTCAAAATTATGAAATACTCTCTTGTCAGCATTTAGAAATGGTCTTCTAGTCAGGAAAAGTTTAAAAAAAAGTTGTTGTATGTTATAAGTCGAGTAATACGTTTTTATTCGGTTAGCTGAACCATAGTATTTTAGTTCGATAAGTACTAGTTCATTTGATAATAAAAACACTAATACCACTGATCAGGAGGTAATATCAGGGAATAATCATTTAGACTATCAAAACCTAATCATGTAAATATCAACTCGCTATGGAAACTGAAATTTTTAATTAGGAGAGAGGCTAAAAGTGTAAAATAGGAATAAAATGTATTATGAGTTCGTTAAATTAGATTAATAAAATAAACACTATACATTATAAAAAATATTCTAAATTTATTTATAATTTAAAATAGTTCACAACATACAGGATAAATGAATGAATGAATGAAAAAGGTTGGTGATATTAGATCATCGATGCATAGGCCTCTATTGTGCCCTTTACATCCCACCATATCTGCGGGTCATTCGAAGCTGATCGCCTTTGCGAATTCAAGCAGCCTCGTTAGTTGAACTTGTCTAACTGCTTCCGGTAAGAAAATTGTATCTCCGAAATATCTCTGTCTCAATCCGTAGGGTGCTGAGCACTCTCTGAGGACATGGTCAACAGTTTCATCCTCCTCCAAACATCATCTGCACGTCGGGTCGTCTTCGACACCGATTCTATGAAGATGGCCTCTGAGATGACAATGTCCTGTCAACAATCCCCCGACAATTCGCAGCTTTTTCCTTCCCAAAGAAAGAAGCTCCTTGGTACGCCGTGCGCTAGGCCCAGTTATCTGTTCCTTAGCACATCTCATTGCAGAAGCTTCCCTCCACGATTCAATAAATTTGCTTTCCAGCAACGATTTTAATTCCCTTTTGCCAATGGCAATTAGGACAGTTAATATTGGTTGGGGTTCATGCGATTCAGTTGCCGAACCCAACATTGCTAGACGGTCTGCTTCCTCATTTCCGCGTATTCCCGAGTAACCCGGGACCCATACGAGTCTGACTGTGCAGCCATTCCTTTTCATACCTTCAGTACGTCATTGCACTCAGACACCAGTCGCGAAGTTACGACATTAGACTTTAGTGCTAATATTGCAGCCTTACTTTTTGAGCATATGTTTGTTACCCTATTCCTGTCTATATCTCTCTCACAGAGATAAGCACACTGCAAAATAGCATAAATTTCCGTACATTGTCCGAGAAGGTGGTACTCTCTGACTCCTGTGGTCCTGGCGAATACTTCGGCTCCAGCGCTTTCATCTTGTCGAAATCCATCAGTATACCACCAGGATCAATTTTTCGGAAGATTTTGCTCTCCCTTCCAATCCTCTCTACTTGGCAGAAATATTTCCAAGGAGAGGTTGGGTTTTAAAAGCGACGTCATATAATCTGTCAAGATGGGGAGTGATGGACACCTGTCAACCGTACTTTCCCGGACGCCTGAGCAGCCACCCGTTCCAATTCCAAGACGCCCCAGGTAACTGAGACGATAAACAATCTTCAGGGCTATGTATAAGTGAAAAGGAGGCAAATTCACCAGTACATACAGAATGTTTCATTAAAAAAATTATAGGTAACATCGTCATTTGACAGTTGTTGGAGTTAGTGCCACATGAAAGACACAATTAAATAGATGAAGTGTAATTGATCCACTTTCATTTTCCGAATTAAGCGGTTCCGAAACATTTCCTTAACATCTGTTCAACCCTCTGTATCAATATAAGATACTCATTAAAAATCTGTTTTCTGATTTATTTAAAATTAAAGGTCTTGTTGAAACACTTTTTTCTTTCTTTTATTTTTAGATATGTTACTATGAACTAACAACATTTCTCGTAATGTCTTCGTCACTGATATATTAGCATTATTCTTTATTTATTTATTTGCTTATTTATTTATCTCATAATTTAAATTGACCTGTTAAATTATTTTATATCTTGAAGAATAATTCATTCCGGTCTCTAGTAATAACGTAAAATATTTTAAATTAACAAAATCCATTACTGAGTAAACGTTTACTAAATTATTCACTAACTTTATAAAAGTATAATTTCTGTAATTACTACAAAGTAAAGTCCAATTGCTAATATTCTTAAATAACCAAAATGATAAAGTTTATTTAAAGAAATTAACTTAAAATTTCTATTTGAAATTTCTTTTAATTTCCTAAATTATCATAACAAAGGAGCTTGATTAGAAGACTTTTTTGAAATTACATTTCCTTGTTTTGAGTTTGATTAACATATATTTTGAACCGTTATCACTACATAATTCAAAGAAAAGTTTCCTATTCGACTTTGTCTCTGTGTCTGGGCTAATCACGAAATCTTCTGAATGAATTCTGATCTGGTTAACATCATTAATTAGACCGAGAAAGGTTATTGAATTTAATACATTAATCTCTAATGTAAAGCAGCAGAATAATTATGATTATTTTAAATCAAGTCAGAGACAAAATTACAAAATTATAAACTACAATAAGTTCTACAAATAGGATTATAGCAACGCATATGTCCACAACAATAACTGTTTTTGTCGTTTAAAAGCTGAAAGAACCTTTAAAAATGTTACCATGAGAAGTCGAGGCATGTTGCTAGTTAAGTATAAATAAAAGTGCCATACTAAACCTACGAGTTAATGTACTAGGAATTTGTGCTATGCAGGGATAGTTCAGCTTTTAATATGTTCAGTGAGTTGATATTAGAATAAAGATTCGGTATTTCAACACTAAATAATAAAAATTCCGCAATTACTTCTAATGTATCTATGAGCCACTTTGGTAAACTTTATACTTTTCCAATTATCATCATTGTAAATTACTACTGATGCAATGTGATATTGCTCATGTAAGACGGTTTTTTGTACGCTGAAATTAATTATTCCCTCAGAGCAATAAACTATGGTATCTAGGAAAATCAGACGAATATTTGATGTTTCATTGTAAATTTAATTGTAAGAGAGAATTATTTCGATTCTAGTTCTTACGTTTACAAAGAAAGTTGAGGTTTACAATAAGCATCTTTACGGCAACTAAATAAGAATTATACAGGTGCATCACTTGATTGAGTCTGTCTAGGTTAGAATCTTGAAGAGCTTGGTTTTATGGCGAATGACGCCTTTAAATGCACATTACGAAAACTTACGTGTTAGTCACCTCCCTCTAAATCGTTGTTCCTAATAATATCAACAAATTGACTAAAATTCTGAGTTAACCTTTGATAGTTAAATAATTTTCAATCAAAACGACAATGAAATCTTTGCAGAGTTGGTACTGAGATAATGAGTCTTCAGGAATACAATATCAAGTTACCGAAAGCGAATCAAATTAGTACTTCAGTTTATGATTACAGTATAATATTTTAGGTTATTTATCATTAGAAGTGATTAGAAATACATTTTTAATTAAACGGCGTTTAAGGAAATAACATCAAGTTCTATAAATGTTCACAAACATTAAAAAAAGCCAAGGGGCGTTTCGTTTCAGATTAATAGCCCATAACAAGTTGCAAAAAGTTATTTTTCCTCTAATCAAGCAAACTTTAAAACTTTGACACTTCCGAGATCCCCACACATCATTTTATTATTGAGTGTTGTGATCCATTTATTATGTCACTTCTCATTTACACGCTCCGACGAAAAACGACTGCGACTGACAGCTCTGTTGAATATTCGCTTAATTTACTGGGAAAGTGTCGTCAATAGGGTAATAAAACTGGGTAATTATCTAAGGTTTTAGTGGTTTTTAGGTTTTTCATTCATGACACATATAAAAGCAATTTAAAAAGTGGATCAATAAAAGAATGTAAAATAATTTTAATATGATTAAGGAAAATGGATAGAGATATCCCGATGGGAGAGATGATCAAACTTAATAGCTTCAAAGTTATTTAAGAGATAACGTTGAAGCAAATATATTTAGGTTAATTTAATCACCCCTAGTGGTATTAAAGTTTATTAAAATTAGTAATTGTTTATCATATTATTATATTTTAGCCAGTTAGATAGTTTTAGTGACACCTTACTTATGGTTGTATATTAGGATGTTTTTATAATTATTATTTTCTTTCAATATTGTCCAATAAGAACGCGAGACTTTTGTCATGGTTAGAGTAATAACAAAATATAAATATAATATTTATAATTTTTGTAACTATGGTTTTGACAGTAAGAAATTTTTAATTTCTTTTACTAGATATTATTTTGTCTACCATAACAGACTAATAAGCAGGCGCGGATCCAGGGGGTGGCCATCGCCCCCCCCCCCCTAAAGAGCTTTGAGTTCAGAAAAATTGACCCGATTTTGCCTCTTATACTATAGTTTATTCAAGATTTACAGAGAGTAATAAATCATTTTTTACCATTTTTTTTTTCGCAAACTACCTCTGTTTGTTTAGTCCGGTGTCGTTGACAAAATCTGTAGACATATATTTTTCATAGGAATGGGTTAGAAATTTTATTATCAAAAATACCGGTTTATAATAATGGACTGTTTGGGTTGGATAGATATTTGGAAGTGTGAAGTGTTAAAAAGGATTTTAATCCTTGTCGTAGGCGTCGGAAGGAAGTTTATTTTATCACTAAGTATTTATGATATAGAATATTATTTCGGTAATAAATTTAAAATGAAAATTTTTTAAAATATCATTTTATTTCTTATGATTGCATAATAATTCACATACATTAGAAAATAAAGACAATTTTGACATATTTAACTAAAATTCCAAGTTATAATTTAAATACTTACAAAATACTCATTGTCAAAAATACAAGAAGTTAAACCTATATAAAAAAATAAATTCGTCCATATAATATTAAAATTTTTTTGAAGCTATCGGTCATTTTATTATTCATTATAAAACATTTTGAGGACATTTGACGTTTCAGTTTATCTATTTCTTAAATCATCTGCAGAATTACAATTAAACACTAAAAAGGGATTCAAATGTAATACATTTTTATATATTACAGTTAAAATTAAACCTACTTATTTTATTTCCTTTGCTCTGACATCTTAATTTAACTTACTTTATTATATGGAAATCTGATAGCTCCAAAAAAATAAAATAAACATGTTAATTTTACACGCGTAAGAAAAAGACACAAATACAATAATAAAAAAATTACGGCTAATTGGAATTAAATATATATATATATATATATATATATATATATATATATATATATATATATATATATATATATATATAAACTTAAAGAGTGGGACACACTGAAATAAAAATATATAAAAAAATATATAAACAACATTAAACAATAAAATACAACAAAAACAAAAATTTAAATAAAAAATTGTGTTTACACTGGTAAACATTACGTATCTAATTCGTAATCAAAGTCAGTGAAGCTATCTTCGTTCAAATTAATTATAATTGGTTCCTCTCTCAAACAAGATAAATAACTAACGACACCCTGTAAAGTGTACCTCGCTGACCGACAGAAATTAAATTGTATTATCAGAAATTTTATTGTTGCAGTAAATTTATAAAAGTTTATAATATTTAAATATAATTAGATTTACATCAGTCCTCAATTACCTGCGGCATTGGAGCAGGTACGTTAGAGGTTTCGGTAACAGTTTCATTACTCCCTAGTTCTTGAATAGAGTATAGGAATGTGTATTTTCGCGATCGCCCCTCTCCTTCCCAAGAGCTTTGAGTTCTAGAAAATAGAACAGATTCTGCCTTTTATATTAGGAATGTGTATGCTGCTGACACTCTCCCCCCCCCCCCCCCCGTTAACAACTTGTTTTTCTTGCCATAGCCCTCCCCTCCAGAGCTTTGAGTTCAGGAAAATAGACCCAATTCAGCCTCTTATACTAGGAATGTGTATGCTGCTCGCATCTCTCCCCCCCCTGTCGGTAACTTGTCTTTTCTTGTAATCGCCCCTCCCCTCTCCAAGAGCTGCAGATTCAGAAAAATAGACCAACCCTGCCTTTTACACTAGAAATGGAACTGTGGCGGGTGTCTCCCCCCTCGTCGACAACTTGCTTTCTCTTGCCATACTATACTTTTGTGATATCACCGCCCCCCCCTCTCCTCCAAATAGAGAGGCTGGATCCTCCCCTGATAACAAGAATATATAATATGTTGATTGAGTTCAGTGTAATCTGCTTAAAACGTCGGATTTAAATCAGCTTCCACTTACTTAAATAAAAAAAAGACTCTTAAGCAGGTAATAACTGTGATTATTTTGTTGTATTGAAATTTGTTGGTTTAGGGTATGGTGGAAATTAAAAAAATATTTTGGTTTTATAATTTGCATTTAAATGCCAAGGATTCGTATGTTTTAAATGCAGATATGAACTGAGAAAATTTACCTTACAACAAAAATTAACATAGATAGTTCAAATATTTTTTTTGTTACCAGAACTCATAGATTATTGAAATGATCTTGGCGACTTCGCGTATGAGCTTACAAATAGCTCGGTGGCACGTCTTATAGGAGCCATCACTCTCGGATTAAAGTTACATTTGCATGGAGGTGGTTAATGTGAAAAGAATGGTTTCGGTATATTGGGATCCGAGATGTACGAACTAAGAGAAATAAAAGAATGATCGAAATTTAAACATACAAAATATCAAAATAGTTAGAGCTAACTTCTGCTCAACTGCAGGAAGCAATTATAACCCCTTATCATAATAACTGTCCTCCTGTGAGGCAGAAAAAAGTCAGCTCGTGAAATAATGATCTTACAGTGTTAAGTAAAGAAATACGCAAACTGTTCAACAGACCAAAATAACTAGTGAGTGTACAGAATACTCACTGATTAAAACAAAAAAATAAAAGGCACCGACAGGAAGTCCTGAAGGAAGCTATATCAAGAGATCGAAATTACCTCTGAACCATTTCGCCTCTACAAGAGGCTGGCTAAGAATCCCCTTGATCCCATAGGAAATCGGATGGGACTTCTACAGAGACTGGTAGGGATATCTTGGAGATACTCGTTCGAATGCACCTGTCATATTCTGATATTATCTTTGACACTACATCAAATGTTGAAACCAAGTCCAACCAAAAGGCATCAAAAAGAGGTTGGCAAATTGCAAACGTGGTCATAACTCAGAACTGGAGACTGTGGACCATGGAATCCGGGATTCGATGAGATAATATCAATGCTGCTAAAACTAGCCAAAAAGATCGTCACTCTGGTGATCTGTAGAATTATAAAAGCAAGAATAGCTACAGGTTACCTGCCTTCAGCTTGGACAAGGTCTAAAATCATTTTTATACCAACTACTCTTAGGCGAAGTTCAGTAGTTAGATTAACAGGTCATCTTTTTTGTTGAAGTTGTCAGAGAAATTATTTAAATGGCGCATACGGGAAACCTCTCTAAAAGAGAGATCAGTACACAGCAACCAATATGACTACCAATCAGGAAAATCATATAAGTTAGCTCTATATCACCTATTAGGGAGAATAGAGTCGGCCACGAATAACAAGAAAATAGCACTAGCAGCCTTCCTTAATATTGAAGAAGCATTCGATCACATCTTCTTCATTTCCATGATAAAGTTCACCAGAAGACATGGCTTTGAAAACAGTTTATGCCGGTAGATACAAAACACATTTCAAAGTAGAAGGATACAATCAAATTTGTTGAAGGAAATCGTGGAAGTGTTGTTAGCTTAAGATTGCCCCCTCCTGTCGGATCTGGTATTCGACGAATTTCTGGTAAACTTCAACAACCAAAGAAATTATACCCAGAAGTATGCTGACAATCTAATCAAATTCATCGTGGAAAAGCATGGAAAAACATTATCAGAACTTATGCAAGGACCTCTGGCTATAGCGGAGGAGTGGTACACTAAGAAGCACCTTAGAGTTAATCCTGGAAAAACCGCACTCATACCCTTCACTAAAGAGAGGAAGTTTGGAGAATTAAATCCACCGCCTCACTTTAATACACAACTGCAGATGACCCAAGAAGTTAAGTAGCTAAGTAGAATCTTGGATGTTAACCTTAATTGGAACTAATACTTGCACTACCAAAAATAAAATGGCCATCATGGCAGCAAAAAGGGAAATGGGCAAAACCTAGTGAAAAAATAGACACATTTTTTACTGGCTGTAGCATGAAAACCCTACTATACCTCATCCACTTGATATAATAATCAAGGCTTAGGACAGGGTTGCGAAATACAGGCAGGAACAAAATAAAATCTGGTGGACAGGACCTGCCCTCAGACACACCACCATCAAAGACATTACGACGGACTCATTATTGAAGATGAGCAGTGATACCATGCATGAGCCTAGAATTTTGACAGGCCCTACATTATTCAGTCTGACTTGAAGGCGGGATCTGATCGATCACCAAGTAAGCCAGACAACCTCGTTTGGTTTATAGACGGTTCCAAAACTGAGCATTGTACAGGAACCGGAATACATGGAGCCATATCAAGATGCAACATAACTGAGACACTGGGGCAGCCCACCACTGTATTTCAGGAAGAAATACATGCTATTGTTATCTGGCTTCGAGAGGATCTGACGACGAGTTACAGTGGCAGGACCGTTCTCATTTTCTCCATCAGCAAGGCAGCGCTAAAAGCTCTTGTATGATATCAGATAACATCAAAACAGGTCTGAAATTGTTTTCAAAACCTTATCGCACTGGCAAAATACAACCAGGTTACTCTTGCGTGAGTACCAAGACATAAGGGCATCCTAGGCAATGAACAAGTGGACCAACTTGCAAGGCAAAGGTCTGCTACCACATTTATTGGACTGGAATCAGTATTTGGCATGGATGATCGTTCGTAAACGTATGCGAACGTACTTGTCTGGTGCTCTTGATTGTAGTTTGAATAAAATGCAGTTCCCGCGCGATTTATATTTATTCCATCATAATGTGCGTTGGATAGTCAACAAGCCTGAAGTTGGTCTACAAATATAGGTGGGAGGTATTTTCCTTAATTTTCTGAAAATGAGCTGTTCTATCTGTCAGTCGGATGTGTCCAAGAGGTAGCCTGGTATTTTTTTGTTATGGTTTTTCAATACCACCTAAGTTATTGCAGGCTGCCTCCTGAAGCGGCCAAGATCCACTCGATTCCGGGTTTCTTCTGGTGTTGTGCCTGGCGGTCAAGCAAAAAGAGGCTGATCTTAGAGTGGCTATTGAATACGCAGTATAGTCTAAACTATCGGATCTCAAACAATCCTTCGAAAATTTTAAAAACGAGATCACTTGTAAACTGGATGAGTCACACGATTCCGCTAGTGCTTCCTACTCTCTTGCTCAAAGTTCTAACCACTGCGGACTGAAACTAGTACCAGATCTGAGATGTATTCCAACATTAATCCATTAGATCCAGCCATTTTGATAAATTAGATTCGACATAGAAGGAATGGCGGCACGATTGTCGAATGCAGAAATAAGGAGAATGTACAAAAACTCTGTAGTCTGACCAAGGACAAAATGGCAAATGACCTTGATGTGAAGGAGATTAATATGCCACAGCCTAGAATTAGGATTATTGGTATCACAGAGGACTTGTCCCACGAGGAAGTTATTCAGTGTTTAAAAATTCAAAATGAAGCTTTTATTTGTGCTGAATCTGAATGTAAACTGCTAAAATATTGTTACACCAAGAACATAAGATCTTGGATCATTGAGCTTGATATTGCGACTTACACTCGTATCATGGAGAAAGTATCGACTCTACGTGATAAATATTTACTAGTCAGGTATAATGCGTGTGTTGTATATGATGCATTGGAACCTCTTAGATGCTTTTACTGCTCCGGTTATAATCATACTTCTAAAAATTACACCTCAGCGATGGCATGTGTACGATGTTCTGAGGCATATGATCTAAGTGTTGAAGCTGTATTTCTCTTAAATGTATCAGATTCATGAATCACTCGTCAAAATTCTCCTGTATCACTGTTGATGCTGATCATGCTGCGTGGGATAAGAACTATTCATTCTACAAGCGTAAGTTATCTGGGTTTAGGGCTCAAATATTTGGTAGGCAGAAGCAAATATCGTGGCATGGCGATCTTGAACGTACTTCCACGGGTGATATCCTTCACTGTAGTATTAGTAATGTTAGTACTACAGGCTTAGTCGATCCGGATAGATTGACCGAACGGAATACTGAATCTAATGAATATTGCAAAAATTCTACAATCTATTAACAAAATGTCCACGGAGTCAATACTAAAATCCATACATTATTTAATGTATCTTATTTTTACAATTATGATCTCATTGTATTTTCGAAAGCATGGTTTTCGCCACAAGTCTTTCATTTTGATTTTAGAATGGCTTTGCTAATCATTAAGAGAGGAGGAAGTGTACTCCTTGCACTAAATATAAGTTTCTCGGAGACAATAATCGATAATAATTTAATCTCAGACAACCTCCCCGACATTGATATTTTAGGAGTATCTATAAAAGCTAATTTTTACACTTTTTCTGTTATTGTTATGTATATACCACCCAATTTCACGGATCACGACGATTTATTCGAAAATCTTAACGCATTGCCGGATTTGAATAGCGTTTTCAGTATGTTGTTGTGCGTGATTGTAATATTCCCGAATATATTTCTGCGGACATCAGCCGTGCAACGGACAGTCCAAAATTACATGCTCTTAATAATTTTGTTAATATCTATAACTTATATCAGTTCAATAATGTAAAAAATCACAACAATCGACTTCTTGACTTGGTGTTTGGCCCACTTGACCCTTGCAGAGTTGTTGAGTGTGATTCGGCAATATAACCTGTTGATGTGCATCATCCTCCACTGCTGGTAGAAGCTCTTGTCGAACGTATAAACGAAACAAATTTAAATTAAAAGAAGTTTACACATATAATTTTAGAAAGGCTGATTTTCCTATGATGTACCACCAACTTTTGTTCGACAATGACTGGTCTTTTCTATATCAGGTTCTTGCTGTTGAAGAGGCTGTGGCTGTATTTTATCAGCATGTAGATATAATTCTTAATGAGACAGTACTGAAGACTTTGTCCAGGTATAGTAATTACCCAACTTGGTTCACTAAAGAGATAATTCGCTTCTTAAAAAATAAAGAGTTGCTGTGGCGAAAATACACTTGTGACTATTTATCATTCTAGAATGCTAGGGCAGTCGTAAAAAATCTTATCCGTACGTCATTTAGTACTGATCTTGCAACGGTTGAAGCAAAATTTAAAAAGACCCCCGATCGTTCTGGTCCTACATCAATCTTAGGAAGTCTAACAGTACTCTGCCAGCTGCTACGACTTATCAAAATTAGGAAGTAACCAATCTCACTAACATCGTAAATTCATTTGCGAAATTATTCTTAGAGTCCTTTACTCCTTTGGTACCTATTTATAGTCATGGTCGCAATTCTTACCCTTTCTCATTATCTAAAACAATGCCTAAAGACGTTGAGAAAGCCTGTAAAAAATTGAAGGCCAAATTCAGGGCGGGTCCTGATTCCATTCCTTCGTTTATCGTAAAGGATTTGGCTTGGGGGTTTGCTTAGTCTTTGTCTATAATTTTCAGTTTATGTATCCAGTGATAATGTGTAATTTTGCAAAGGTATTTAAGCGAGTCCTTCAGGAAAAAATATCCTTTTACATAGAGCCCCTTATGATTGATCAGCAGTATGGTTTTTCTTCTGGACAATCGACCGTTATCAATCATTGTACCATTGCACAGTACGTCTCAGAGCATATTGATTCTGGTCGATATCATTTATACAGATTTTTTCACAACGTTTGATCGACCTGATCACGGTGTTTTACTTTTCAAATTGTCGGACTTAAAGGTTTTAATGACACTATTAAACCGCTCTTACTATGCTGAATACCCTGGTTATAGATCTAGTAATTTTGTAATAATGTCGGGTGTTCTTCAATGGTCTGTTTTAGGTAGTTTATTGTTTAACGTTTTTATTAACGATATCGCATGCGGGTTGAATAACAGCTGTTTATTTTATGGAGACGATTTAAAGATTTTCCTGGACATATAGAGGCCTAGCGATTGCTTGTGCCTTGAACTGGATCTTATGAAATGAAAATGTTATATTATATTATGCTCTTGTACGAAGCAAATTGGAATATGCCTCATTTATCTGACATCCGTGTTATTATGTACAGGGTGAGTCAACGATTGGATGAAGTAGGTTTGTGCCTTTTTGGTGAAATTTACAAAGAAACTATATTTATTGTTTGATACAGTTTATCTTTACGCAGATTTTAAAAATATTTAGGACTCTACAGGGTGAGCCAAAAAACTAGGACAGCATAAAGTTGTATTTTTTTAAATAGAACACCCTATATACGAATCGTATTTTCGATTTAGCTTATAATTTTAAATCTTTTTTATTAAGGGTTTACTATAACAAAACTTTATAGTTTCTGAGATAATTAAGTTTAAAGAAAAAAAGTCACATTTTCAAGCATCAATTCAATCCTAAATAACGTTTTCAATTTTGTGACAAATATATTCAAATTTGGAATTTAGCAAGGCCAAGGACAAGTTAACATAATTTTTACCTAATATTTGCAATAAAAGCTACAGGGTGTTGAACACTTCGGCTCAAATTTGAACAAGTTTAAATGAATAAATATCTTTTTTTTAAAATGGTACACCCTGTATATTTTCATGCTATTTATTAGAGTAATAAAAACCCTAAAAGTTTTGTTCAAAATATCCTATACCTATTTATAATAGTTTTTGAGATATTTCAGTTTTTCTTATTTTCCATACTTTTTTACAGAAATAGTCTTCATTATCATAGTAGCCATGTAAAATAATAAAAAGAAACTACAGAAACAAACAGAATGTGGTTAAATATGATGAAATACATTATTCGTTATATTACAACGGCAATAGTTTAATTAAACATAATGTGAAAAAATTAACACAACAATAACGACAAGGCAAATACATATTTACTTTTATACTAAATTGAAACAAAAAAATTACCTATTAAATACTGAGATTAATTATTTCTTTTTAATAAGTATTCGAATAAACGACCTTCTTGTGCAATGCACAAATTTAGTCTTTTTTGCAGATTTTCTCGGACCCTGGACAAAATTAGTGGCGTTATTGTTCTACAGGTATCCCTAATCCTGTTTCGCATATCTTCCACTGTTGTTGGTGGATTAACATACACCTTATTTTTAATATAACCCCATAGGAAGAAATCTAATGGGGTGATGTCGCAAGACCTTGGTGGCCACTCAATGAAACCCCCACGTTCAATCCATTTTTGCGGATATCGTTGGTCCAAAAACGCACGAACTTCACGATGGTAATGCGGAGGCGCACCATCGTGCTGGAACCACATACTGTCGAGCTCATCCCTATCGAGACCTTGAAGCAGTTGGGGTAGTTCTTCTTGTAGAAAGTTCAGGTAACTATGGCCATTTAGTGGTTCATTAAAAAAGTGGGGTCCAATAATTCGATTATGATGAATACCACACCAAACATTTAATGACCAGTGGTTTTGATGTTACACCTCTCTAATCCAAAATGGGTTTTCTGTGGCATAATAATGCATGTTGCGTCTATTTACGGCACCGTTACTTCTAAAAGTAGCTTCATCACTAAACATTACCTTGCATAATAAATTTGGATTTAATTGAATCTTCGCATTTATTGTACGACAAAAATTTACATGACTTTCAAAATCCTGTCCATGCAATTCTTGGTGTAATTCCATGTGATATGGATGATATATATATTTCTTGGTAGTACGATTAGCGGTGGATTGTGATGTTTCACATAATGCTGCTAACTGACGGCTACCAATATAAGGATTTTCCCGAACATTTAACAATACTTGTAGTTCTATGTCTTCATTAGTTACTGGTTTGTTGACCACTTTACGTTTTGGATAATCAACAGTACCAGAAGAATCAAATCTTTGCATTAAGTTTTGAAAAGTATGGGTATTAGGCTGGCGTCGATCAGGATACTTCATTTTGTAAATTCTTTGAGCAAGAAGGCAATTTTTTTGAGCCTCTCCTATTGTATAAATCATATCTATTAACTCATTCTTTGGAAAATTCATTTTACAATATAAGATGAATGCAAAAAAAACCAAACTACACTACATAAAAACCAAAAGAAGCGATTGCGGTTATAAATTTGACACACAGAAGAATGTTCTTTTACATTGTTTTTGCCATGGCTACTATGATAATGAAGACTATTTCTGTAAAAAAGTATGGAAAATAAGAAAAACTGAAATATCTCTAAAACTATTATAAATAGGTATAGGATATATTGAACAAAACTTTTAGGGTTTTTATTACTCTATTAAATAACATGAAAATATACAGGGTGTACCGTTTAAAAAAAAAAAGATATTTATTCATTTAAACTTGTTCAACTTTGAGCCGATGTGTTCAACACCCTGTAGCTTTTATTGCAAATATTAGGTAAAAATTATGTTAACTTATCCTTGGCCTTGCTAAATTCCAAATTTGAATATATTTGTCACAAATTTGAAAACGTTATTTAGGATTGAATTGATGCTTGAAAATGTGACTTTTTTCTTTAAACTTAATTATCTCAGAAACTATAAAGTTTTGTTATAGTAAACCCTTAATAAAAAAGATTTAGAATTATAAGCTAAATCGAAAATATGATTCGTATATAGGGTGTTCTATTTAAAAAAATACAACTTTATGCTGTCCTAGTTTTTTGGCTCACCCTGTAGAGTCCTAAATATTTTTAAAATCTGCATAAAAATAAACTGTATCAAACAATAAATATAGTTTCTTTGTTAATTTCACCGAAAAGGCACAAACCTACTTCATCCAATCGTTGACTCACCCTGTACTTTCTGAAAAATTAGAGAAAATTCAATATCGCTCCTTAAGATTCTTAAGCTTTAAATCGGATGGGTTTCATCCACTCACTACTACACCTCACGAAAGCCTATTGATAAGATTTAATTTCGCCACTCTGAAGAAGCTCAGAAACGGAGTTCGTATACTTTTTTTTGTATAAACTGATTAATAACAAGATTATGGCAACTGATTTGCTCGTGAGAGTTCCTTTTCATGTTCCAAGGATAACTAGATCACCAGTTTTTTTTTCTATTTGCTAAAACCAAGAACTAATGTTTTATAATTTTCCCCATTGTACTCTTTATGATTGCCTGACACAAAAATTTTATATATTTTACTATAATTATTCTGTTGTCAAATCGTTTATTTACAATTATCTGTGATTGATTTATAGACTGTCTATATTATGTATGTAATATTAGAATTTAAATAACGCTCTTCTTATTCCTGCCTAATAATAGGGACACTATGGTCCTGTAGGGCAGTGTAAATAAATAAATAAATAAATAAATAAATAAATAAATAAATAAATAAATAAATAAATAAATAAATAAATAAATAAATAAATAAATAAATTACTTAGACTGTTATTCGTGGGTGACCCACTGGAACTACACTGTAGGCCATAGGCACAACCAACTATTGCTGAGCAGACTACCTGGCAAATTTAGGCGTGAATACCTGCGTTCATGTAAACAACAGGTTAGGCTGGTGACAGGACTAATAACCGGCCACTACAGCCTAAGGAAACCTCTACACACAGTGGGCATCTCTAATGAAGAACCAACATGTAGACTATGTGACGAAGAGGAGGAAAAAGCCTCACCCATCATCTTCAAATGCGAAGTTCTAATATACTGCAGACACTTTTAAGGATCGATGGGCGATAGTAATATCGGAAATGAGCTTCTGTTTCCACTTTAGATAGTACAAAGAAAAACAAATGCATAAACACAAATAAATCCCTAGATTATAGGTTGAAAAGAACCACGTCTAGATTGAATACAGTAGTCCACCCCAACAAGATTGCCTCGCATATTTTTCACTTTTAGAAATACGGAAGGTATCAAGAAGAACCTAAATAAAACAATTTTCTAGAAAAACTAGAAATCTCCCAATAACGATGTAAAGTCTAGGAAGGCACCTGGACTGGATGGTATACATTCGAGAATCTTGAACCACTGCGAGAGGTTTGCAGAAATCTTACTATTTAAAAATAACCATCATAAAGTCAAGATTAGTGATAAGCCGCAACATAATCTTTCAGTCGCGTTACAGCATACAAAACTCTGGAAAGACTTCTACAATATAGAACCAAACCTACGCCAGACAGTCCCAATTAAGCCCTATACCTTCTAAAGATTTTTACCGATTAATGTTGATAATACAGCAAATCCCACCATAAGGAAGATGTCATGTATTGATGTTATTCCCTCAGCATAATTAAAATAGGCCATGAAAACTGTGCAGACTCTCGCTTTAGTTCCTTCCTCCTCTATGATTGCTAAGCCGTAAGACTGTCCATTACATTGTCGCTGAATGCCCAATGAGAAAATATGCTGAACATATGACGGACTTGTCGCTTGCAATACCAGTATCGAGTGATTTTATGATAATTTGTGTAATAATTTCGAAATTATTATTATGTTGTGTATACCAAAGTCATACTTTAAATGAATAAAAAGAAATATATCGAAATTTTTATACGTAAACATATAGTTCGAATATTTGTTTTTCCCCCTCGGCATGTCAAACAATACTGTACCTAACAATCGCAATGGCATTCGTGCACAGCGAAACCATAACAATTTCAATCCATAGAAATGCAATTCCAAATACACCTGTCTTATGCCGTTTTAACCCGCAATAACCTGCCAGCACGAGACTCAGTCGTAAATTTATTAATCGCATCGATTTTCAGTGCAGTGTCGGACCGAAAATCTTTATAATAAATGAAGTCACTAATATTTAATTATTTTCTAAATATCTTAAGATTATGTGAATCATACTTCAGTTATTTTTTAAATGAAACGCCTTTGATAGATGGCTTACGATATATGATATTTTTTTATCTATGATAATATTAAAAACATTCTAGAATAATTCAGTGTTTTGTAGATTCAAAAGATAGTTGATTATAATTGAATGTTGATAATGAAATGAAATTAGTTAAATCAACTTAGAAGGTATTGGTTAACTATAGATTTTTAAGGAAATAAAGTCTCAAGAAATCAAAGGATATAGGATATTTTTTCAAATAAATTGGAAATCCGGAGATAAATAGCAAGGTTCAACTTAATCTCTAGGCAAAATGTAAAAACTTTAACTTACAATTAGTTTCATAAAGCATATTCATAATGAATGCGAAATATCATAAAATATTTGAAGTAGTTTTTCTATATCGATGCGAAAAGGGCCAAAAAACAACTTATGATGCTGCTGCAAAATATACGAAAAAGTCTGCATTTTTCCTACAAAAATGGATAAAAAGGGCGACTTGATGAAAATGGCATTAGATAAATAACAACCCAGCAAAATCTCAAGTCTAGTCACAAGAGAAGATAGATAAAAGTGGGCAAATGTTATTTTTACTGACGAGTCTTCATTTTGGGACTGGAGTATTTTTAATAAAACTTTGTCCATCATGCAACACAAAAGTATTAAGGGAACTAAACACTTTGTTAAAGTGCCTATCTCTCTTTTCCTGTATTTGGACCATTGGATCTTTTTAATAAAAATTTGAACATTGAGAGAATGAAAAGAATTTATGAAAAGTGTTTAATAAAGTCTGCTGAATGCTGGTTTAGTCCTAATTATGACTTATGGATACAATAAGAAGTTAATTGCCCGAAACACCGTAGTGACTTTTGTCAGGGCTGGGAAGGAGAAAAATGCATTACTACCATGAAGTGGCCTACTTCTTTGCCTGATGTAAATGTATGAAGTTTAATGAAGGTAAAAAGCCTATATACCTTAAAGCAACTAAATATAGAAATAGGGTGTGCATAGAAAAATTTATTATAAATTATGTCGAGAAGTTGATTAGCAGCATTTCTCTGCGATGTGAGTCAATTATAAATAACAATGGAGACCGGACCCTATCTTTTTTTCAATGAGTCCGTCCTGAATCTAGATGCATTGCAGCCAGTATACGGCGATTGTGCTCACTCTTGACTTACAACCGCTCTGTTAACTTCCTAAACCAATTTGTACAGATCAGCTCATGAATGATTTTGTGTCTCATTTGGTTCCAAGTTCGTTTACCCGAAAGTTTATTGTGTTATCCGATTTAATGACTCACATTCGCATATAATGTGCTTTACCGTTTCTTCTACCTGATGAGAGTGCCTGCAGCTGTGGTCTTCCTAGTAAATATTGATTTTATGCAGAGAGTCATGTGTCCCGTCATTATACGGGTGATTACCCTTAGTTGGTTCCTACTCATTTGAAGTAGTTTCCTGGCTAATTTGGGATCAGGATTTCCTATAAATATCCTGTTATGGTTCAATCCCTGCCTGGCTATCCTGTAATTTTTGTGATCTTTTTTGATCCATTGTTTAACGTCTTCTCGTGCCTCACACCTTGGTACCTCAAGAGCTAGTTTTGGATCAATATATTAATCATGTATGTCTTCGTGTCCACCGTAGCATAACTCTGTTATTATTTGTAGTGAGTTCACTTTTACATTCCCCAAACAATCAAGATTATACCTTTTAACCCTTGAGGGATTTCAGGGCTAGTTAGCTGTCAGCATAAAGGTAGATGTGCTTTCCTTTTTGAGCTCTCCTTTTTATTTCGCCTGCACATTGTAAAAGTGCATATATTTCTACCTGAAATATTGTTGGGTATTTTACAAAAGGAAAATCATTTCTCTTCTTGATTATAACCCATATATCCCAGCCCCAGTACCCTCTTAGGTCTATATACCGTCCATGTATCAGATAAGTTTACCAGGTTTCACTTATTTATTTACCCTGCGGTCCTCTATAATGACCTCGAATGGTATATTATAACGATAACCCGAGCCTGTATCATATCCTGGCTTCCGCATTTTTGCTTGTGGCAGTGAGTGGTCTAGCTAGTGAAGCCTCATTCTTGCCTCTCCATAAATCACTAAATATACTGGAGAAAAATGCAGAAATTGCTGAGGTCAGGTTCCATTTCATAACCTTCCAATCCTATTCATCTTTTTTCAACCCTGAGAGCTAGTAGCATTCTCTCTCCCGTAGCTATGTTAAATTTACCTTGAATTAAAATTACCAGTTGCTAATAACAACTGACCGCTGTATTGAGATGATCGCGTTTTAGACCAAAAACTAGTGTTTCCAAAAACGTCAAACTTGTTGCTTTAACTTTTTAGGTAGTTATATTTTGTCAACACGTTTTTGAGGACCTATTGTAATTACTCCGGTTACTTTTCGCATGTAATGCTTACAAAGTATATAGATTATAATTATATTCTCTTATTGTTTCCATGAGACGTCTATGATAATGACAGTGGCGACTGATGCGGAGGGGAGGGGCGTTTTAGACCGACGCTCTACATGCCAAATTAAAAAATATATTCAGTGCAAGCGGAGAGTTTGTTTTTTATTATATTTTTTAAATATGTATATATTGTATTAAAAAATATCAGGTTGACAAGAAAATAATTTCGGTTTTTTTAGTGTAAAATAAAACTATTTTTTTTTTTATACAAGAATAAACTTTAAACAATCGTCCATTTTGTTCAATGACTTTTTGCAGCTTCATGATTCCGTACTCACAGAAATTTTGGACCTTATAAGCAAAAAATTGAACCAAGTGCGATTTAAGGTCATCATCATTTGTGAAAGTTTTACCATTGTCATGAGTTTTGCAAAGTTCAAAATAAATGGTAATCAGATGGTGCCAGGTCAGGAGGTATGGAGGGTGCGATATCACTTCCACACCAAGCTCCCAGGAGTTACTAAAGTTGAATGAAACTATGCGTTATCGTGATGGAACACAATTTTTTTGCGATATGCCAGTTCTGGCCGTTTTTCCTTGCTTGCTTCATCCAATTTCATTAGTTGTTGTCATTAAACATTGGAAGTAGCTCAAAATAAACAAATACCTTTGTAGTTCCACCAAATTGACAGCATGAACATTTCTGGATGCAATTCAGCTTTAAATGAGGTTTGTGCTGGTTCATAACCCATTTTTTTTAATCACCAATGATTTATTTTAAAAAAGGGTCGGTTTTATTACGCGTGAGATGTATATGGCAAATATTAATTCGTTATGTTAAGTGAATCTCTTTCAGTTCATGAAGAACCCAAAGATTAAGATTTTAAGACATTTTAAGTAATTTTTTACCATTGTTTGCGATACATTTGACCTCTCTGTAATCTCTTGAGCAGTTTTATCATAATTCTCTCTCTATTATGGCTTTGATTTGGTCATCATTAATTTTAGTAGGTCGACCAAAACGTTGGTCATCTTCAGAATGGAATTTTTTAAATCAATTCTAACACTTGCAATTTATTCAACTATGCAACCTCTAACATGGCAAGGATATGATGGAGCGAAGTTTGCATTGACTGTTCGCATTTTACTTCATTCACACACGGAGCTGCATATAGTTGTACGTTTGCTGAATGTGATTTCAGCACTACAACAGCATAATGTGGATATAACCACTGCTATTGCATCTCACATGGAGGAATACGTGGAAGCCGCATAAACATATATACATATATATATATATATATATATATATATATATATATATATATATATATATATATATATATATACTCGAGCGTTTGTTTCCAGAACAAAATAAATTACCACAATCAAAGAATTGATCATTGTTAACTATATATTAAATTCGTTCCTATTAAAGAAAGTTTCCCAGCTACGAGTCACTGAATATTCGGCATAATTCAAAAACTACTAAATGAATTTTGATCCGTTTTTCACCATTCGTTAGGCCCTTCTGAAGATAAAGTAGTATTTGATATGCAACGTATCTATATAGTGATGGGTTTCAAATTAAGTCGGAAAAAAACTGGGATCCAGGTGCCTGAACTAAATATATGTCCAAAATATAAATCATAAAAATTACTTTAAATAAATCGTCTATAGCGTCGGTATTTTAAATAAGATAATATTCTTTGAAGGAAATAGGTGCACGTAACATGTGGCAAAAAAAATTAGTGACAAGTTTTATTTCTACTAACATACTAGGGTATGAAACTTTATTGGTGTGTTAAGGAAGAAAATCGTATTTTTTGTGTATTATATAAAATATCCACATACCAATTATATTATTATTCCATATAGAAATAAACTAAAAACGAAAATAAATATATTCGTTGATATTTACAAAATTATCAAAATTAATTAAGCGTAAAATAATGGGGAAAAGTTCCATTGTGATATTATGAAACATCGCCAATATTAATTTGCATTCTATTGATTTTATAATAATTATTTCATTTGGGCGTAAAATATTATTAGCACATCTAGTGAAATTAGCTGGTCTGAATGAGTTATCGGGTGTAATACCACAAGTGCATCTAACTTAAGCGTTAATTTTGCGTTGTAATATAATAGTCACTTGATATAGATGTAAATTCCGAACTTTTGGTCAGAACCGTACAACAATCATTTTGTAGCGTACGAAAATATTTCTACTGATCTTGACATTAGCTATAATTATAAATAATTAAACTATGGACAAAAAAAGAGAAACATTTTAAAAATATGTACAAATATCAATATTATAATATACTACAGATATCCTTTTTCTTTTTAGGGTTATTAATAGTTCGGTTTCTTGTCCTTTACTTTTGGAGTCATTACATTTTAATACATCCCGTAAAACATATCGTAGGGAAACATTTCATTACAAGATTTATGGCTAGTTTAACCCAGTAACTAGAATCTATTGTGGGTTTAATCAGCATAGGTGAAGATCGTTTCGCTGTAGTCTGACTAACATAAGTGTTGCACTGTAGCTTTTAAGTCTGTGGTTATTTTATACTTTTTCAATACTGTTACGTTATGTATATATTATATATATATATATATATATATATATATATATATATATATATATATATATATATATATATATATATATATATATATATATATATAATCGAAGGTTTTAGGGTAACCCTTGTATGTGCTGAGTTTCTCTTAAGACTGTAAGGCAGCTGACATTTCGATGAAATCTCATTCACCATTCTCAAAGCTCACTGCACGGCGTCTGCGAGCGAACTGACACCTGTGAGTCGGATGCTGTCGGTCTCATGTGTACGTGTAGCACGTTCATTGGCCGGATGGTTCGGGCCAATCAGGTTGCGAAACTTGCTGCGCTTCATCGGCCCTGTTGCCAGTGTTTGGGGTTGCGTTGCCGAGTTGTAATCTGTTTTGTTGCTAAGTGCTACTAGTTAATGTTTTGTAAGCAGATTTTTCCAAGTATTAGGCACTCACTGGCAGTCATCTCTACTATGTAAGTTGGTGGACCTCTTTGCAGTTTCGATGGCTTCCCTTATAACTCTTGTGGACAGGTTTTCACATCTCGATAGCATTTTTGTTCCTGAGAAATTTATCTTATGTCTTAAGTTTAACCAGTGTTGTACCAGTGCAGAAGAAGTTGTTTTTTGCTTGACAGCATTTATATGTTCGTTTCTTCTGGCGCTTATTTTACGATTGGTTTGACCTACATAAGATGAGGTGCATTCTCCGCATGGAATTTTGCACACTCCCTGGTTTTCTTTAGGTCAATACCTTGCCAATGCAAGAGATCTTTTACTTTACGATCTGTGGTGAAAATAGTTTCAATGTGTCTCTTGAGAATTTTTGCAATTTTGTCTATGGTGCCTCTGTCATAAGGAAATGAACATACTGCAAGACGCCCTAACAAAAAACGGTTATAGAAAAGAACATACAGACAAGACTTTAAAAAATAAACGCTTGGCCTGAAAAATCGCGATAGTTAAGAGAATAGCTTCAAAGTTTTTCTTCCTTATGTCAGAGGCACCACAGACAAAATCGCAAACATTCTCAAGAAACACAACATTGAAACTATTTTCACCATAGACCGTAAAGTAAAAAATCTCTTGCAACACCAAAAGAAAAAATTCCTCTAGAAAACCAGGAAGTGTAAGAAGTTACATGAGGAGAATGCAGCTCATCTTACGTAGGCCAAACCAACCGTAAAATCAGCGCCAGAAGAGACGAACATATAAACGCTGTGAAGCAAAAAACAACTTCTGCACTGGCCTAACACTGGTTAAACATAGTACATAAGATAAATTTCTTAGGAATAAAAATGCTATCGAGATGTGAAAACCTGTCCACAAGAGTTATATGGAAAGCCATCGAAATTGCAAAGAGACCCAACAACTTAAATAGCAGAGAGAATAGCCAGCAATTGCCTAATACTTGGAAAAATCTGCTTACGAAACATCAACCAGTAGTAGGCAGTAATGAAGCAGATTACAACTCGGGAACGCAACCCCAAATACTGACAACAGGGTCGAGGCCACGCAGCAGGTCTCGCAACCTGATTGGCCAAAACCATCCCGCCAACGAACGCTCCCCACGTACTCAGGGGACCGACAGCACCCGAGTCGCAGGTTTCAGTTCGTTCGTAGACGCCGTGCCATGAGCTTCGATAATGGTGAATGAGATTCCATCGAAACATCAGCTGCCTTACAGTCCTGAGAGGGACTCAGCACATACACGGTATACCCGAAAACCTTCGATTGCACATCACACCCGTGAAAATATCCGACATAATACATATTTATGTATATATATATATATATATATATATATATATATATATATATATATATATATATATATATATATATATATATATATATATATATATATATATATATATACGGTTGCTAAATAATTTGCGAAAAACACAATTCACCTTATTTCACCGCCATCTATATCAAGAAGAGAGTTAGAAACCACGTTCCTCGCTACAATGATCGTCAGGGGTTTCGTCTCCTATTAGACTCATCGGGGTACAGACAAGCACCTATTTAGACAAATAAGAGATCTGAATAAAGTATGAAATGCTGAACGCAAATATATTTTAAATAATTTGGTCCGAAATTGGCAATAGGAACACAAAATTTTGATTTAAGAAGGGAAAAACATAATAAATCTGATAATTTTTTCATTTTTTTAGTTACGGCTAACTACAAAAACAACAAATATTACATTTTTTTAAAAAAACGTTAATAAAATTCAAAATTCGCCAAGAGTGGCATAGATATAGGTGTGCCTTGACAAAAATTAAAGGTAATCAGAATACCTTTATTATAATTCAAATAAATATGGGGTCCTATTTGAAAAAACGAGACAACTGAGCTTTGAATTTTGTTCATTATTTAATAACTTTCTGGATTTAGATAATATATTTTTCAAAATTTATAGATTTTCCTCATTAGTTTGACAACGCTAGAAAGAAAAAGGAATAAAACCAATTTCAAGTTGCATTATAAGCATATTTATCTTCTACAATAATTATATAAAAAATACTTGCTTTAGCCTTTAGTCCACCTTATGTATACTTAATCAATGGTATTAAAGAATATATAATCAAAAACATGTACCAGCGCGGGCTATTGAATTATATGGAAAGGGAATGTTGAAAAGCCACCCCACCCACTGTGAATTTTCACCAAGTAACTGAAAAGTAACTTGAGTTGTCGGGATTTAAGTAATCCAAAGCAATAAACGTTGGCAATTGTGTAATTAGTGATTATTTCAACATTGGTCATTGTGGGCTATTAGTGGTCAATTAAAGTAAATGTTATTGCTGGTGAGTTTTCAACTAAGATAAATTTTTGCACAAAGTCGTTTACTCAGGCGAAGCCTATATCGAACTTTAAGCTGAGGTAAACCATCACGATTTTCGATATTGGAATAATGGAAATCTTCATTGGTTGGTTAAAACAGATACACAGATATTGAAGGAAATTTGGATGGTCAATAGTTACAACTTTTCATAGACCTTATCGGATTGCTGGTAATGATTTTTGTTTCGTACAACTTTTGTTCTGGACATTTAATAGTAGGAATTGATTTTTAAGTTTTATTTTCGTTCCAATTTTCGACCTAAATATGACTTTCACATATTAAAGAGTCCATGGTTATATTTGAAGGTAAAGTTTGCCGCTACTTCCAGTCCAGGAGTCAAAAGTATATGTTTCGATTTAAAAAATCAATTTTACTTCAAAATAACCCTGAAGGTCATGGTTAGAGTCATATCCAAGATTAACAGCACATAGTCAGAGAGCAATTCTGCAATTTTTCTATGAAACATTCTCTCTGGAGAGTTATTCAGCTATTCTGATATTTGACCTTGACATGACCTTCAGAGGTCAATATTTAAGTTGCTCATAGTCACATCGCAAGATAAAATTTGCCGCTACTTTCATTTCGTGGGTCAAAAGAATTTGTAAACATAGAAAAATCAACTAAACAAAATTCCCTTGGTTTTCAAAATATCTGCAGATTTTACATCCACCAATGAAAAAAGGACATTTGATCTTCAAATAACTTTTAGATATGATTCGACTCCAAATGTTATTCGTACCACTAGATAGGAAATGTGTCCCGCTATCCATTTCTATAATAAAAAAATTAACTTGAACTTTAAATGGCCCTGAAGAGCTTGTGTAAGTTTAAAGTTATGATCATTATATAAAACACCGTCTGATTTCCTAAAATTTTTGTATTGAAAATTTTTCTTCATAATCCTTTATTTTTGAGCTATCTTACCATTCTGCTAGTTTTATGCTGCTCCTTCTTTCCTAATTTTTTGTAAAATGGCTTTATCCGTTGCGATAAATAAATAAATAAAAATATTGAAAAAATCTCGCACTGCCCTTCTTAAAGAAAAAATATGACAAAAAAGGCAGAATAGAACAACTCTACCCGCTAAGTAACCTAATGCAGCCACTTCTATAGAGCCGTATAGAAACACTCTGCTATAAATGAAATGAAACTACGAAAGTCACAAAAACAGAAAAGCAGCTTAAAAAAAAATTGAAAACATATGTTTGGTGTAACATTGTAGTCTCTCAAATAAGTTTTGTTCTAAATGAATTCAGGATGGAGATAAAATATACATGTTTTTCGAAACAAACTTAGTTGTGACTTACTATCTTGATGCTCGTACTCGCTACAGAAACTTTTTGACTGGATGTGGAAAAGAGCTTTTCGGTGTAAACTTTGTAATGATTTTTACATTTTGTTAAAAGGTCAGAGTCATCGAAAAAGACATTTAAAGTTGAAGTCTTATTAAATACTTTAAAAAGAAAAGAACGAACTAAAAGGAAGGTTATTTTAAATATATATATATATATATATATATATATATATATATATATATATATATATATATATATATATATATATATAAATATATATATATATATATATATATATATATATATATATATATATATATATGTTTATTCGGATTTCACGGATTCCTCCGTGTGAGATGCAATAGCAGTGGATATATCCACATATTGCCGTTGTAGTGCTGAAATCACATTCAGCAAACGTACAACTATATGCAGCTCCGCGTATGAGCACTACAACGGCATTATGTGGATATATCCACTGCTATTGCATCTCACACGGAGGAATCCGTGAAATCCGAATAAGCATATATACGCCATCCGGCGGGAGGTCGGAGAAGCCGCGTTCAGTATTTGCATGCTTCCTTCCGATCTGTCCTTTGCACAGCCAGGTGCATGTCGGTACCCTGATGAGTCTAGTAGAGACGAAACATGTACCTCTGCCGTATCACTGTGGCGGGGAGGGTAAGTTTTGACTTTCTTCTCGATATGGTGGTACAAGTAGGCCATCATCTCGATGGTGGTGGAATAGGATAAATTGGGTTTTGTAACAATTTGTTCTAACTGTGCAACCTCTAACACAGAAAGGATATTATGGAGAGAAGTTTGCATTTACTGTTCGCTTTTTACTTCATATATATATATATATATATATATATATATATATATATATATATATATATATATATATATATATATATATATATATATATATATATATATATATATATATATATATAATCATTTTTCATTTATTTTGTCTTTTCTTGGGTTTAGATTAAATTGGCATGCAATCTAAAAATACTGACGTCAGTCTTCATTTCCAAAAAAGGTTGGAGTTGAGTTAGGTTGTCAAACTTTCTTGTAAACGTTAACAAAAACGGTAAATTATTAACGATCATTTTTAAGTTAACCCGGTACTAATATTTATTGATTTCTTGAACAGTCCACCCCTAGTCAGACGGTAATAAATTTTAACACTCGAGATTAACCTAATATTATTTAAATTCCAAACAATAAAAGGCCAGTTAAGAACCGAACATTTATATTCGGATACGCTGCTAATTTTTGTTTAGAATGTACAAGCCCCATCAAACAATCTGTATGAAGCAACAATGTACGTTCTATACGGATGCCCTAAAGTTTCCAAGGCCGAAGTATAGTAGAATTCTAGACTGTCAAGATGCTGGAACTCAGCATCATGCGACCGTCTGTTTTAATTTGGTCTTCTCTTGTTGGAGTGATACCAAAAATACTAAAAGCTTCTTGCAAACAAAAGTAGTGTATCGTTCTTGACTATCGAAAATCGAAAAAGGACACTGGCGATGAACCCTACCTTTTAACAAATATTTCAGATCAATGAAATCAACATATTTTAAGACGCATTCCATTAAATAAAAATCGATTCTAATGGCTTTTCAATTGCAAATACTAACTGCAAATCCGCTCATATACCTTTTGACCTGAAACTTTTCTGTTCCAAAAAATCAAAGACAATATATTCCTCGACGTTCATACTGAAACATATCCAGTTTACATGGACATATAGGACGACTTAAAAAATATTCAGGTATGTTCCAAAAGCCAACTTATGAATGCAGCCGGAGAAAAGCGAATTTGTCAAAAAATAAGTACGGATATAAAATCGAATAGAAATCTGAAAAAGTAAATAAAAACGCATTAATAACTTGAAAGAAATCGCAAACTTTCAGACCAAAATTTTAATTTATATCTCGAACAAAGAAGTTAAATTCGAATATGACTTTACAAAACATCCCAAAATACATGATGATATTATCACAATAGAATAAAATCGATTTCCCTAATTATACAACACTTAATCTATAATTGCGTGGTCCAAAGTCAAAATATCATATTTCCAACTTCTGAATAAGGAAAACAAAAATATTATAAACCCTTTCTGGCAAAACAACTTGTTAACTTGTACCGTAAAATATCGGATGACATTTTCGAGAAAAACGTAGAACCTAATCATAACGTAGTCAATATAATTTCTATCTTTTAGCTAGTACATATTTATTTTTTCTCTGCGCTTTGACATTTAAGATAGATTCCGTAGAATATTTGTTTTACATTTTATTTAAATACCAAAACGAATTTCAATCTGAAAAAGCGTACTTTATAGAAAATAACTGAGAACTTCCCTCCTTCAAAATCCTTTCATTCATTTTTGCGAATATAAATATTAAGTTGAAATTTGCTAAAATATTATCTGATGCAAAACTAACCTACCTTGTGAACAAAACAGAATATTCAATTGATCAAATTTATTTGAAGATATTGACAAATTAAAAAAAATGTAAAACTTGTCCAAGAGTAAAAGTATGTAGGAAGATATTGACCATTTTTTTTTGTAAGAACAGAAGCATTTTATAGTGCTTTTGAAAAGATAAGCATTGACACTTTCTATTATTCATTCATTGTACGACCTTAAGCCACTAAAGATTACAATAATATTCACAATAAGACACGGGTTCACACCTCACGAACTACTTTCCGGACACTTATTCGGTTGACCTTCAAGAATTTTACACAACAAACAAAAAATAATAAACGAAAATGTTAGAGATCTAAATGCAGTAATGAAATATTACTACAAACTTGCCAGCCTACAGATTCGATCAAGCAATGTTTACCAAGAGACACAGGTCAAATTGCAAACCAAAACCAAGAACTAAAAGAAATTTGATTGACCTTTCGAAATAAAGGAACTTTTTCAAAATTCTATTAATCTCTTTAGCCCTCAAACCAAGAAAAATACAAAAGTCGACTTTGGAGGGATAAAACTTTATTCTATCCTTGGTCGCCCTCGTCTAATTTACACCTAAACAAAATACTTTTTTTCCATAAAGCAGGAAATTTGGAACAACAGATTAACGCCCCCTGCTCTATGACGATCTTGCACATTTTAAGAAATCATTGTAAATAATGATAACATTTTAGATCAACTGTTAGATATCATTTTATAAACACATATCACACATGTTCTTAATTAAATATCATTTATCGGGAAAAATGAGAAATTTTTACTGTATTAAGTATCGTTTAAAAATCGATTTCGGAAAACCTTGATGCTTCGAAGGATGAGTTCTTAAACGAATGTATCAACAGGGTATCACAAAACGAACAGAAATACAAAACGTTTTAGAAAGCCAAATTTCAGAAATGACATTTGTCATAAGAGATTTTAAGATGACTCTACAAGGATTGCAAATAGACGAGGTGATGTTTAAAGAAGATCTGAATGAGACTCTTCAGTAGATTTTAGATATATTTAATGACCTCATTGTAGTCACATAAAGACCATAGAATATTGTGAGTCCTTAATGGAGGTTTTTTTTTAGAAAACCGTTTTACTTTTCGCGCGTCGAAACATAGCTCAGTAATTACCGGGACAGACTTGATTCAGTCCTGACAGTAAATATTTCAATAATGAATAAAAACACCTTTCTTTTATATATCTATTTCTCAAGTATAGGCCTGTGCATCATTATAACAGAATTAGAGGCTTACTAATCCAACTCAAAATTAGTCTTTTTTCTCAAAATACTACTAGTACAGACCGAATCTTATACTCTCTATCAGTCTTACCTAATAAATCTATTCGATAATCGAACAAGGTATCATAATGTCATTTTGATAACATACGTACAAATATATAGCGAAAGATGACGATTCAGTGTGAAACATATCTTTACAGATTTTGGATATATATAAATCCCTGAATCAGAACTCATATTCGGCGAAGTTTTGTGTAAAGCGTAACTGATGAAGCACAACAACTATCTACCAAAAATTTGCCAATTATTAATAAGCCTTGCTTATTAGAATTCAGTCAAAGTATTTGATGGAGAGATATCATAATGTGATTTACAAAAGTCATCCAGTCAAAATTCCATTTGTCTATGAAAAAATCTCACCATTATTCTGGTGCCTGCCCTCATTGTCCTCTACATTTTGGACAAATCTCGTAAGAAGGGGTTACCCAGACTAACATCAAAAAATACCGGCCATTTATATCGAGATTATCCCAAGGTTAAGATTACCTAGCGTTTTAGGAAGAACAAGACCTTCCATCTCTTCGCAAAGAGTCTCGGAAGACGGAAAAGACATCAATTTAATATTAGAATTGTAAAAAATATCAAATACTTAATATATTTTCTGTCTCTTTCTTCACGCTCTCGTTTTTGTCTAATATTATATAATTATTATGGAGAGGAAATCTTTTAAACATTTCTACCCTGATATGCCGTATTAATTTAACTATTGCCTATTTTTGTCCATATTTGCATAAAAATAAACAATTTATATACACTCAATTTTTTCAAATATAAAATCTAGTTTTAATTAAATTACTACAGCAAATATATAAATTACTTAAATAAATATAACCGAAATGCAATACTTTTGAGCCCCAGTTAAAATGACCAAAGTGAATTAAAAAATGAATGCAAAATTCTCTTTACAACTTTTATGTTTTTTTGGATAATCTGTAAAGGGCTATAAAAATAAAATAAAACCAGCGAATATTTAGGTATATAATTTTATTTTTCCTTTCAAAGTAAACATGGGTACAAAAGGGAATTTATTTTAGAAAAGTTGTAGGAGCGGCATAGAATTTGTTACGTTCTGCAACAATGACTTATATTTATACAAATGGGGAGGACATACAAATTGTAAGGATATATATATATATATATATATATATATATATATATATATATATATATATATATATATATATATGTATATATATATATATATATATATATATATATATATATATATATATATGTATATATATATATATATATATATATATATATATATATATATATATATATATATCCTTACAATTTGTATGTCCTCCCCATTTGTATAAATATAAGTCATTATCGCAGAACGTAACAAATCCTATGCCGCTCCTACAACTTTTCTAAAATAAATTCCCTTTTGTACCCATATTTACTTTAAAAGGAAAAATAAAATTATATACCTAAATATTCGCTGGTTTTATTTTATTTTTATTGCTCTTTACAGATTACCCAAAAAAGCATAAAAGTTGTAAAGAGAATTTTGCATTCATTTTTTAATTCACTTTGGTCATTTTAACTGTGGCTCAAAAGTACTGCATTTCGGTTGTATTTAATTAAGTAATTTATATATTTGCTGTAGTAATTTAATTAAAACTAGATTTTATATTTAAAAAAACTGAGTGTATATAAATTGTTTATTTTTATGCAAATATGGACAAAAATAGGTAATAGTTAAATTAATACGGCATATCAGGGTGGAAATGTTTAAAAGATTTCCTGCCCATAATAATTATATAATATTAGACAAAAACGAGAGCGTGAAGAAAGAGACAGAAAAGATATTAAGTATTTGATTTTTTTTTACAATTCTAATATTAAATTGATGTCTTTTCCGTCTACCGAGACTCCTTGCGAAAAGATGGAAGGTTTTCTTCTTCCTAAAACGCTAGGTAATCTTAACCTTGGGATAATCTCGATATAAATGGCCGGTATTTTTTGATGTTAGTCTGGGTAACCCCTTCTTACGAGATTTGTCCAAAATGTAGAGGACAATGAGGGCAGGCACCAGAATAATGGTGAGATTTTTTCATAGCAGACAAATGGAATTTTGACTGGATGACTTTTGTAAATCACATTATGATATCTCTCCATCAAATACTTTGACTGAATTCTAATAAGCAAGGCTTATTAATAATTGGCAAATTTTTGGTAGATAGTTGTTGTGCTTCGTCAGTTATGCTTTACACAAAACTTCTCCGAATATGAGGTCTGATTCAGGGATTTATATATATCCAAAATCTGTAAAGATATGTTTCACACTGAATCGTCATCTTTCGCTATATATTTGTACGTATGTTATCAAAATGACATTATGATACCTTGTTCGATTATTGAATACATTTATGAGGTAAGACTGATAGAGAGTATAAGATTCGGTCTGTACTAGTATTTTGAGAAAAAAGACTAATTTTGAGTTGGATTAGTAAACCTCTAATTCTGTTATAATGATGTACAGGCCTATACTTGATAAATAGACATATAAAAGAAAGGTGTTTTTCTTCATTATTGAAACATTTGCTATCAGGACTGAATCAAGTCTGTCCCGGTAATTACTGAGCTATATTTCGACGCGCGAAAAGTAATACGGTTTTCCTAAAAAAAAACCTCCATTAAGGACTCACAATATTCTATGGTCTTTATGTGACTACAATGAGGTCATTAAATATATCTAAAATCTACTGAAGAGTCTCATTCAGATCTTCTTTAAACATCACCTCGTCTATTTGCAATCCTTGTAGAGTCATCTTAAAATCTATGAGAAATGTCATTTCTGAAATTTGGCTTGCTAAAACGTTTTGTATTTCTGTTCGTTTTGTGATACCCTGTAGATACATTCGTTTAAGAATATATATATATATATATATATATATATATATATATATATATATATACATATATATATATATATATATATATATATATATATATATATATATATATATATATATATATATATATATCGGAGAAATTCTAGCATATTGGAAAAATTTTACATTTGAATTTAATAAATTTATCTGATCTTGAAAAAGTTCTGCATATCCTCAAGCCAAAATAACACCAATCAAATGTTTTATGGGATACGAGAGAGGATCAAGAATTTTAGTTTTAAAAATAATTTTTAAAAAATTTCAAAGTGATACCCAATTATAAAATTTTGCTCACTGAAGAAGTAGATCGCAACCGTATAGTACGCAAATCCTATTTTGTCTAGACTATGTTAGAGGAAATCGAAAATATTGTATCAGATTAGTCAGTTTCAGAAATATTATGATCTTTGAAAGTATTAACCTAAAGATATTATATATTTTTACTCCGTTTTCCGCTTTCTCTTTTAGTTTTCAAATAATATGTTTTAGAATTTTGTCAAAAATTCGGTTCTAGACTTCTCTTTTTAATGACAAATTCGATAGTGAAGTCCGTTTTTAACTATCTTATTTAGTTTTCAAGTATAATGTTCCAGAACTTTATCGAAAATTAATTTTATTTTCTTACTTGATAACAAATCCAACAGTGAAATCAGTTTTTCTTTATCTCTTCTAATTTGCAATTGAGTTTTCCGGAAACCCGATGATAATCCCACTTTTGACACCAATTGTTACGATTTTCTCTCTTTAAAATCGCTCACTGGGTTCGCAGAATAAAACACAACATCTTTCACTAATACTTCCCATACTTATATTAACTAGTTCTTAACACATCTAAATTAAAATTATCCTACCACTACTTCTTCACAATTCAAATACTATACTATACACCTCTATTAAAAGTCTTATTCTATCACTACAATAATTAAAGTGGCTTATAGGTAACAGAAGCTGTATTTCCTGATCTCGGATCCCATCAATAAAATACTGGATTGTAAGTTTTCGGAATTCTTATGTAACTCCTGGGTAAGCCAGATGAACACGGTGTCGGACATCTGTTTCATATTCTTGTAAACCTTCTCCATTTCTCTGTGATCTTGATTTGAGTTGTGACTGATATAAGTGGTGCCGATGCAGATTTACAAATCTTCTTTTCAATACAGGGGAGAATAGTTTGTAATACCTCCAATGCTGATCCACGAAGTGATGTTACTAATACCGTAGCCATTTCTTCATAGTTCCAGTTATTTCCACTAGTGGCAGCTTTAAATTGGCGTTTGTACATTATTCAAGATGTTTGACCATCGTAAGTTGGAGGTTTGATGTTTTGTCTAGTGGTTTTTACTTGATCATCTTTAATTTATAGACTTCTATCTGCAGGCTCTTTATTTTAGATTCTATCCCGTATACGACTTTTTTCATTTCTTGTCGCACTTTTCCTATATCTTGTCGCACTTCACCTATGTCTCGTCACATTTCTTCAATCTCTTCTTCAAACTTTTGCATTTGTCCTCACAGAATTTGATCCAATTTTTGTTGTTCTTATAATATGACCTCTTGCATCCATTTGCAAAGTCTATCTTCATCTTTAGTGCGACGTTCTTTATCTTCTTGTTTGTCTTTATGGCGAAATTTTTGTTCTTGTTGTTTTTCTTTTTGACGACGTTCATCTTCTTTTTGTTTTTCTTTAAGGCGATGGTCTTCTTCTTGTTTTTCTTTCAGACGACGTTCTTCTTCTTTAAGGCGACGGTCCTCTTCTTTTTGTTTTCTTGTTGGCGACGCGCGTCTTCCTCTTGTTTTTCTTTGCGACGCCGTTCTTCTTCCATATGTCCATAAAATCAGCCAATGTTTTATTCATTTGCTCCATGTTGGCTGTTGGCTGCCGTAAAATCTTCTAGAAAATTCTCGAAAATTTCGTTCTAAACTTCTTTCTTGATACAAAATTCGATGGTAAATCTCTTATAGTTTCCAAACAGAATGTTCTAGAACCTTGTCAAAAATTTGTTTTTAAGCTCCTTGATTAAATAAAAATTCGACGGCGAACCCTGTGTTCCGTTATCTCTTTTAGTTTTTATATAATATGTTTTAGAACTTTGTCAAAAATTCGATTCCAGACCTCTCTTTTTAATGACAAATCAGATGGTAAAGTCCGTTTTTAACTATCTTTTTAGTTTTCAAATATAATGTTGTAGAACATTAAATACCAAATCCAACAGTGAAATCAGTTCTTCTTGCACTAATACTTCCAGTACTTATATTAACTACTACTTAACATAACTATCTTATTACTACTTCCTAAAATCTTCACTATTCAAATATAACTATACAACTCTATTAAAAATCTTATCGTATCCCTATTTATATACCTACAGAATTTCCTATACAAATCTGTAACTTACTAATATAAAAGTTGAGATCTATCTAAAAATATGACTCATCAATATAACATTCCTTTCAGCACATTATAATAAAGATCATTCATCGCATCGGAATATTTGTATACGAGGGCGTATTAATAAGTTTCTTCTAGTCGTCCGTAACAATATTTTTGCTGCACACCGTCTTTTATTTTTTGAGGAGTCAAAAGAATTTAATCTAGCCAAAGTTTTGTGATACGCTTACATTTAAGCAATGTTACAAGTGGTTTACTTATTCCTAAAACTACATTTTTTTAAATTCAGGTTTTAATCGTGATCGTTAAAAAATATTTTTTGTACGTATTTTATTTGCTATCAAAATAAAACTTAATATAATTTTGAGTAAAAATCGAAAGAACACGCATTTTTCATCTATAATACATACCAATTTAACTTTAAATCCAAATTTGAAGCATAAGTAATATAATGTAATTTATTTTCATGATCAGCATAGCTAGGACCAAAGTAGCCATGAAAACAAGCTGGATAGTAAAAATATTCACAATTAATTGATTTGAGAATTGTCAATAAATTTAAACAAGGTGGATCCGTAGAAAGTGAATACAAGATTTCTAATCGAAAAATGGTAACTACCAAGGAAAATAATTTAAATGTTATATTATGAGTTAGTGAAGTTCCTTCGAATATGCTTCAAGAAAGAGATTTAGATGCTAGGATTAACTTTTGCTCCTTTTTCCAAGGCAAAAAGGAGAATGATTCATATTTTGGAATTTGCTTATTATTTACTGGCGAAGCCAACCTTCATAAACAACAGTGTTATAAAGTCCCAAAATTGCAGGTTATAGGCTGACCAAAACTCTAAATTTATAATCCTATGTAAAAATCCATATTCATTTAAAACCAACGTTTGATGTGGTATATTAAATACTCAAATAGTGAGGCCATATTTCTTCCGGGAAAATTTATATGCCGTTAGATATTTAGAATTCTTGCGCAATGAATTTAGCGATTTCCTGGATGATCTGTCTTTAACTTTAAGACAAAAAATATTGTTAGATACTGTACCGCTTGAATCAATCCTGCTTTTTTAAGGAATGTAACAAGAGAATTCGATTTAATAGTTTTATCCATTTATAGTTATCAGTTAAATTATCCTCAAAATTAACTTGATAAAAAATTTTTTTTATAGTTATATTGTTTACGAGGTGATATAAAGATAAATTGGCATGAACCTTAGGTATTGGAATTGTTTTATTTCTGTCCAAAATTATATTGAGTTTTATTTTAGTGGCAAATAAATTACGTACAAAAAATATTTTTGATTCTTCAGTTTTATTACGCCAATCACGACTAGGACATGAATTTAAAAAATTGTAAAAATAAATATGCTATTAGAATGATGGTTTGAGTTCAAGTATTTTACACAATTATAATTCGATAAAGTTTTTTGGTTCTTCAAAAAATAATATACGGTGTGCAGCAAAAATATTTAAAACTTTCCTGTTTTTATTTTCAAAGGCCATACTATTTTTGAAATAAAAGAGCATGTGATACTGAATCTTCAACTTCCAGACTTGATCGCAGCGACCTAGTTTGTTATCACCTTATAGCATAAGTTCAATGCCAAGTAAAAAATGAAAGAGAAATAGGGATAGAAAAGCTGGTGTGATAGCAGTAATAACTTGCTCATTTGATGAGACAGGGAAAAGAAAGAATAAAATAAAGAACGGAAAGAAACTGACCAACACATAATATAAGAAAAAAGACAAAAAAAAAAGGAAAAACTTTGAGGCTGAAAACGAAATACGGTTTAATACAGGCAGTGAATCTTATGTCGTAAAGGGACAAAATGCTCCTGATTCTGTATGAGATGTAAAATGTATGTCTTATCAACTACTTTTTCTTGACAATACTCAGTGAGAAATGTGGGCCAATTGTCTAATGTATAGGCTCTGGACCCATAATGACTGCTGGTCCATAGTTTACCACACGTAAATTAGGATAAAGTTATTTCCTATTTTTGACTAAAGTTCCCCAATTTCTTAGCAGATAAAGACTATTTTTGTTATTGTTTCGGAAAATAAACTTTGGAAAATTTTTAAAATTTGTTTAAACTGTTTTCAAAATGATGGCACTTATGGTTATACCGGAAGTTGATGCAATTTACTTATTTTAAACATAATACCCTATTTGGTTTTTTATTTTTAAGTTCTACGCAAAATTATAGACATATTTCATAAATAATGTCCTATAGCTAAATCCAGCTATTGTGACGTATTTTAAATTTTATTTTTCTTATATTATTTATTAATTAATTGGGGTTAATTTCCTTCCAGAAAGGGATATGCTTTAATGTTCTATGTTGATATTTTATATTATATTAAATATTAACGTGAAGAAATCGTAAAAAGTAAATTTTTTAAATCACTTTAAATAATTTTCGAAAAATTTGTAGTTTTTCAAATATTAGCAATTTAACATTTTTGTAATGTAAAACCGCTAGACGGCTTTTAGGTTTTGTTATTGGTTGGCCATGACGGTGAAACGCGACAGAAGAAAACAATAGAGCACTACAGAAATGTCACTATTTCTTGCCATTTGACAATTGTTAATAAAAATCGTACATGCGCGATTGAATATTACTTACTAAGAATATTTAAATTTGTTTGTTGTCTATAGGGATGTAACAAAGTTTTATCAAGAACATGCCAGACATTTGCTGATAGATATCCAGAAAAACAGAAACCGTCATGAAACAGTTAAACGGGTATTGAAAAATTCCAAAAATTTTGGCACCGTTAAGATAAAAACGTATAAAAGGAAATCAATTCTCAATAATGAAAATGTCGAATTTGCAATTATGGCATATTTTGCGAGATATCTTATGACATAGTTAAGACAAGTGGCTCTACAAACAGGAATCTCGAAAAGTTAAATACATAGAATTCTGTTAAAACACAATTTCCACCCTTATGGAATAGTTTTGGTTCAACATCCAAGAAATACTACTTTGCCGAATTTATATTAACGATGATATAAGACGATCCTCGATTTTTGGATTGATAAAGCAAAATTTACAAAAAATGGCCATTTTAATAGACACAATTTCCATTTTTGGAGTGATTCAAATCCTCATACAGTTAGCTTGCGGAATTTTCACAATTTTGACAATTTAAAGTATTTTGTGTTGTAACAAATGATGAAATAATAAAACTACATTTTTATAAAGAATACTTAAATATCAATTCATTAATATTACAAGGCAAATTATGTCCACATTTTAAATGTATTAACTTTTGTAGGAGAAAGATATTTAAATATTCTAAAAGAGTTAGACGATCAATATTTAAGCAATTTGCCTCTGGGGGAACCTAGGCAAATTTTTTATCAACACGCCTCACCACACAGAACCGTTCCAATTACCAACTTCTAACAAGCAGCATTGTATAAGTGGATTGCCAAAAATGGACCATTTCTGTGGCCTCCTTGTTCTCTTGATTTGACTGGCTTAGAATATTTTGTATGGTTAATGATAAAAAATATCTTTTTTGACCAGGGTAAGGGATGCGTTCAAAAGTTTATCTCCAGATTTTATTAGAGCAGTCACCCACAACGAACTGTGGAGATGCTAATAATGTTTGGTATTTCTGGATAGAAATTTTGAACATTTATTAAAATCAGTTTCCTTGTGAAGGTAGGACGTTTAGCATTTTTACAATACAAAAATATTAAATTGTCAATATTTCAAAAACTGTAAATTATTGGAATAGACAATTTCATATAAAGTCATCCTTATTTTTAATTCTAAATAAGATAATATTATAGAAATGGGGAGTTTATATTTTAAAAAACTGACTTTTAATGATTTTTTCAAGTTAATATTTAATGTTTTTTTTTTGATTACCCTGTTTTTATTTATTATCAAAATAACAGCACAGGCCGTTAAAGTAGATCCCCTTCTAAAAGGAAATTGATCTCAAATTTTAAAGGCATTTATATAGGGTATCTGATAGTTATGCCTGCAAAGGCCATTTTTCAAATAAAATTTAAGATATGTCCAAAACAGTTTCACTATTTCATGTAAAATACCTTTTTGTTATTTTAATTTTGGCATAATTTTCACAATATTAATTGGTAACTCAAATTTTGTAACTTTCATATATATATATATATATATATTGCTTTGGTTGAAAAATATTTAAAGGTTCGACTCATAAAATTTCTACAAAGGAATAACATATTTCAGAACTAATAGGCGATGTATATGCTAGCTAGTTAAAGATCAACTGAGAATTTTCTAGGAGTTAATTTCCTGAAATTTCTTGTCCCAAGTAGTATTTCTCTATAGCAATAGCTTTTTACCTATATTCGTTTGTATTCGTCTTTGCCTTCTTGACTCTTTATTTCGACTGAAGATATTTTTATTTTACCAAGTTTTCAATTTGTTTATTTCACCATAGTTTTTTACTGTTTAGTTTTTTTTTCTCACACAATGCTTCATTATACTATTTGGTATGTTGATGTATATCTGTTCAAGTGAATTTTCCATTTCTTGCAGATTTTCAACTAGCTTTTTCTGGTGAAGGTTCTTTACGCTATGGTGTACAAGACTCTAAGTTGTATCTCAAATAGATAATCTTTGCTTCTGTATTTGTTAATCCTGTGAGAATTCTGACATCATAAACTTTTATTTGGGATTGTAGTTTACAAATAATATAATTTATAATGAATTTCAAACTTCTTGTTATTCGTCTCTATGTGTACAGGGTGAGTCAACGATTGGATGAAGTAGGTTTGTGCCTTTTCGGTGAAATTAACAAAGAAACTATATTTATTGTTTGATACAGTTTATTTTTACGCAGATTTTAAAAATATTTAGGACTCTACAGGGTGAGCCAAAAAACTAGGACACCATAAAGTTGTATTTTTTTAAATAGAACATCCTATATACGAATCGTATTTTCGATTTAGCTTATAATTTTAAATCTTTTTTATTAAGGGTTTACTATAACAAAACTTTATAGTTTCTGAGATAATTAAGTTTAAAGAAAAAAAGTCACATTTTCAAGCATCAATTCAATCCTAAATAACGTTTTCAATTTTGTGACAAATATATTCAAATTTGGAATTTAGCAAGGCCAAGGACAAGTCAATATAATTTTTACCTAATATTTGCACTAAAAGCTACAGGGTGTTGAACACATCGGCTCAAATTTGAACAAGTTTAAATGAATAAATATCTTTTTTTTTAAATGGTACACCCTGTATATTTTCACGTTATTTAATAGAGTAATAAAAACCTTAAAAGTTTTGTTCAATATATCCTATACCTATTTATAATAGTTTTTGAGATAATTCAGTTTTTATAATTTTCCATACTTTTTTACAGAAATAGTCTTCATTACCATAGTAGCCATGGCAAAAACAATGTAAAAGAACATTTTTCTGTGTGTTAAATTTATAACTGCAATCGCTTTTTTGGTTTTTATGTAGTGTAGTTTGGTTTTTTTTGCATTCATCTTATATTGTAAAATGAATTTTCCAAGGAATGAGTTAATAGATATGATTTATACAATAGGAGAGGCTCAAAAAAATTGCCTTCTTGCTCAAAGAATTTACCAAATGAAGTATCCTGATCGACGCCAGCCTAATACCCATAGTTTTCAAAACTTAATTCAAAGATTTGATTCTTCTGGTACTGTTTATTATCCAAAACGTAAAGTGGTCAACAAACCAGTAACTAATGAAGAAAAAGAACTACAAGTATTGTTAAATGTTTAGGAAAATCCTTATATTGGTAGCCGTCAGTTAGCAGCATTATGTGAAACATCACAATCCACCGCTAATCGTACTACCAAGAAATATAGGTATCATCCATATCACATGGAATTACACCAAGAATTGCATGGACAGGATTTTGAAAGTCGTGTAAACTTTTGTCGTACAATAAATGCGGAGATTCAATTAAATCCAAATTTATTATGCAAGGTAATGTTTAGTGATGAAGCTACTTTTAGAAGTAACGGTGCCGTAAATAGACGCAACATGCATTATTATGCCACAGAAAACCCATTTTGGATTAGAGAGGTGCAACATCAAAACCACTGGTCATTAAATGTTTGGTGTGGTATTCATCATAATCGAATTATTGGACCCCACTTTTTTAATGAACCACTAAATGGCCATAGTTACCTGAACTTTCTACAAGAAGAACTACCCCAACTGCTTCAAGGTCTCGATAGAGATGAGCTCGACAGTATGTAGTTCCAGCACGATGGTGCGCCTCCGCATTACCATCGTGAAGTTCGTGCGTTTTTGGACCAACGATATCCGCAAAAATGGATTGAACGTGGGGGTTCATTGAGTGGCCACCAAGGACTTGCGATATCACCCCATTAGATTTCTTCCTATGGGGTTATATTAAAAATAAGGTGTGTGTTAATCCACCAACAACAGTGGAAGATATGCGAAACAGGATTAGGGAAACCTGTAGAACAATAATGCCACTAATTTTGTCCAGGGTCCGAGAAAATTCGAGCACTTATTAAAAAAAAATAATTAATCTCAGTATTTAATAGGTAATTTTTTTGTTTCAATTTAGTATAAAAGTAAATATGTATTTGCCTTGTCGTTATTGTTGTGTTAATTTTTTCACATTATGTTTAATTAAACTATTGCCATTGTAATATAACGAATAATGTATTTCATCATATTTGACCACATTCTGTTTGTTTCTGTAGTTTCTTTTTATTATTTTACATGGCTACTATGATAATGAAGACTATTTCTGTAAAAAAGTATGGAAATAAGAAAAACTGAAATATCTCAAAAACTATTATAAATAGGTATAGGATATATTGAACAAAACTTTTAGAGTTTTTATTACTCTATTAAATAACATGAAAATATACAGGGTGTACCATTTAAAAAAAAAAGATATTTATTCATTTAAACTTGTTCAAATTTGAGCCGATGTGTTCAACACCCTGTAGCTTTTATTGCAAATATTAGGTAAAAATTATGTTAACTTATCCTTGGCCTTGCTAAATTCCAAATTTGAATATATTTGTCACAAAATTGAAAACGTTATTTAGGATTGAATTGATGCTTGAAAATGTGACTTTTTTTTTTTAAACTTAATTATCTCAGAAACTATAAAGTTTTGTTATAGTAAACTCTTAATAAAAAAGATTTAGAATTATAAGCTAAATCGAAAATACGATTCGTATATAGGGTGTTCTATTTAAAAAAAAATCAACTTTATGCTGTCCTAGTTTTTTGGCTCACCCTGTAGAGTCCTAAATATTTTTAAAATCTGCGTAAAAATAAACTGTATCAAACAATAAATATAGTTTTTTGTTAATTTCACCGAAAAGGCACAAACCTACTTCATCCAATCGTTGACTCACCCTGTACGTAAGAATTTCTTTATGTTTAAATAACCCATTCATTATTTTTAAGTTGTTTTTTTCAAAAGGTGGTGAGTTTCCTTCTGTTGTCATTTATATGTTATTCTACGTAAGAGCGCACTACTAAATTATTATTCTTCGATCCGTTTCGAGTATTGAAGCAGCCCATTAGTAAAATTTGTCTAAAATTTCTAATTTTAGTTACTATTTCTTCAAAATTGTCATAGAATTCGTCTGTGATTGCTATAGGTTGATTTTCCGGTGATGCATACACTGCTAATACTGTTACGTGGGTGAGAAAATTTAGAAATTTAGTTAAATTATTTTTTTATGGCTTGCCAGTTAGTTCTTTTATTCACGAAAGAATTATTTATAAAGATAGATACGCCCCTTTCTACTCTTCGGTGTTTTGTTATGCTAATGTTTAAAATGATGTAATTTCCAAGCATTTTCATGCCTGTTCAGTATTTTTGTTTCACTAAATACTGATATATTATTATACTTGTGTTTGCTTTCGTCTTCGTTTATTAAATCCGTACAATTTACTAGCCTTTCTTCTTTATCCCCAACCTCGCGGATAATATCTTGTTCTAAGATTGGATGTCTTACAAGAGTTTAGGAACCAATCATCCGCCTTTGATGTGATACGTTAAAAATCTCTTCGTCTTAGCCTGGCAGGAGTCCTTATAGGTTACTATCATCAAGGCCAAATGAACCCTGTTTTTTTTTTTTATCGCAGTTGTTACTCTTCCTGTCTTCGTTTCTTACCTTTTAGAGGATGAGACCCCAGGCTTATGACCGGCATAGGATAGTTTGATATCTGATATAATTATTATGAATAAAGCTGATCTTCATATTCAAAATGTGTTATAGATATTATGACTGTCGCTCTTATATTTTCTAAATTTGTGATATGAAACTCCGTTTTATATAGAAGCATACTTAATGGAGTTGGCTTTTATAATATAGTTATGAGGATAGTAAACTGTCTTAAGTTGCTTTTTATGCACCGGCGTTTGACGTACAACTTAGTTGGCTGGTCAATTACTAAATTAGATGTACACTATTTTTGAAGTCGCAGAAAATTGAAAATTTTTATAACATTGGTGTAGCTGACTTCAGTAGTATTACTATAAATTGGTTCTTGTAAATAAAGGTTCAGTGTACACGTATTGAATTGCTGAGTACAGTTAAAAATCGTCTACATAAAGAAAGAATATATCAGTTTCTCAAAATCTAAACGCTGCTAAATATGTAACTAAATGGCCAAGATGATATTAACACCCCCACGGAAATATCGAATAACTGCGAGTAAACTGACCTCTATGTGCAAAATAACTTGTTCCAGATAAGGTTTAATTATTACTATCCCAAGAGTATCTTCCAAACTTGAAATATAAAGATTCCTCGTATAAACGCCACTGTCTAAGGCTAGTGCGTGATACCTGCCAGGTATAAAACGATCAATACTAGATGTCGAGCGTGCTACCTGGGCCACATTTCAGACACGCCGGTGGTTTTCAAGAAAGTAATTCTCAGAAGTTACGTTGCGAAGTATTGTTACACGAAATAGCAATTTTCCAACTTTAAGAAAAACTTACTTGGAAATGAAAGTTTGTTTTATGATTGAAGTAGATGTTGCCTTCATAAAATGTTACTTATAAAAGTACTATTTCTTACGAATAATTTATTGCAAATAAAATTTTGTTTTGATACAAAAAGTTTCTCTCTAATATTTGTTGCGAGTTGGATCATGCAGTTCTGTTACTTCTATTGTGCCTTCCTTATATTTTTTACACATGTTTTGTACAAAATTTATTTGAAGAATATTTCGAATGTAGAAATTATGGTAATTTAATTGAATCGAATTTGCTCGCATATAAAATTCTAATATTCAGCAATATTCAATTGAACGAAGCTACATGAATCAGCATTTCATACTAAATATATAATATACATATATATATATATATATATATATATATATATATATATATATCATTTTTAAAAAATGCTGGTTTTGTTTAGATTAAAATCATGCATAACAAAAATTTTGCGGGCGAATTTCAACACTTCAACACTATACAGTGTGTCACAACAAACTGCCGGAAAATAGACATTGAAAAATTTTTTAAATTTGACAGTTTACTAAAGTTGATGAGGGCAATTCGGTTAAAATATTTTCGGTTATACCGGAAGTTCATGCCAGCTTGCTTATTTAAAGTGAAACCCCTTAATTATTATTTCGTTTTTAGATGCTACCCAAAATAATAGATATATTTTTGACATATTTTAAATTTTATGTCAAAAATGGCGTTTGCAAGCCTAAACATAACTAGCGATTTCTCTGAAAGCCTTTATTATTTATTTCGGGCTGCTTTCCTTCTAGAAAGGGATCTACTTTAGGGTACTGTATTAATATTTTGATAATAAGTAAATACAGGATGATCAAAAAATAACATTAAATATTAACTTGAAAAATTGTTAATAGTCAATTTTTGAAATATGATCCCATTTTTATAATGTTATCTTATTTAGCATTAAAAATAAGGGCGACTTTGAATAAGGTTGTTTGTTCGAAAAATTGGTAGTTTTTGAAATAGGCAATTTAACATTGTTGTATGGCAAGAAATGACGCACTTTAAAATCTTCAAGGTCCAGGAAAGCAAGAATGAGCCAGTTAAAGATGAAATGCATGAAAATTTACTTTTTAGTTAACTAGGGCATCGCTCGCAAAGAATTTGTGTTTCAAGGCCAAACAGTTAATTAACACTTTTACCCAGAGATTCTTGAAATTTTTCGAAAAAGGGTCATATCTGTGAAACCAAACATCAAAAACAACTGGGTGTTGCATCACGACAATGGGCCTTTCAATAAACGAGTTTTTGACCAATAAAAATATTCCTTTGGCGCCTCAGCCTCCTTATTTGCTTGACTTGAATCCTTGTGAATCTTTCCATTGCCGAAAATTGAAAAATCACTTCAAGGGCACTCGAAAACATTTAAAGGCCTATAACCAACAAGCTGAAGTTTGAACGTTTGATAGGAATAAAGATGTATCTTTTAAATACGCCATATACATGATATAAATAAAATGACGTTTCTTCGAAAACGGTTAGTATTAGCGAATGAAGCGATGAATGAAGAGTATTTAATTTTTAGTCAATAGTTGAAGGTACATAAAAAACGTTGTCCAAAGTTCTTATCATACAGAACGTAAAAAAAATGGGGTAATGAGTGCTATTTCAACATTTTGTTTATAGGACATTTTTCCTTTAATTTTTTTCGTTGAAGACTGACTAATATGTGGTTGTGGGATTTGCATTGCCTTTATTTTTATTTGTTTCTACTGCGTTTTGATTAAGTTTTATCTTTAATCGTTATCAAGTATAAACTGATGACGATCAGAGATATAACCTAATCGAAACGTCGTACAAACAAACAAAAATAAAGAGAATTCAATTCCAAAAACTACATTTCAGTCAAATACATAAAAATATTTCGTAGGTTCCTTACATACATAAAACGTCTTTAATTTTAAACTTAATTAGGTATAATAATATAATATATTTTTTAAATATTAAGTAGTTTCTTCCACTTTGAGCCTGGAAGAGATCGGATCTAAATATAAAATTAACTGATGCGCCGAAATTACCTCCAACATGATATGGTATGTGACTTTATCCGAATGGAAGCTCATCGGAGCCAGAGGAACAATACTGAGTTGTTCGTGCTTTTGCACAGAAACAAAGCAAATAAAATGAAAAACAATCTCTCCTAATTAGAAAATACCTTTACAAAAAGTTCTTGTTTGAATTACAAAAAGCTTTATTCGTTTTCTAATCTTTCCAGCGTTTCTCAAAGTTAATATATTAACGGCATATGGCAGAATGTTATAAATTGTTGACAAAAAGAATGTATATGAATATAACAAATCTACAACAAAATTAGTTATGGCACCTGGGTACGCGGATATGTTTATTTACATTTATTCTTGTTTAATAATTATTCGAGATTGGCGAAAAACAATTTTTCATTTTTGGTAAATAAGACATGACAATGCATAAATGTTACTTATGTTACGAATATCAAGTTCATTATTTAAAAGAAATATAGGGTACCTACGAGGTTTATAAAATAAAATTTTTTGTGCAAGTTACTAAAATTTTTAGACTTCTGTTATATAATTCGCACTATTTTATAATGGCATATCTCATATAGTTTCAACCAATAAATAATATAATGTCAAAATTAAACTTTTCCTTCACAAATCTTAGAACTGAATAAATTTTTACAACATTTTTCTCATTTTTACAGTTAAATAAAGTAAAGGGTGTTTTTATAGAGGTATAGAAATTTTAAATGGAATAAAACAAAGATGAATTTTTTAAATTGACATGAAATTTACTTTATTCGAAAGATAACCTTCTGGCATTATAAGTTAAATATGACTTCTGGCATATAACCGCCATGGCTGACTCGGACGTAGTCTAATCTGGAGGTCCAATTTTCGATGACTTTTTACAACATTTGTGGCCGCATATCGGCAATAACGCGGCGAATGTTGTTCTCCAAGTGATCAATCGTTTCGGGCTTATCGGCGCAGACTAGCGACTTCACATATCCCCACAGAAAATAGTCTAGTGGCGTTAAGTCGCACGATCTTGGAGGCAAATTCACTTGTCCGAAACGTGAAACTATGCGGTTACCAAACGTTTCCTTCAATAAATCAATTGTGGCACGAGCTGTGTGACATGTTGCGCCGTCTAGTTGAAACTACAGCTCCTGCACATCATGGTTGTTCAATTGATGAACGAAAAAGTCAGTAATCATGGCTCTATAGCGGCCACCATTGACTGTAACGTTCTGACCAGAATCGTTTTTAAAGAAGTACGGACCAATGATTCCACCAGCCCATAAAGCACACCAAACAGTCAGTTTTTCTGGATGTAACGGTGTCTCAACATACACTTGAAGATTATCATCACTCCAAATACGACAGTTTTGTTTATTGACGTATCCATTTAAACAAAAGTGAGCTTCATCGCTAAACAAAATTCGCTTATGAAAATCGGAATCAACGGCAATCTTGTTTTGGGCCCATTCATTGAATCTACGCCTTGCTAGGTGATCGTGTGGCTTCAATTCTTGCACGAGTTGGATTTTGAAAGCACGCAAACCAAGATCTTTCCGCAAAATCTTCCATAAAGTGAATGGATACATATCCAATTCCTGTGTACGATGGCGGATAGACTGATTCGGGTCTTCCTGTACGCTACGCTCTACAGCAGCAATGACTTCTTCTGTACGCACTATACGACGTCTCTGTGGATGCGTATTATCATTTAGAGTAAACGTGGTGTGAAAACGTTCTATAGTTAATCGAATTAATTGCTCTGATGGACGATTATGTTGACCGTAAAATGGACGTAGTGCGCGATACGTATTTCGAACAGAACCATGATTTTCAAAATAAATTTGCACAATTTGGAAGTGTTGTTCAGGCGTCAGTCTATTCATGTTGAAATGCCAAACCAAACTAAACATAAATCACTTGACAGCTGACAAAAGGGCCGCCAGTTAAAAAAGTGTTGCCAACTTAAAGTTTTATACCTCTATAAAAAACACTCTTTATAGGTTCATTCCGCTTTACATGTTCATCAACAATAAGACCGAAATATTTAATTTTATTATCTTTTTTTTTTAATTTTGATATAGGTACAATTTATGTTACTTTGGTCACACATTAGTATATAATTATTTATATATTCGATCTCAGATTGATTCACATTTGTTGTGGAGGTCATAAAATATGTTTTTTTTTTTCGTAATTTAAACTTAATTTACGTAACTCAAGCGCCACTGATGCACAGTGTATAGACTCAACTCTACTTAATTACACACATCCATCCATATTTCAGCCGCGAAAATCAGTGTCATGGCATCAGCCGACGACACAACTTGCAATCCTGCAACTACCCATTTTGTTAATGTACACACGAAGGAGAATGGGCCCCAGCACCGTCCCCTGTGGCACCTCAGTAGTAATAATAACACTCTCTCTATAATTATTATTTAAAGTAAACTCTCTGATTGTTATTTGTTAAATAATTGTGTAAAAGGAGGAGCGGGCAGCTACATATTCCTATTTTCTCTCACCTATCCAGTAGAATTTCGTACCCTACCGTATCGAGCGCTTTCGTTAGATCTATGAAGATAGGTAAAATTTTTTATCGTTGTTGTTATATGATTATACACACCTTAATTAATTCAAAAATGGCATTTTTTGTGGACTTTTCTAAGAGATTTAATATGTTGGATAAGCTCGTCCATATGCATTGGTTTTAAAAATATAGATTTATCCTTTTTTTACAGCTGGATTATTTGCTGTTTATTTTAAATGTTGTTCAATATTATCTCGAAATTTTATACCGAAGTTTATAAAGAAGTCATTAAATATATTAGCAATTTTCTTTTAATTATTAAAAAGTTTTTAGGTGTAGAATTATTTTCCGAATCCATGATTTCATTTATAATTTGCCAGAGTTTTTTATAATCGTATTTAACTGCAGACATTTTATTTTTGTTGAATGTATTTTTAATTAATTTTTTAAATTTATATCTATACTTTTTGTATTTATTTATTCGTTCTAAAGAGTAGTTTTTAATGAATTGCTTTTACAGCTATTCTCTATGTTTAATAGAATCTATAATTACCTGCGTTATCTATAGTTTTCGTTTTCCACTGGTACTATTATGATGTTTAGAGCATGTTCACTAATTTATATATGAAGTTAGTTTAGTTATAAAAAGTCGACATGTTTCTTTAACTGAATTAATATCCCTGTACACCTCACACCATGTCCCTGTCCCGAACATCTGACTCAGTTTTATGTAATCTATCCCATTTAAATTAACGCTTTCCTTTTTTTTTGGTTAATTTTGTGCCTTTGATACTTAAACAAATTGATTAGTGATCCGTTAAACAATTCTGTTTAATAATAGGTTTTAAATTGTTTATTTAATTTTGAATATTGCTAGTTTTAAGAAATAGGTGGTCAGTTATAGTGGAGGAGATATCATTCTCTCTCGCTGGTTTGTTTATGTACGAATAAAATCCTTTTTCTGCTAAAATAGTGACGTGAAAATCATTATAATTATGTCTCCTACATTAAGTTAAGTTAAATTAAGTTGTCTGCAGTTCTAAACTATCAAAATAACCATAAAAACCATTTAAGAAAACGATCAAGATTTAAGGACGGTAGTCTACAACATGCTTTTCTAAAAGACATCTTAAAATATTTGTTTCATAAATTTTATAAAATTGAGTACGAACCATAATGGTATCCCTCACGTACAACACCAGTCCATCGTTTTTATTATTAAAAGATTCGTTAAAGTCATCGAAAAATTTTATCTTAAAGATTTCCGACAATATAAAAACATCTATATTATCTAACTTTATCTGATCCAAATATATTGTTAATTGTTGAATATTCTTTTGGATACTACGTATATTAAAATGCAAAATATTAAAATTAAATTTATGTTACAAATACTCTACTTTTTCAATTCTGTCAGTTACATTTGTGTCCAACTTATCATACCCATCCACCTCTTCAAAATAATCTAATATCATAAATTCAAATAGGAAAAAAAAGACGAGCAAAAAAAGCGAAACAAAAATATAAATTTTGTATTTCCTAATATCTATATATACTAACGTAATATTAAAAATTAATAAATTAGATTATATCACTCCAGAAATAGTCCAATTATTCAATTCAAAAGCATATTATGAAAAATAAAAAATGCCTTTATTCTTGCTTAAACATTTGTTTATAAATCAGAATTATATTTTAGCTTTTTCAGTTTACAGACCTTTTTCAAAAATACATTATCAAAACGAGTAAAAACTGATTTTGTACCATATTTTTCGACGGCTTCCTTAAAGTATGTATATTTTTTTCTTCTGTAGATTTTTAACAATTCCGATTTGGTGGGACCCTTTTAATAATTCACAGAAAACCTGTATTTTTAGTTTCCATCTATCAAATTTAATTTGATTTAGTTTTTTCCCCATTCTCTCCCACCCTTTAAAATTTAGAGGTAAATTAATATAATTTTCATTAACTTACTCGTGAAACTATATGCATATATTTTGTTATAGTAGCAAACTCCTGCGTGGTAGAAATATGCCGGGGAAAATTTTGCTTCGTCATATTTAATCGAAAGGGAGCTCGATTCTGATATGATTTTTAGGTTGTGATTTTTTTAGGATAAACCATATTCATAAAATTAAAAATCAATGTTATCAAAATCGGCTGTATTGTTTTAGTTAGCATATAATTAATTTGTTAAATTCAATACAAATATTTCACCTTTGCAAGATAAAATCCATCCCGCTACCGCAGCTACCCCAGCAGCAATCGAAGGGCTAAGTAGATGATAAAAAAACACGGGATTAATTATTCTGAGCTTTGGGTGTGCATACCAAAGAATAATACCTTAAGCTGTAACTTTCCATAACGAACGAATAACAGCAAAATTTGGTATCTGATAATGATATCTTATCAACAAGTAACAAATATGAGCTATTAAATAATAAAACCTGACCTTACAACGCACCTAAAAACCTACTGCTCAGAGACAGGAGTTTTTTTGAAGATTGAATGAACAAAAGTGAAAAAATCCACTTTCTCTGAGTAAAGAATTTTCACGGTGAATGTCACATTTGCTAACGTATGCCCGGAGAGGAAAAAATTAATGAAGAGAAATAATACTATTAAAATTTAATATTAAACACAATAAAATATTTTTAGCTAATCTGGAATATTTCTATCATAGTATATTTTACTAAACAATGAAGGTTTCTTGCTTATTCCTCTTGAACGATTCATTTATTCGACTTTAAGAATAAGGTGCGGGGTCATTACCTCTTCAATAAGACAGAAAAATATCTTTTCATATACTCTAGGAATGTTTAGCATGTTTTAGCGTCTAACCCGGATGGTTTTGGATATTATTTTCACTTCCTTATAATTTGCTCTGCAGTTGGATGTCCAAGAAAGAGATTACATTGTTGTACCCAAGATTTTGTACTTATTGCGTTGAATTTGATAATTGGAGCAGACACAAAGAATGTGTTTTATAGTCAATGGAAGAGCGCATGTAAGACACAGAGGTTGATCCTGATTTTTTTTAATCAGAAATTCATTTGTAATGCGTAGTCTAGTAAGTATTACAGATTATTTTCTAGTAAGTGAGTGCTGTGTTGTATTACTGAAGTAGGAATGTTTGATGTGTAGTTTATTTTCCCCCCATTCGAGATGGATGAGATTATTGACACGGTTGTTGGTATAGGTGTTAAGATCTTTGATATGGAACATATAGTCTATGACCATGGGATTGAGGGGGTGTTTGGCGAGAGAATCTGCCTTTTCGTTAGTTTGTATCCTTACGTGGCTAGGTATCCATAGGAGAATTATGTGTTTATTATGTATGCGTTCCCTTTCGTGGAGATATTTGGTATCTTTGGTTAAAGGATGTGTAGGATTGTAAGAAGAAATGTTTTAATAGAATTCAGTGAATCGGTAGCTATTATTCATTTTGTGTGGGGTGGTAATATGATGTACTTAAGGGCGCTGTATATTGCGTAAAGTTCTGCAGTTAGAATATTGGTTGTTTCATGCATTATAAATGATTTTTGTGTACTTGAAGGGTAGATTGCTCTACTGGTTTGAGCGGCAGCTTTAGATCTGTCTAGGTAGATTATTTCGTAGTCCTTATATGTGGTTTGAATTAATTGACCGAAGGTTTTCTACAGATATATTTATTTGAATATGGTTATTAGAATAAAGGATCGAACTCTATGGAGTGCTTAATAAGTATATGTGAAATTCTCAGCAGTGTATAGAACTCGTCAAAATAACTCTAAAGTTTTGTAAAATTTTATTTTCTTAAGATACCCCATAACGCAGATAAGGGGCCTAAAAGGGTACTAAGTACTTTATTTTGGACTTTAGCTTTTGAGCAGACTTGTATAGTTTATTAAAATCTTGGCATGTTGTATAGCCAATAAAGAATTCCGAATCCTGCTATAGATATATCAATCCCCTGAAAATAAGTTTCTTTCGGACATGGTTCGGTTAATGCCCTTAATCCAGGCAACTTTTGGTCTTCCTCTTATTATTTTTTCACTTGGTGTCCATTTTAAGATTTGCTTTGGTAGACGTTCGTCTGCCATTCTCTCCACATGTCCATACCATACCAGCTGACATTGTTCGATTTCATCGAGAATAGTGTTCTTACGCCCTCTAATTCTCTCGTTGGTTATTTCGATCCTTGACTTTCCGGCAGATCTTCGCCAAAAGTCCATTTCAAGAGCCAGCAGTTTACGTTCTAAAGTTTTATTTATCTGCCATGTTTCACATCCATACAATACAAGGTTTTTAAATATTGCATTGTATAAAAGATGTTTTCTTTCCTTGGAGATGTTTGTTAACTATAATAGTGAGTTTAGGCATCCAATAGCTTTTTTCCCATTAGTTATTCACTCCAATATTTCTTCTTCAGTTTGTCCACTTTTATTGATTTTTGTTCCAAGGTAGGTATAATCAGAACAAGATTTTACTATGATATTATCATCCACTTCCAAATCTGTTTCTTCTCCACCGATACACATATATTTAGTTTTACTGCAGTTGACGGTTAATGCCCACTCTGCGTATTCTTTAAATTTTTTTCCTCGTCATAAATTCGAGGTCTTCTTTATCTTGGGTCACTACCACTTGGTCATCTGCAAAATGAAGCGTATATAAATATGTGTCATTATTTAATTCTGAAGTGAATTAAAAATGACTAAATAAGTAACAGTGGTTGCAATCCCAAGCAAGTAGATAAAATGGAAAGAAATAAATCCATGGACAGGTTGTATTCAACAGCAAAATTAGCGCAAAACAACTTTACACTAATTCCTTTGTCAGACATTCCAGTGCCAAGATGGATAACTTTTTAAAAAACAAAACAAATAAATAAAATATATAGCCAACAATTCTATGTGGAAATAGTATGGAATATGGGTGTCCAAGAAGACATGGATAACCTGTCAACCGCGGATGGGTCGCATCATGGTCTATAAAATTTCCAATAATGATCTTAGTTAAAGTGTTACAGTTTTCGAGTTTTTTTAAAGCTTTAATATTTTTTTAAAATCACTATAGGTAAAAGTTAGTGTTGTTTTTGAGGTAAATTCCGAGATGGATGAGACCTATTCAGGGGTGTTGGGGGTAATGTAAAAACCAACCCTACATAAAATTTAACAGCAAAAAATAGGTTGGGGCCAAAAGGGTGGGGTTAAAGTTGGCTAAAACATGTTTTTTGGATCTATAAGCCAAGAAACGCATTTTGGAAAAAAATAAAAGTTCTAGAGATTTTAAAAACCTACGATTTGAACTCCTGTACGATTATTTTCGTCAATTTGTTATTGCAAGAATGCCAAAAAACCCTTAAAATCGGTCAGTTTTTGCATATCAATTATTTATTACAAAATTAACTTTTTTGCACTTTTTTGATTTTAAAGGGAAGCCCTCGTCATTTTGAACAAAATGATATTCTATAATAGGAAATCGGAAAATTTGTTGCTGAGATATTATTATTTGTTTATCCCAGATGCAAAATATTGATTGCTATAACTTTTTGTGAAGGCCTAATTTTTCATATCTTAATAGGAACAAATGAAAAAATTTATTTTCAGCCTCTTAAATGTCGCTAAGAAAATGGGGGTATGTCATATTCATAATTTTTCGAGCTACCCCAGATTTTAAAAAAACCGTCATTCGTTGCTGAAATACGGCTAATTTTTCCGAGCGTTGCTGATTTGAAGCTGCAAGTTCAATCTCCTCGCGCGATATTTAAGTGGTTGAAAATTAATTTTTTCATCTGCGCCTAACAAGATATGAAAGTTTAGGCCTTCACGAAGAGATTGAAATGTTCACTCAAAAAAATGTTCTAGCATTCAACATTTTACTTTTGGGGATAAACAATTAGCAATATCTCAACAATAAATTATCCGTCTTAATATTATAAAATATCATTTTGTTCGGAAAGAAAAAGGACTTTCCTTTTAAAGCAAAAAAAGTTAATTTTGCAATAAATAATTGATATGAAAAAATGGCTGATTTTGAGGAATTTTTGTTATTTTTGTAATAAGAAATTAACAAAAATAATCGCATAAAAGCTCAAAGTGTAGGTTTTTAAAATCTCTACAACTTTTATGTGAAACTTTTTTCCAAAATGTATTCCTTAGCTTGTAGAATCAAAAAACCTGTTTTAGGCAACTTTGACCCCTCCCTCTAGGCCCCAGCTTATTTTTTGCTGTTACATTTTATACAGGGTTTGTTCTTACATTGTCCCCATATACCTAGGTAGAAATTTATATCACTATATTTACCTATGGCTTGGACTACTACCAGTGCTCGGTTTTTCGCCCAGTTTCTACAAATGAAAACTTTTCTCGTTCTTTGTGATTAATCTTTATCTTAAATGATTGCACTATTGATAGAGTATAATGTATTTTTACTAATAAGTTTTAAAGAACCAAAAGAAAAAATATTTTTAAAAAATTTTTGATTCAAAATTTTTTCAACCTTCAACTTTGACCAATCATGGTGAAAATAAATATCACCCGTGTTATGCTAATCATCTTAAAAATTTACTTGCTTAATAGAGATTCTAAAATGTTATGAAAGTTATTAATTTTATGCTTTTTTATTATTATTATTGCTATTTGAATAGCAAAGGGTACGTTTTCTCAAATTTCTAAAACTACAGTTCTCATACTAAAATTATTTTTTTAGGTTATGTGAATACTGGTCGATACAAATAAACAACAGCAAATATGTTTACGTATTATTTTATTGCAAAAAATTGCAAAAGATGTTCAGAATAGCATCCTTCCCCTCTAATGCATGCCCTGCATCCCTTAATAAAATATCTTTTAATTCGGAGTGCATAACCCTCATTATTTATTTGTTCGGCGGCTGAATGTATGCGTTTTTGCAGGTGCTCTATCATACGAATTGGCGTTTGATACACCAGGTCTTTGAGACAGCCCTAACGAAAAAAGTCTAACAGATTTAAGTCCGGAAATCTGGGTGACCACAGAATTGGACCTACGCGTCCAATCCATCATAGTGGATATCTTTCGTTTAAATGTTGCCGTCTTTTTATTAATGGTATGTCTTCTAGAAGCTTGTCATTTAGTGTGCAGATTAATTTAAATTTGTATTTGGAAGTATAATTTTCACAATTTGCATCAACGGGTGCTAGAATATCTACATTTTATTAAAGGAGACCGTTCCCAGAAACAATTTAAAATTAATCTGTAGATAGAGACAGACAGACAATGATGGTCAAACTATTGGACCATAAGAGCTGCAAGCCACACTAAATAATGATATATATTTGGATTTCTTGAAAAACAATTTATAAGAGCTTCTAGAAGACGTAACAAAACGAGAAAAAGTGATTTTCAAAAAATACTAAAACTTTAAAAAAACTCGTAAACCGTAATACTTTTACTAAGGTCATAATTGGATATTTGGTAGACTATGGTATAGCCCATTCACAGTTGACAGGTTATCCGTGACTTCTTGGACACCCTGTATAAATTAAATTCTAAAGACTGTAACAGGCTAATATATCTCAAACAGTAAGAAATTTTAACTAAATAATTAATGAAAGTTTTTCCGATCTTATTTAAAAAAAAAGTCCAACCAGCCAAATCATTTGTTACAATGTAATTGATATTTCAAACAAAATGTTGAAGTTTTATATACTGAAAACAAAAGCTTAAGGTTTAGCTTACTTAAATCTTTGAATAAAAGCAATTTTATATTTTACCTAATAATCAAGTCGATTTAAATAATTCCCCATTACTAAGCTTATTTCGCTAATATTTTACAAGCATCAATAATGTCAAAGGTACTTGGCAAAACTCACAAATTTATATAACCCATATAAGAGGAAAAAACGATCGTAATAAATCTTGTTCATTCAGAATTCAACATCTGAAGAATTTATAGTGTAAAAAACCGTGTTGCGTTTTAAGTATTTAACAGCCAGATTCACTAAGAAGATTTAAGAGTTAAACTCAATCTAGTTGCCCTGAAGTTTAAGTCTTCCAGTCGGCCAGTTTTATTTTACTTATGATATTGTCATAATTTATATTACATATGTCAACAAATAGACTTTTATGTGGGGATATTAGAGATAAGAACCTTGCCATAAGGGAACTAGATGTACATCGAAAATATATAAAATTCTCCATTTTTGCAGGTTCAGTAGTAAAACAAAATGATTTTTTCTGCTTGTAATTTTAGAGTTTAAAACTTGCTTGACTTACTGTTGCTCTTATCAGTTTAAGCCCACTGCTGTCAATTTAGGGCAATTTTAAAATTAAACCATGTTAGTAAATCCGGCTGTTAATATTTCCCGGAATATAATAGAATAAAGAGGATAAGCCATTTTAATCTAAAAATCCAAACACTCCATTTACAAAAAGATGATTCAGGCAAAAATCGTCAAGAATAGAGGGGGGGGGGGAATTTATCTTTACTAATGATCTTGATCTCAAAGCCAATTTTCAAGGTCATTTGAAGGCGAAGGTGATTTTTAAAAATGGAAATCCTCATTTTTAATGCAGAAATGAAACGCGGAAAAAATTTCCTATCCAACGGTATGACCCACATAAGGGGTAAAATCACATTTACAGGTCATTTGAAGGTTTAATGTTCTCATACCTTCAACTGATGTGAATGAACCAATAATTCGGCAACTAAGAATGATGAAGAAAACCTTTTTCTGCAAAAGTTTTTACAGATTAAACTGTGTATATTAAGATGACTTTAATTTGACCTTGACCTTGAAGGTCAGGTCGAGGACATGATAATTTTTTAAATGAACTCGAAATGGAGCGAACATTTCACGATCGAACATGGCCTTGAAATGACATCTAAGGTCAAAGTCAAAGCCATTCCAAAGTCAAATATCAAAATATCCCGAAATGGCAGAATAGCGGGGATTGTGCAAGGCTTAGAGGAAGATTAGAGCAGTGGGGGTTAGGATGAGAGTGAAGAATTTTTATTTTTGAAAATGACCTTCAGGGGCCCTTCTTGGATCTTGAAGCCATCTAGTTCTCTATGTTTCCTTAGGAAAATAGACATGGAATAGTAGGCCAGGCAAGGTATCTCTAACGACTTAGCAGCAGGAAGGGAACGCAATAGATCTTTTTGGTGACAGTGTACAAACCCCCAATTTGACAAACATACATACATGTTCACTCGATTTTACAAACATTAATTAAACAAGGGTCAAAAAAATCAGCTGGTTGGTAATAAAAAGTATGTTTTTTTTTTGTGTCAAATAACGAGAATAAGGTTTGTTGGTACCAAGGAGTTGAGTTATTGTTTACACGATCGAATGGTCATATTAACCGACAAATTTTAAGTGTCATTTTTCCAGTCCGATGCTCGGAAATTGTCAACTTTCTAAGTCCGATAACGTTAGGCTCGCCAAAGTGAATCCACTCCCAAAGTTTCAGAAAAATGGTAGCCATGTTGAAATAGGATTTACGTCCATCGGATTGTAAGTGGGTCGTCAACTTGTGACGCGTTTTTACGTAGGCGGGGAGCAGGGGAGCAGGTCGTGCTCTGCGGATCTGCTTTGCTTACGGCAGCGGAACGTCGGTCAGTGAATATTTCTCGTGCAGACAGTCATCGGTCAAATGCTCCGCGCAGGGGTATCGGGTCGGCGGTATCTACGTATATTCGGGATATCCCTGCTCTCTCAACTGATCAACGGTTTGACTGCCTGAAGGTCAAAACATCCACTCGGTGGTCGGTTCTCGGGCGCCACCCTCGGGATTCATCTGGTCGAGGGCCCACTTATGCACCAGGCAGCTTGTTACAGTGGAGAAACGGCAAGCCAGGGGTCAATTGTGCGTATTAGTACTGGCTGCCAATTCTTATATAAAAAGATATGGCTTAAAACTACCTTACAATCTAATATGTACAACAAACTAACAATTACAGGGTCTGGAGGGCAAGAGTATGTTGAGAGCTGTTCACGGTAGCTCGTGCTGTTCGGTTGCGCTGAAGACGGTAACTCGGCGGTATCATTCACGACGCTATTCACGTATCTCGTACTATAAGGTCGCGACGCTATTAACGACGGCTCGTACGCAAAGTATCGCGTTTCGTATCTAAAATCCGCGTTCACGGTTCACGGCGCTTCGTATTAAAATTCGACCGACGGTGGTATACGCAGTAACAATAACTCGGCATCATTCGGCGATAACGGCGTCTCTACACGGCGACGGTGATCTCTATGCCCGGCGACGGCGACAAGCGTCGGGGTGGCAGTTGTTTAGCGCCCTTGTCAACGGACATCGGAGGGCACCTGGCGGTAAAACACATTCCTGGTCAATACGGAAACAAAGATAATATTGACGGCATTTAGTGCGTGTGTGTATCAGTGACGGTATGAAGGAAAGAAAGGAACTGACGCTGCTCGTTTTTATGAGGGTCCTCGACAGCGTCATCAGGATAGAACGACATTGCCCGTTCTTATAAGGGTCCTCGGCAGTGACGGTAGGATGACACAACATTGCCCATTCTTATAAGGGTCCTCGGCAATGCTGGCCATTAGAGGGGTAGGGTAAGGAAGGAAGTGTATGGTAAAATACCATATACACACAAGGCTAGCCTCACCTACATTGCTAGACCAAGAAGGCGCGGTCCGGCAGGCGACCCAGTCCAGTCCGTTTGGACTGTTGACCCGGGTGGAGAACGTGCAGTTCTCCCCGAAATAATGGTCTGCTCGAGCTTAAGTAGACGGCCCGAGCTCCCACTACGCTGACGTGTGACCGCGTGCAGTGATTGCCCATACAATACTGCTATATGCGGCGCGCGATTACTATGGTCGGACGCTCTGAAAATCTCGGAAAATTATATTTCCCGGCATAGTGCTGTAAATCTAAATACATACCGGTAATATTGAAACTTTAAGCATTCTTTTCCCGCAAAAATCAGAGTTTTCGGATGTAAAATAAATAAATTAAATCCCGGCGAACATACTCATGCCCAAAAATATAGTAACTTCGTTACAAACTATGTACATGCGACTAATTCATAAATCAACACGAGAATGCAACGTTCTGGTCTTGCTGTGTTAGAATTACCCGCCTAGATGTTGGACTACTCATATTTTGTTACAAGGACAAAACTCACCAAATTTCTTAAATAAGTTTATAATCTCACATATTTAAAGTATATTATTTTAGTGATATTTATAGTTACATTTAATAAACAACAACATTTTATAATACACAAAAAGCAAGAACCGTAAAATATTTAATATCCAGATCTTATAACTTAAGGCGTATTTTTAGTTAAATCTATATGAAAACTCAATAATTGTAGGAATATTAATAATCATAGGCGAGATTTTATAGCTTAAATTAAGGCAAAACCGGGTTATGAAACGACTAAAGTCGTAAAATACTTTATTGTTATACTAGTATAACTATGAAGAGGTATTTAAGTTTTCGATAAAAAGCTTTACTACTTAAAATGTTGCAGTGGTGAATTTTCTGGTGTGGTAAAAAAACCGATTAGGTGCAATAGTTACTCGAGTACCAAGAGTTCCGTATCATCCAATGTTATGGAATACACAGTAATACTAGATTATACAGGGTGACATAAAAGTAACGGAACAATCGAATAATTCAAAAATAAAGTGTTATGAAGAAAAACCCTAGATACAAAAGTTTTAGGAAATCGAACAGCATATTTGATGTTGATAGTGATCTTCAAAGTCAATTATCAAATTAATTTTTTATTGAAGAAATAAATAAGGAGAAAATTTCTAGTCAATCACATCTAAAGATTATTTAAAAGTCAAGTGTAATTTTTTCATGAATTAGTGTAAAATCATACTTTCGACCCAGGAAATGAAAATAACGGCAAATTTTACTGTGAGTAACTTGAACCTTTAGTTCCAGAAGGTGATATTAAGATCAAGTATCAGAACATTAGGAAAACTCACAAAGAATAATTTTGTGTAAATGTTTCAAATAAAAGTTGTAGAATTATTCTCCGGTTATCTTGTGGTGACCTTGGATTTAACCTTGACCATGACCTTTAGAGTCATTTAGAAAAAGAGTTAATTTTTTAAAACGGAAACACATTACTTTCGAAAAAAGAAACAGCAACAAATTTTACGTTCGGACTTGACCGTGACATTTTTGACCTCTGAAAGTCATATGAAGGTCTAATATTAGAATGAAAATAGAACTTAAATATCAAGTTATACAAAACAAAAATCATTAACAGAAATCCGAAGCGATCTGTAAGAAATCGTAAGTATTGCTGACAATCGATCGTGATAAAGTCCTGTCTATCCTGTTTATGCATTCCAATTCTGAAGTGTCTGTATATGCGCTTCAAGCCACCAATGATGATTTTCATTACTTCATAATCGCAAATTGTGACGGTTTACCTTACATTTAAGTTCGAAATACGCTACAATGGCCAACGTTTATTGCTTTTGACTACTGAAATCCCCCAGTTATTTCTCAGTTAAATGGAAAAATTTCACAGTGGGTGCAGTGACTTCTCCAACAATCCTTTCCTGCATTTGATCCCATTATTTATACCATTGAATAGCAAAATTTTCCCCGCTACGCATCTTTGCAATAAAAAAGTGATCTTCATTAAAAGAAATAATTTGACCTTGAAATGATCCTGAAAGTTATTGTCAAGTTCAAGGTCACCATATAATTCCTTGTTTGATTTCCTAAAACATTTTAGTATTTAAAATATTTCTCCACAACCCTTTGTTTCGAAGTTAATCCACCCTTCCGGTTCTTTTATCCAAACCTGTATGATTTTTCTGGAATCACTAGATCTAGATGTTGTTGTTGATAAATAAAAACTGAATTTTTTAAGTTTACAAAAATGTTAAATATCTTGGTTTAGGTAGATATATATCATTTCAGTTTCTTTTTTTCTCATCCATAAGAACCCATATAATTGTAGATACTGTCTAATTCATTTGATTAGACTATGTAGTCTAATAATAAATGGAAATACACGTAAGTTGACAAAATCAATCAAATATCTCGAGAAATATATTATCTACAATGACCGCTATAACTCTACAATAAATTTTAAGTCCACCTTTAATAAATATTACTATTGTTGAGCCTTCTCGAAAATACAGGCGAGGCATTAATTTTCGAAACATATTTTTCTGAAATCATCTAACATAAAATTCTGAGGAGTTGTTTTGGATCCTCACAACGACCTCCTTTAAACAATACTCCACATGATTATAATAATTTTTCTGGGGTTCTAAATTTAAACCTTGTGTAATTCATAGGCAAATATTTCTAGAATTCTTCTCCTTTAGGTGTCATACTCAAGTCGGACGTTAGCGACGGAAAACAGATTTTATACTTACTAGGTAATTGTGTTCTATGTACTGGTTTTCCATTGCCTTCTACGTGGTTGTGTCGTGTAGTGTATGTGTTGAGTATAGGGGCGGATCCAGCCTCTCTCTTTGGGAGGGGGGGGTGATATCACAAAAGTACAGTATGGCAAGGAAAACAAGTTGTAAACGGGGGGGGGGGGGTGGAAGCAGCATACTCATTCCTAATATAAAAGGCAGAATGGGTTCTATTTTCCTGAACTCAAAGCTCTTGGGAGGGGGGGGGGGGCGATCGCAAGCATACACATTCCTATACTCTATTCAAGAATTAGAGAGAGTAATAAAAATGATACCGAAACCGCCAACATACCTGCTCTAGTGCCGTAGGTAACTAAGAACTGCCGTAAATCTAATTATATTTCATTATATTTAAATATATTTTATAAATTTACTGCAACATAAAATTTCTGTCAGTGAGCAAAGTACACCTTACAATTTGTTCTTAGTGATTTATCTTGTTTTTTTTCCTCAACGAAAAACTTATTACGATGAATGTTTATGATGCCTTAAGATATCAATATCTAGATAATAATGTTAAAAGCTCTATTGAGATGTGTTCCAACATGACAGGAGTTGGAAAATCTACTATGTACAGAATACTGAAGGAGAAAAAACGATTGGAATTGTTAGTACTCTCACGCCACATTCGATCACAGGCAGACGAAAAACCTCATTGGAATAAGAGATGAAAACTGCAATTAAAAGGGTTGTATATATATTTTATTATGAGAAGCAGATCTCAAAATCAATGAAGATCGCGAGTTACCTGAAATTAAAAGAACTGATCTCTCGAAATTGCTCAGAGAACTTAATTTTTGTTGGGAAAAACCAGATAGAAAATCTGTTCCTATAGATTGTCCGGAAACTGTCCGTTGGAGAAGTAAATATCTCTCTCAAGTAAAAGGTAGAGTTGCTAGAAATAACACAATTAACACAATTAGTAATTTAACTAAACTTTTGAAAGATTTTTTTGAATAAAGTTACTGCGGAAAATTGGAAAAAATCCATATAATAAATGAATAAAACAAAATGTGAGAACTCGATCTCATGATCGGCGAGATAGAGGAAACAGTTATAATTAATTTGAGCGAAGATAGTTTCACTGACTTTGATTAGGAATTAAATACGTAATGTTTCCTAGTGTAAACACAATTTATTATTTAAATTTTTGTTTTTGTTGTATTTTATTGTTTAATGTTGTTTATATGTTTTTTAATTTTTTTATATATTTTTATTTTAGTGTGTCCCACACACACAATTTTATATATATTAATTTTAATTAGCCGTAAATTTTTTATTATTTTATTATTGTATTTGTTTCTTTTTCTTAAGCATGTAGAATTATCATGTTTATCTTATTTTTTTGGGGCTATCATATTTCCATATAATAAAGTAAATTAAATTAAGATATCAATACAATAGAAATAAAAATAAGTAGGTCTAATTTTAATTACAACAAATAAGAAGTAATTACATTTGAATCCCTTTTTAGTGTTTAATTGTAATTCTGCAGATAGTTTAAGAAATAAATAAACTGAAACGTTAAATACCCCAAAAATATTTTAATATTATATGGACGAATTTATTTTTTTATATATGTTTAACTTTTTGTATTTTTCACAATGGATATTTTGTAAGTATTTAAATTATTACTTCGAATTTTTTGAGAGAATAAGGTTACATGTTAGTCCATTGTTATAGACCGGTATTTTTGATTATAAAATTTCTAACCCATTTCTATGAAAAATATATTTATTTTTTTCGCTAAACACACCGGACTAAAGAACACAGGTAGTTTGCGAAGAGAAAAAGGGTAAAAAATGATTTATTACTCTCTCTAGTTCTTAAATAAACTGTAGTATAAGAGGAAAAATCGGGTCCATTTTCCTAAACTCGAAGCTCTTGGGGGGAGGCGATCGCCCCCACCGCCCCCTCCCCCTTGGATCCGCGCCTGGTTGAGTAAAAGATCTTGTTACTGTTAGTTGTTGATTTAAACTCTCCGAGAAGAAGCATTATTTTATTATACCAACAATTAAGAGAATTCTCGGTGGGTACCGAGCCAGCCAGCAGACGAGATATTTCAAAAAAACAATGATCACCAACCATAATATAAAAAGGAAACTAAACTTTAACATACCTCTTAACATATTAAAAATGAATGGATCAAAATAACCGCTCATGCGTCTCTGTAGGATTCACCAAAAGTCTTCCCACCCCATTAAAGATGATAACTTTTTACCTTTATTGGACTAAACATTTGCAATATTGCAAAATTTATTAAACTCCAGAGTCCAGAGTCAATTTTTTGCATCACTAATTACGTATTATCTATAAGTTCGTTAAAGATATCATCGATTATTGCAAAGTTAACAATACGAAAAAAGGGTATTTTTTAAGTTTTTTGCAAATATTGTGGTACCAAGTAGACAGATTTTAACTAATAACACAACATTTTAAAAGTTTAAATTTATAATGATGTATTTTTGATTAAAAATAATGGTTTTCAACAAAATGAAATGAACCTATTTTTCGCCCTCAACCATTAGTAAAAAGTTATTTGCCAAACCAAATTTAAAACGTTAAGATAAGAGTCTCTTTGTATCTCCAGGAAAAATGATTTTCAAAAGAAAAACTTCCATTTGAAAATCAGAGCTATCAAAATTTCTTTTGAGTGGACAATTTTCCAGCGGCTTGTTTGTTTACCCAATTTTACACAACAAATTTGCTTTTCGTAACTTACCTAGAAATACAACTATTGTTCCGACAAAAGGATTTGTAAAGGTAGCTCGAAACTCCCAGGTGATCCATAAAAGTCATCAGGAATTAACTTTTATCAAACCATCCAAACTAAGTTAAAATAGGTTAACTAAACTCAATTCATTACTGTAACAGTTCTAAAAGTTCTGGGTCATGCGTCCCAGCTTTCAAACCTACATTTACCTGCATTCCCTTGATTCAAACATTGTTTTAGCTACCGTTACTATAAAGACAAAATATCGGTGTAATGGACATAAACTAGAGTTGTCTCATTCCATTATTCACAAAGTAGGAGACTGAGAAGTTTTGTTCCCAAAAGCAAGTACATTAATAAGATTCTGTTTTGTTAGTATTACATTGTTTTAAACGATTCTGATGTTTTAGTTTTTATTTTCCATCGAGGAAAGGAATGGACTACATATTGAACGTAAAACTTTTTCAAATTTTGTAGCATATTAATTTAGGACGTAGTTTTCCAAATAATCGTAAACTATTTGTATCTAGAGACAAATATAAATTATTCTCTCTAATAATTTTAACACTATAAACTTCGCGTTCAGCAACTTACTGGATAAAACATCTTTTCAGTTGATTTAAAAATTTATTCAAACGATAAAACATCTGCTGATCTTATGAAAACTGTTTTACGGCCGCAAAAGTCTACAAAATATAGCATAATTCGAATGCATGAGCTCTCAAAAAGTACTCAGCTGCCGTTATTAATGTGCATTTTTCGACGATTTATGGCGAAACGTTGGATTCCTGGAGGGTCGGCCATAAGTTTTATTTTATTTTTAGTTTACTTTATTTATTTGCCTATATTTTTTACAATATCATGAATATATTACACTAAACAGTACACAATATTTCTTATAAATATGGTGTGCAAGAATACTAAAAAACTGCTGTTATAAATTATTGTATACGTGTACTGTGCTGTAAAATTATCGCATATCAGTAGTCCTTTTAAAATGACCGATAACACAGGTCTACGAGGTTGTGTTGTGGGGCAGTTGGGAGTTAATTCCGAAGTAATTTGCTAGACAGAATCTGAAATAAAGATTGACCCATCACGTCAGAATTTTAAAATATTTGAGGTTATGTACTAGAAAATGGGCTTTTTCTAGTTGCGTCATTCAATACTACTCTTACCCTTGAAAATAGGCTATTGGGCGGTCACCTACAATTTTTTGTTGAAAAGTTACTGCCATTTTAAATTATGAAATATATCCTAAAAACGGCATGAACATTCACATTAAGCCTTGTATGTATGTGCGTAGAATTGGAGTCTGTATACTACGACCTGGTAGATCTATTCTGCCTCCCTACTACTGCTTAGTCGTAGGAGTTATCTTATCGGCTAGAGCCGGTCCTCCAGTCCTATTTCCTTCAGGAACCTTAGGATGTTGGACGGCTTCAAAGTGGGTAGCTTCCCTTCTTCGATTTGGTGTGTTCTCAAAAACCGCATCCTAGAGTTTTCTAGAGTACTGCACTCTGAAAGGATATGAATAGAGATTTCGTTCTACTCCTCATAGAATCTGCACTCTTCTCCTTCTACCAGTATGAGTTTCTTGAAGTGTCCCTGTCAGAATTCTGGTTTTTACTTAGGCTTATGCATTCTCTGAATCTCTTCTGGTCATAGTTCACAAGAAGCTTCTTTGCTTATCTCAATCCTTGCAGCTCAATCCAGTAATTGAATATCCTTCTTTCTTCTTCTATTTTTAGTTCTTCCAGTACTATGCTGCTACTGATTCCACAGAAAGTCTATGACCCCAGAAATCTCAGCTCCTTTCCTCGCTAGCCTGTTTATTATTTTATTCCTCTCTATCCCGGTGTGTTCCGGTACTCACATGAGGGTGACTTTATTATTCTAATTCAAATCATTTAATTCTGCTAAGCATTCCCAGACCATCTTGGAACTGATAACTTGAGAGTTCAGCGCACTGATGGCTGCTTGACTATCCAACATTATGATAATCTCTTTATCGTGATAGTTCTTTTCATTATAAATAAAAATTTACTTTACTGGTATCGGTATGTTGACAACATTTTTGTTTGTTTCGTGGATACTGACAAAAATCTCCAAACTTTTCTTAATTTTATTAATAATTTACATCCAAATATAGAATTTACTTTAGAAATAGAACAAAACAACTCCATCAACTTTTTAGGTGTAACAATAACTAAAACTAACAATAACATGAATTTTCCATATATCACAAACCTTCCCATACAGATAGACCCACAATTCAGCATATAATTCACTTATTCAGAAACTAGTTATTATTCCTATGTCACAAGAAAATTATAATTATGAACTAAATATAATTAAGCAAATTGCAATAAACATTGGATATTAGGCTTATATGATTGACCAAATCATCAATAAACAACAATACAATAAAGCAATTAAATTAGAGTATTAAGCAATAGAACTGAAAACTAACGTAGTTTATAAAACTCTCACCTATACCAGTAAACTTACGAAACAAGTAGCCAAACATTTTTCTATAAAAGGATTCAAGATTACATACAAAGCTAGTAACACTCTAGACAAATTAATAAAAAATAATAAAATCAAACCTAAAAAAGAAAATGTGTGAGATTTATAAATTAAAATGTGGAAGTTGCCCTAAAGTATACATATGACAAATGAGCAGGAGCTTTAACAAAAGATTACAAGAACATAAAACCGGTTATTCAAAAAAAAACACCAATTCTATCTACGCTTTTCATTTAAACAATGAACAACATACTTTTAATGATCATTTTGATATGTTACATTTGGAAAAATAAATCGTTAAAAATAAATTTATTAGAATGCCTGGAAATTCAATAAACATAAATAAATTAAACATCCAATTAAATGACCAATTGCACTTAAATGGTTCTCCATTATTAAATATACAACTACAATAACCTGAACTAGTAGAAATATTTTTGGTTTTTTCATATTTTATAGCTGGTCACCCGATTTTACGGTTTAACCTTATATAAATCTGAGAATATCACTGTTTTATACACAGGTAAATTATCTTTCTGAATGTAAAATTTAGAGTAGTAGTAATTTTGTTTAGATGCTATCTATTATCTGAAGAAGACATTGTGTGTATAAACTAGTGTAATGTGTAGTGGTAATATAGTGGAAATTATAATTTGTTTTATAATTTAATAATTAGATAAACTATGTTTTTTTACAAAAGTTATGTAAGCCCTTGAAGTATACATTTTGAATATGCTATACATTATTAATTTTTTTAAAGACATATCTTTTAATTGATCGATTTTAGACATATTTCACTAGGAAAAAACATAACCTCCAGCTAACTTAAATAGTTTTAACATTGTAACGAAGTTACTAAATTTTTGGGCAAGTGTATGTTCGCCGGGATTTAATTCATTTATTTTACATCTGAAAAATCTGATTCTTGCGGGAAACGATTGCTTAAAGTTTAAATATTACCGGAATATAATTAGATTGACCGCGCTATGCCGGGAAATATAATTTTCCGAGATTTTCAGAGCGTCCGACCATAGTAATCGCGCGCCGCATACAGCAGTATCGTATGCGCGATCACCGCACACCGTCACACGTCAGCGTAGTGGGAGCTCGAGCCGTCTATTTAAGTCCGAGCAGACCATTATTTCGCGGAGAACTACACGTTCTCCACCCGGGTCAACAGTCCAAATGGACTGGACTGGGTCGCCGGCTGGGCCGCGCCTTCCTGGTCTAGTAATGTAGGTGAGGCTAGGCTTGTGTGTATATGGTGTTTACCATACACTTCCTTCTATACGTCCTACCTCTCTAATGGCCAGCATTGCCGAGGACCCTTATAAAAACGGGCAATGTTGTGTCATCCTACCGTCACTGTCGAGGACCCTTATAAGAACGGGCAATGTCGCTCCATCCTGCTGACGCTGTCGAGGACCCTTATAAGAACGGGCAGCGTCAGTTCCTTTCGTTCCTTCCTACCGTCACCGATACACACACGCACTGATGCCGTAAGTTTGTTATTGTTTCCGTAATGACCAGGAATGTGTTTTACCGCCAGGTGCCCTCCGATGTCCGTTGACAAGGGCGCTTAACAACTGTCGCCCCGACGCTTATCGCCACCGCCGCGTGTAAAGACCGTCGCCGTGTAGAGACGCCGCCTATCGCCGATCGATGCCGTGTTATAGTTATATACCGCGTATACCGCCGTCGGTCGAATTTTAATACGAAGCGCCGTGAACCGTGAACGCGGATTTTAGATACGAGGCGCGATAATTTGCGTACAAGCCGTCGTGAATAGCGTCGCAACCGTGTAGTACGAGGTACGTGAATAGCGTCGTGAATGATACCGCCGGGTTACCGTTTTTAGCGCAATCGACCAGTACGAGCTACCGTAATCAGCTCTCCATAACATACTCTTGCCCTCCAGACCATTTATTTGTTTATATTATTGTCCACCTTAGATTGTAAGTTAGTTTTAGGCCATGTCTTTGTATGAAAGAATGGAATACAGGATACAGGATGTTTTATAACCGTTTGTTTTATTACCTAGTCCCATTTTTACCATTACATGTAACAATTGGCAGCCGGCAGCCAGCACTAATACACGCAATTGACCCCTGGCTTGCCGTTTCTCCACTGTAACAAGCTGCCCGGTGCATAAAGTGGGCCCTCGACCACATTAAATCCCGAGGGTAGCGCCCGAGAACCGACCACCGAGTGGATGTTTTGACCTTCAAGTAGTCAAACCGTTTATCAGTTGAGAGAGCAGGGATATCCCGAATATACGTAGATACTGCCGATCCGATACCCCTGCGCTGAGCATTTGACCGATGACTGTCTGCACGAGAAATATCCACTGACCGAATTGCCGCTGCCGTGAACGAAGCAGAGCCGAAGAGCACGACCTGCTCCTATTGTTCCCCACCTATACGAAAACGCGTCACAACATCTAAATTTTGAATTAATTTTCGAATTTTTTTCTTCAATTGTTATGTTCCGTGGTTTAAAAGTACCTCACAAACTTTCTTTTGTGCACGAAATTGGAAAAATGTAAAAATATCGTTTCTTTGCAGATTTATATCAGGGATGATAAAGATTGCTTTACATTTTCAAGCGGGATATTTAAAATTATTATTGTTAAACTCTAGCATCTACTATTCCTTGAAATATAAGAAATTGCTAAGATACAAGCTCTGTTTAGAGAAAATAATATATCTTGACTACATAAGTGGGTGTTTAATTTGAAAAATATGAAAAAATTGTCACTTAGAATGGAAATTAGTAAAACCAAAAATATTTTATTTTTTATTCGCGCCATTAATCTTTGATATCAGATAATAGATTGGGCTACACCAAAATATCTATCTGACAATATAGTCATATTTGAAAATAACTTTGTGAAAAAGGATGAGTTAATCATGACCCCCTATTTTTTGATATTAAACTGTTTATAAATATGACAACTAAAAAGCAAGTCCTTTATCCTTTTATATTTCACTGAAAACATTGCTTATAAAGTTAGTTGCAATGCCATGAACATTTAATTCTAACTTACATTAATAAAAAGACCATATTAAAAAAGCCGAGTCTAATATAAACACCAATACTGTAAAATATGTCCCACACATAGAGTGTGGATACACTATTAGCCACATCTTCCACGGGGTAAAAAAGAGAAAAAGCACAAATCAATTTCAATTTATCTAAGTTAAATATTATTATATAATTTTTTATATAGTTGGTTGAAAGATAATGTACTCTGATTAACTAGCGCATCTTAGTGGCGGCGCTATTTTTTATTATTTACTTTCAGCAATCGAGTTCTAGTGTCTGGTTCACGGCTAAAAAACATGCTCACTAGCAAGACTTTACAGTAATAGTGATTCAATTGATCATTCACATCTATCTATTCTAATGTTTTTCATTTTTTAACTACAGAGAAAGAGCTCCAATTATCAGCTGTTGATCGAGCTAAAGATTCTAAATTCTAAATTTTTTGATTTCGTTTATTGTATTGCAATATTCACCTAGAAAAAATTGTATAGTCGTCACCTAAGAATAGGAGAACGTTAGTAGTTCACGTTCTTTTGTGTGAACCAGTTTGTGCCAAAAGTGTCAGTCGCGGATGTATCTGGTATGCATTTTTTACTAAATTCAAAAGCCGGTTTCCTACGTATTAAAACAATTTCGAGAACACACTGAAGATGATACAGAATCATCAGATTTATTCATATCTGTTGAAAATGTTTTGATATTTGTTAAACCTTTGAAATAGAATACAAAAAAGTAATCCAGCTACATTGTTAGTGTGGTACAATATTTCAAAGTGCAAAAAAATCTCATTTTGAAAATATTTACATCTAAAAAACGACTGAACTACGTATCATGCTTTTAAGTATAAAATGTGTCAAGAATTTTTTTCAAGAACAGAAAGTAGCAAAATTCATTAAACAATTTGGAAAATTAAAAGGGTAAATCTGCACGGCCGTCCAGTGAATACTAAGTAGCTATAATTATTTTTGATAATATACTAATCAATTTTGAATTAAAAGGTTACGTGTCTTCTTCTTAACAGTATTTATTCACACTTTTATTCTCCAAACCGCAGAAAATACTTTCTGTGTTTTGAATAAAAAAATCTATACCTAATCATGTCCCTAACCTCTGACATTTTCTAGAAGAAAATTGTAAGCTTCGGTTAAAAAAAAACTTTTGTGTTTAGGTCTCAACATATAGCCATGGCTATAATTCAGTGAGAATTACATTTCTCTGGACGCAATTTAACAGAGAAGTCGTTATTTCGGGTTGAAATGAAGACATATCTTTTAAACTGGGATAATTAAAGCTTTCAAAAGTTGACAAAATGACCAAAAACCCAGTATATCTGTCCTTTTTGGGGCAACGTTTTAGCAGTTAATAATCTCTCCGAAATGTGGCTTACATGAAAAAAACGCTTTCATTTTAATTTGCTATAAAACGTTTTTATAACTGTTAATGAAAAATAGCATTATGACTTAGAATTTATTACTCTATATAATATATTTATAATTATACTCGTATAATATATAATAATATAATATACAGCCTTGGTAGTAAATTTAAATGGATACACATACAATTCAAAAATTAGAGTATAATACGGATACAGACCAAAAGAGGATACTAGTTATTGCTTAAATAAAATAATAACTTTTGCAAATAATGTATAATAGTATTCGATATTTATTTTTCCTCTTTAAAAATTACAAAATCATAAGTAAACTTTTCAATTTCAGCGATAAAAATATTTATTCTTGTTAACAGTGTAAAATTTTGTGCCTTTAGATGACCCGGACTTTTTGTAACACTGTTTTGCATTTTGAAATTTTTTGTCGCTACCTGATATTTTTGTGGGCTTTTCCTGTCTACTGTAATGTGCTGAATTTAAATATGAACTTGGTTTTTACCCATTACCTATAAGTTTCTAGAGAAGGACAGAAGAATATAAAATATGAAAAACCCAAAACAAACAATCTAGTGAATTTACAAGGATTAAAAAAAACAAAATATACCTCATTTTGTATTGAAAAAAATTAAATCAAATAAATTATTTTGTTGTCTTTTTGGCTTGTATTCGCCGGGATCGGTTTCACGTTTGAGGGTCTAACAGTAGTCCGCTAATATGTTTGGGGTCCATTTTCCACTATACCGCTTCTCCAATTGAACTATTTGCTGGTGAAATCTTTCGCAGTGTTCATTTGATATTGCACCTAAATTGTTAGAGAAGAATTTCAAATACAAATAAAAAAAAGCAGCTCAAGTGACAAGTTACAACCTAACGTCTTGTAGGATTGGATAAGTTCTTCAACTATATCTATGTAGTTCGCCGATTCCCTGTTACCTAGGAAGTTGATACATATATTTTTGAAGGCTCTCCAGGTCTTATTCTCTTTTCCCGAAAGTGTAGTTGCGAATTTGCGGCCCAAAGAACATTCCTTCTTTAAGCTTTGGCTCACTTATGCGTGCGAATTTCCGTCTCGACTAAAGAAATAACATTTCCTTCTCTATTTAAGTCTTTAACACATTTTTTTATTAGTCCTAATTTTATATGCAGAAGAGGCAAATAAATTTTCTGCAGCTCTACTAAGGATTCATTAAGGACGTTTTTCAGTCCGGGCACAAAATTTCATATAAGGACCATTCTTTAATTACATAATGTTGGTTTCTGGCTTTGCTTTCTCACTTGTATAAACAACAACAACAATGTTTAGTTTAGCTACTCAGCAATCCTGTAAGTAGTGCAATAACTTTTGAATCAGCCAGGATATTCCATCTTTGTATTTTATGCTTTAAAGTAATGTATGCATGTTTTCGTACGTTTCTTTTATATTTACAGCTTTTGGACTTCGAAGAGTCAATAAAAAGTCATCAATCGGTAGCTATACTTGAAATATACATTTTGAATACGCTGTACATTATTAATGTTTTTAAAGACATGTCTTTTAATCAATCGATTTTAGACATATTTCGCTAGGAAAAAACATAACCTCTAGTTAAATAGTTTTAACATCTAAATTTTGAATCAGTTTTCGATTTTTTTTCTTCAGTTGTTATGTTTCGTGGTTTAAAAGTACTTCACAAATTTTCTTTTGTGCACGAAATTGGAAAAATGTAAAAATTAGTTTTTTTCAGATTTATATCAGGGAAGATAACGATTGCTTTACATTTTCAAACTGGATATTTAAAATTATTTTTGTTAAACTCTAACATCTACTATTCCTTGAAATATAAAAAATTGCTAAGATACAATCTCTGCTTAGAGAAAATAATATATCTTGACAACGTAAGTGGGTGTTTAATTTGGAAAATATGAAAAAACTGTAACTTAGAATGGAAATTAGTAAAACCAAAATTTCCCATTCGTGTCATATATCTTTGATATCAGATAATTGATTGGGCTACACCAAAATTTCTATCTGACAATATAGTCATATTTGAAAATAACTTTGTGAAAAAGGATGAGTTAATCACGACCTCCTGTTTTTTGATATTAAACTGTTTATAAATATGACAACTAAAAAGCAAGTCCATCATCCTTTGATATTTCACTGAAAACATTGCTTATAAAGTTAGTTGCAATGACATGGACATTTAATTCTAAATTACATTAATAAAAAGACCTTATTGAATAAAAAAAATTATCTAAATTAAATATTATTATATAATTTTTTACATTTATTAATTATAGTTGGTTGAAAAATAATGTGTTCAGATTCACTAGCGCATCTTAATGGCGGCGCTATTTTTTGTTATTTACTTTCAAGAATCAAGTTCAAGTGTCTGGTTCACGGCTAAAAAGCATTCTCACTAGCAAAACTTTAGGGTAATAGTGATCCAATCGATCATTCAAATCTATCTATTCTAATGTTTTTTCTTTTTGAACATAGAGAAAGAGCTCCAATTATCAGCTGTTGATCGAGCTGAAGATTCTACTTTCCGAAAGCTCTACTAATGATTCATTAAGGACGTTTTTCAGTCCGGGCACAAAATTTCATATAAGGACCATTCTTTAACGACATAATGTTGGTTTCTGGCTTTGCTATCTTACTTGCATAAACAACAACAACAATGTTTAGTTTAGCTACTGAGCAATCCTGTAAGTAGTGCAATACCTTTTGGATCAGCCAGGATATTCCATCTTTGTATTTTATGCTTTAAAGTAATGTGTGCATGTTCTCGTACGTTTCTTTTATATTTACAGCCTTTGGACTTCGAAGAGTCAATAAAAAGTCATTAATCGGTAGGTATATAGAAAAGGTCAAGTTCGTCAATTGAACCCGAAATATCATGACAGTAAACTAAGTCATATGATATTGAGCAAAATACTGCCTAAATAGACTGCTTCTTCTGAAATGCGGAAATTTCCAATCACTTTGTAAGAGATTTTACTGCTGTAAACGAGATCTAAGCAGTTGGGACTTTATTTTGGGACGATCCATATCACGAATAAGATCATTGAGCTCTTCCTGAGATATAAAATGGGGCTGTTTACTGCTACTATATTCCTAATTGTCTTCTTCTTGAAAATTTGAACTGGCTTTTGGTCCAAAATCATCTAGATCATTCAATCCCAAGTCGATTTTGTATTTTCCTTGAGACTTAGCGACAAGTATACTAGAAGCGTCATGAGATACAAATCTCAACGCTGAGAGAAATTTTGTTTGCTTTTACTAGAAAACTCCAGGGTTTTTGTTAAGCAAAAGTGGCAATTTTCAACATGATTCTGAAGTTTCCGCCGAATAATTGGCGCTCCAAACTTTATAGACTTGTAAGTACCCAATAGCCCTCCTGTGAGCAAGTGTGGCAGCAAATTTTAGGAGCCCAAGTTTTATCTTGATCGCTAGCTTGACACCCTAAATATAACTTGTAGGTTTTTCTTACAAGATGGCTTAAAGTCTTTCTTTAAGCTTTCAGTATTAGCTCACCTCACATATAATAGAAACTGCTTGGTTTTTTCGCAAAAAATGCGACGATATCTTTTACATACGGCGAAAATAATAGTACTACTACAACGCTATCATTATTCGCTAGTTCTTTGCACTTATATCCAATACTGATTCTCCAACGACCGGCCGGCTGTTTATATACCTGTATGGTACCTCTGGTGTTTTCTAGAAATATCGGGTATCGAGAGTACCGGAAGCGATGGCATAATTCTTATATACAGAGGCCCTTCGATAAATAGCTGACCCTCAACGACTACGAGGTATATAGAAATTTGGAATTACATGGGTGTAATGGTTATTTTCTTTATTTTAAACCATAGGTGGTTGAGTACGGGGTAGCTTTCGGGGTCGCGTATAACGAATCTTAATTTATTTTTAAAAAATTCAATATGGCGTATCCAATATGGCGGATAAAAATTACTTTTGTCCGATTTCTTTCAAAATTGATATGGTGGAGTTTTTGGGATCGCACATTACGAATCTCAAATTATTTAAAAAATAAATTAAATAGGGCGGATCCACGATGGCGGATTAAAGATTCTACATCTCCTGATTTTGTCTAAATTCAGTATTGGGGTATTTTTGTTAGTGTTAATTATGAATTTAAAATATTTTTTGAAAACCTCAATCTGGCAGATTCAATATGGTGTCCTAAAAATTTTAAATTTTTCGATTTTCCCCAAAATTGATATAGGGGGTTCTTGAGGGTGGAAATTATGAATTTAAAAGTATTTTTTCAGGATTCAATATGGCGAATTCAATGAAGCGGACTAAAAATTTTACATTTTTCTATTTTGTTCATAGGTGGGACTGAATCGTTTTGAGGATGTAAATAGCGAATATCAGTCTATAAATTTTAAATTTCCGGATTTCATCCAAAATTGGTATAAGGGGGCTTTGAAGGGTTTAGATTTAGATTGGATTAAGACTTAAAATAATTTTTTTGAAAAATATAGCGGATGCAATATGGTGGGTTGAAAATTTTACCTTATTCACATTCTTTCAGATTTGGTATTAGGGGGTTTTCGGGGTCGTGATTACGAATAGGAAGTTAATTTTTTACAACTATTAGGTTGATAAGATATTATATGAGGGATAAAAATTTTACATATTCCGATTTTGTCTAAAATTGATATTGTGGGGTTTTTGAGGCGTATACATACTCAATATGCAGTGTAAAATATATCGAGCTAAGAAATTTACATATCAAGTTCTTTAAATATCGATATTGAAAGGTGAGTTTACTATGACAGACTAAATATTTGTTTGACACAATTTTACTGGTATTTAGAGAACTCTAAGAACCAAAGAATTTTTAGTGGTTTATTTTAGGGTGATTTACAACTTTTGATAAAATGGGTGTTTTTTGCCACCTTGAAATCATTGCGAGGTACACTAATCTCGATTAGTACTTAGTTCAAATGATTTATGGTTATCATAATGAATTCTAAAACTAAAAATAGAAAAATAAAATTTTTATAAAATAATTGAACCGACTTTTAAAAGTGTGCTAAAATGTAAAAAATAACTATAAATTTTTATATGAAATTAAACTTTTTGAAGTCGACGCCAAATTATTTGTAATTGAAATAAATAATTACTAATATATAAAATTATGGTAAGAAAACAGTTACAAATAAAGTATTTTTGATCTGTTTATGCGAATCACCTTTTGTCAGGTATTAGTTTGGCGCCGACTTCAAAAAGTTCAATTTCATATAAAAATTTATAGTTATTTTTCACTTTTTAGCACACTTTTAGAAGTCGGTTCAATTTTTTTATAAAAATTTTATTTTAATATGATCATATGAGATTTTGTATATTTCAATATTGTCGGAGGCTAGACGACTTTATAAATTGGCCCGAAGAGGACAGTAATACTTGAGGCTATTCAGAAAATTCTTGGTTTGTTGTCTGAATAATTGACACTTAAATATACATTGTTGGGCGTCCCAAGATTCTCCGCAATCACAGTTACTTATTGACCCTTATACAAATAGGCCGGCACCAGAGGGTGTGCGATTCTAAGTCTACCAATTACTCGGACAAAGCATGTAACAGAAACCATGCCATTTTCTGGTTTTCTTCTGATTATAAAGACATAAAATATCACCAGTTACTGTTATTTGTTTTTGTATATCCCAATCTGTGCTATTTTTGTATTTAATAATACTGAAAACGTGTGTAAAATTTCCTGTCTCGCAAGCGGATCTATTTATTCATTTGCGCTAATTCCGACATGAGCTTTCTCCCAAACTAAATGAACATTTTCTTGTGCATCATTTAAAAACATTATTAAGTAATATAATGTAACAAATAATTTGATTTATAGGATATGAAATTCTGCTAATTTTAATTTTTTCTAAAGCACTTTTACAATCAAACAAAATTACAAACTTATTATTTATTTGATATTCTAAACAATATTTTAATGTTTCCTTTATGGCTACGAGTTCAGTTATACAGTGCTTTCGTAAAATAAAGCATACATTTAATATAAAGTAAATGGGTATTTGTTTGGAAAAACGCTCGGACTCGTCGAATTTTATTTTTAGTTTAGAATTTTTTTTCATATACCAAAATATACAGGATAACTCAAGAGGGAGCTAAGACGTCATTGTTTTTTTTTCAACTATTAACCCCGTTGTATATTCCAGAATCAGAAAGGGTACATTTTCTAAATATGACACGGTTAATATCGATGTTGTTTACATAAGAAAATTGTCAAGAAAAATTACCGTAAAACTTTAAAAGATAAAAAAGATTTTGGAACATCTAAATTAAATGTTCACTGGTGCGAAATGTTTAGAGTTTCTTCAAAACGACCTCATTCCTGCACTAATAACTTTATGTTCTGACCCACAAGAGCCAGATATGTTCCAATTTGATCTTTTTTTCCAACATGATAGAGCGTCTCGCCATAATGCTGCCGCTGTCCGTGCTTATTTGAATGAGGTTCTTTCGAATCGTTGAATAGGCAGAAGAGAGACAATTGAGTGGCCAACCAGATCACCAGATTTGAGCCCCCTTGATTCTATTTTAAAAACCAATATATACTTGACCAAGCTCGACAATTTGGAAATATTAAAAGTTCGAATACGCCAAGAAGTATCAACATTATCCGCAGATGTCATCAACAATGTTCAAGTCTCTTGGGGAGGAAAGATACCACTGATAGCTTTTATACAGGGTGATTCAAAAATCGATCACGAAACTTAAGGGGGTGATTCTACTTGACAAAATAAGGGTAGAGCTTCATATAATTTTTTTTCAAAATGTCATTCGTTTTCGAGTTACAAGCCGTCCAAGTTCAAGTTTTTATTTTTTGTTTTTTGAATTACTCGCTTACAGGAAAACCGATTTGACTAATATTTGAAAGATAGGCTAAGTCTTCTGCGCTTCATCATTTTAGTAACAATTCACATTGATTGTTTGCCGCTAGAGGGCACTTTACCTACATTGAAAATTGTTTTTTTGTCATAATTTTTTAGTGTTGACAGCTACAGTAGTTTTTGGCATAATTTCTGAAAGACTGATGCCAGGCCTTTAAAAAAGGTGCTCTTTATTTACATCGCTAAACCCAACGGTTTAGACGTAAATCACCCTTAAAAATTAAGTGGTAAATTTACTTTTCTCATTTCATTACCACCAGCTACCAGGTAAATAGCTATCAAAGTATACTAGAGCTGTCAGTTTAACATCAAATAAATTCGCTTTTTAAACTATTTAACTTATAATCTTAAAATAACTAATAATGGCTAATCAGTAAATATTCATATTATGGATTATTGCGATATGCATTTAATTGATAAAAATTAATGAAACAGTACTAAACAAACTAAAAAAGATTCTCAAAATGTCCCCCATTTTCTTCCATACATTTCCTAACACTCTTCAAAAAATGTCACCTAACTCGATGAAAAATTTCTGGTGTTTCTTTAATAATTTGGCACTTTTCGATTATCCTGAAGCGAAAATCCTCGACGTTGATTACTGGAATATCGTACACCAATTGTTTCAAATGACCCCAAAAGAAAAAATCCATAGGATTAAGGTCTGGTGACCTCGCTGCCCATGCCAATGGTCCACTTCGTCCTATCCATCGCTCAGGATACGTTGCATTCAAATACTGTCGGACACGTATACTAAAGTGGGGCGGAGCTCCGTCTTGGAGGATCCACATGTTGGCCCTTACTTCCAATGGCACATCTTCCAGATACAATGGGAGACGATTTTGGATAAAATCTAAGTATACGTCACCAGTTAATGGGCCATCAAAGAAATGAGGACCAATAAGGTAATCTCCTATTATCCCTGCCCACACATTTAGTGAAAATCTACGCTGATGTTTCGTTTCTACCACATTGTTTGGGTTCTCGTAAGCATATGTGTGGATGTTGTGTAGATTTGTTATGCCATCACGAGTGAAACCAGCTTCGTCAGTGAATAATATGACGCCAATTAATCGATTATCGTGTTCATACTTAGCTAGGATCTGATTGCACATTTCCAACCGTCTCGGCCGATCATCGTCATAAAGAGCCTGCACCTTTCTTGAATGAAACGGGTAGAGTTGTTCTTCTCTTAGTATCCTCCATGAACTAGCCTGACAGAGCCGCACTTCATTCCCAATTTTTCTAGTACTAATACCTGGATTATCTTCAATAATTTCAAGCACTCTTTCTTCTTGTTGCACGTTTCTAGCAGTTCTAGGTCTTCCCCTATTTCCATTATAACTTTTAAAGGAACCACATTCCGCAAGCCTCCTGTGCACACTGGAAAATGTTTGAGCATGAGGGATATTTCTTTCCGGATAAATCTCCATATAATATCTTCTTGCCAACTCTGCATTACCATTTGCTTTTCCATAACAAAAATGGATATCACAATATTCGATATTTGAATATTGGTGATTAGCCATTATTAGTTATTTTAAGATTATAAATTAAATAGTTTAAAAAGCGAATTTATTTGATGTTAAACTGACAGCTCTAGTATACTTTGATAGCTATTTACCTGGTAGCTGGTGGTAATGAAATGAGAAAAGTAAATTTACCACTTAATTTTTAAGGGTGATTTACGTCTAAACCGTTGGGTTTAGCGATGTAAATAAAGAGCACCTTTTTTAAAGGCCTGGCATCAGTCTTTCAGAAATTATGCCAAAAACTACTGTAGCTGTCAACACTAAAAAATTATGACAAAAAAACAATTTTCAATGTAGGTAAAGTGCCCTCTAGCGGCAAACAATCAATGTGAATTGTTACTAAAATGATGAAGCGCAGAAGACTTAGCCTATCTTTCAAATATTAATCAAATCGGTTTTCCTGTAAGCGAGTAATTCAAAAAACAAAAAATAAAAACTTGAACTTGGACGGCTTGTAACTCGAAAACGAATGACATTTTGAAAAAAAATTATATGAAGCTCTACCCTTATTTTGTCAAGTAGAATCACCCCCTTAAGTTTCGTGATCGATTTTTGAATCACTCTGTATAAAGTTGTTCAAGAATGCTTATATCTTTCATTTTTTTCCAGAGCAGATTCAAGTTGATATTATTGTATGCCTCCTGTATAATCAAAAATAGATAAAATTGTTTTAAGAGATAATATACTAGATTATGATACTATATAGCATTAAAATATATTTCTTTTAAAGATTGTTTTTAAAAAATATTTTTTGGCCCATTAATAATGCCCTATAAGTAATTGATTTAAATAAAATTTTACAATCTTCTTTTCTTGCTTTATTTTTTACTGTTGCTATAAAAAATGTATTCAATTTAACTTTATTCTATTGGAAAAAAAATTAATGGGTCTGTTCCGATTCAATAATGTCGACTGTTATACGCCAGCATCTGAATTTATTTGGCTGACAAAAAAGAAGGAGAATTATTACCAAGACATACAGATATAATAGGCAATTAGGCATTGGCGTAGTGTTTTACAAAAAAAGTCCAAGAATGAAATATTCTGACAAGTTAGCAGAAAAAAACAAATTGTACACTTCTAACGTTGGAAGTAAAATATTGACATTGATGGAGTTTTAGTGTGTTGTGAAAGATCCTTTAGGAACCTTTCCTTGGTAGGTTTATCACTATGGAACTAAAAACTGGAAACATTTTAAAAACTGTTGTTTAGCGTTTAATTTTGATAGATGTAAGATATTTGGATGCAGTTTTTCGCATATGGAGGTACTCCCAATCAGAGGCGGATCCAGCATCTCTCTTTGGATGGAGCGGTGATATCACAAAAATACAGTAGGGTAAGCGAAAGCAAGTTGCCGACGAGGGGAGGGAGACGTCAGCAACATTCTATTTCTAGTATAAAAGGCAGGGCCGGGTCTATTTTTCTGAATTCGAAGCTCTTGGGGGGGGGGGGGCAATCGCAAGAAAAGACAAGTTGTCGACGGGAGGGGGAAATGCCAACAGCATACACATTCCTACTATAAGAAGCAGAATCGGGTCTATATTCCTGAACTCAAAGCGCTTGGGGGGGAGGGGCAATGAATAGAAATCTTGTTCATGATTTAGAGCTTCCCAAAACAAAGCCACAGCTGCTTGAATCTCATTTATAGCAGTGAAGTAAATCTCTTACAAAAAGGAGTGAAAATTTCCACGTTTCGGAAAAGGCAGTGTATCCTGGTGATATTTTTCTCAATGGCAAATGACTTCTAGTCCAAGCCATAGGTAAATATAGTGATGCAAGAATAAAATTACTAATTACTTTACTAATTGATAATAATTTCTTCTTCTTCTTCTTCCTTCTTATATATAAGCAATTTGCTTGTTATTCTTCGTCTCTTTGCCTGGTTTTAGTCTATTGCGAGGTTATCACTCCATCGTTTACAAGGTCTTCCGGTACTCCTACGTCCTATTGGTAATTTGTCCCTCATGATTTTTACTATTCTGTCGTCGGTCATGCGGTTGATGTGTTCGTTCCATTCCCTTTTTCTTTGTAATACCCAATCATTAATGTTATCGATTTTACACACTCTTCTTATATCCTCGCTCCTATTCCGATCCATAAGTGTCCTACCAGCTATCCTGCGCACCACTCTCATCTCTATAATAATTTAAGTTTCGAAATTATTATTTGATAGAATGAAGATTAATAATTTTCTAGTAATTGATTAATAGTTAATTATAAACTGTCTGCCGATATCTAATTAAAATAAATACAGGTTATGCGATTTCAAATTTTAATTTAAGTTTGTGAAAAGAAACTTGAGTTCATTTTAGGATAGATTATCACATGAAAGGAAACATTCATCGAAATAGTTGATTTAAAAACTTTTGAATAAAAATGTCATGTTATTATAGCAATATCTTAGAAACATGAAATTGAAACTATTTTAACTTTAACGTTCAATATTATAATTATTTACATCTCTTGGATTACGGTGTTTTAAGTAAGATGCAGTTATTGGGCTTCTATTGTCTTTATTTTTATATATAAAGCAACATAACTAAAAAAACATCCATGAGTCCGGCGGAATTATCGGAAATGTGGAATAATAAAAAAAACTTGAGATAATCTCGCTCTGTGAGTCGGGATGATTTTTGTTTCAAATATATGAAAGTACTCGACTCGAGAAATATTACAGTTGTCCCAGATTTTAAAATGAAAAGCCCGTTGGCAAGAAGCAGTACATCTCAGAGATTATGATATTTTGCTATTAAACCTTTAACCAATATATGATGGAATAATAAATAATAAAAATTTATATATTGGAAAAATTAATAAATTCATGTATTAATGTCATAAGGAAAATAGTTTTATTAAAGCATTTCAAACTAAAATAAAAATATATAGCTAATAATTAGAAATAAATTCGACAAAGTAGAACACAAACACAAGATAAACTCTAAAATTTTAGCCAATAATCAGTTTATTCAGAATAAAATACCCGAAATGATGATTTTTTAAATTGTATGTGAAATAAGTATTTTACTTAATACACGAATACTGACATAAATCTCAATAATTTTTAGCTAATATGAGTATGTCAATGGGATATACCCTCGATTAGTCTCACTAAAGTTATTCAAAATTTATATTTCTATAAATAGAAGACATATCAATAATAAATAGGCTGGATATACCTGTCTGGAACCTAAGAAGAGAATACATAATCGAATAAACATATCTACTAGACTCTAAAACTTTTTTTAAACAAATTTCTACTGTTAATAAAATTTTTTGATCATAAATAAACATTACATTATTTCACTACACCTCTGTTACAGATATCGAACATGCATAATGTGATTGCTGTTGACATGACACATGCGTTTAGGAGGGTCAGATATATCAAGTGAACCATGATTATTGTTGTATGCCGAGCATAACAGGTGGCAAGTGACAATAATCAAAATTCTACAGAGAATAAGGAAATCGATAATATACTTAAATAATATAGCAAATAATTAAATATTCAGAATATGATTTGGTGTAGAAATCCATATATAAAACAATGATTAAATATATATATTTTTTATTTTGCTTGCTAAGTACAAATAAAAAATATTAAAAGAAATTATTTACATTTGCTTCATTTGCAATAAGCTATGCAATATTTAGACACATATGCTAATGATGACTATGTTTGTCAAAAATTATTAAAAGTTTTCGGTAAAGATTTTTTAACAATTCTTGGGACAATGCTCTCCTTCCCACCAAATATATAACATGTCAGGAACAGGAAAAAAAACTGCCTTGATCTTTGACCTTCATGTTAAGATCAAGGTCATATCCGGTAGTAGAATTTCTCGCCTTTTTAATTTCCGGGGTCGCAATTGGGGGTATAGGGGATTGAGACAAAGCGTAATTAGTGGACTGTATATAGGTTGGTTGCGGAGATGAGAAATTATACAAATAATGAGCATATACAAAATACGGCGACAGCGTGACACAAATACTAAAATGGCCTACATTGTAGTCGAAATCACTTCATTTAATTCTTCTTGGTGGCCACCAGAATAATCCCAAGCTTCACCATACAGGAACCAGGAATCGGGGACACTGTCACTGTATTTTGGAGTAGTTTTTGAGGCGAGAGTTAATATGTTTGTGAGACAAATGATAAACCTTTTCGATAAGGCGAGGGACGTGCAAGACGTCGAGTACTACACTATAACAATTACTTTACTACTACATGAATATGATACTACTACTATTCTGTCCCTTTTTACATTTGTCCAAATGCGCGAGGGCCAGTAAAATGTGTCACGTGTAAACGCGAGTAAAATTGAACTAAAAAGTAATAAAACCTAAACAGGGGGGTTTCATTTAAAATTTTGAAGTGGGCCTTCAAATGGCTTTGAAAACGCGGTCAGGGTCATTTCCAAGGTCACTCCTAGTTAGTCCCTCTGCCACCATATAATTTTCGTATAAAACATTTTTCGAAAAAATGTGATCCCACCGAGATATTCCGTTGTCTCACGATAAATGCCGCATCCTGTATATATGGCGTAGTTATGTAACGAGCGGCCTAGGGGAAAAAAGAAATTGGGGCCCTATTTAAACTGATTAAATTTTATCAAGTAAGCAATATAGATACATAGAAATACTTTAGAGATGCAAAGCAACTTCATCATCAGCTCTTTATCTCCAACTGTAGGGCCAAGAAAGTAAAACTACTTTCTATATGTGTTAAATGGTACACAACATTTAATAAAAAATAAAACAGTGATGGTAAATTCTAAAAAATTTAAGTAAAAAACTGGAGCATATTATATAAGAATATTTATTTTGGAATTGATCACACTTTTGTGATAAAGTTGCTTCATCTACACCTATTAAAAATGTTAATGTTAGAAAATTAAATATTTCACAAACTGCTTTCATATCAGTAAAACATGTATTAGATTGAGCTAGTATTGTGTCTAGTAAGTTACTGAAAATAATAATTTTAAATATTTCTTCGCTGTTTCGAAATCAGTTCATCAAAATGTTTATAACTTTTATTGGTCATTTTTCTTGAATATTGGGATCTATGTTACATTTCGTTGCAATTTCACTGGCTTTACACTTAAATGATTCGAAGGCATTTTTATACATTTTAATTTTGCTTTAATCTCTGCTCAAGCTCTACTTATCTCATCCAAATCGATATCGCGTTTTTGTTTTGGATACATAATTGATGTCATTCAATACACTGTGGATGAATTCGCAAAGCAACAAGAACTCAAAAATTAGCATTTTTGTTTTAATATTTTCTGCTTCTCGACGCTCATCTTTACTGGGCCTCTTGCTGCAATATGTAGTCATATTGCGACAAGCTCTACAACAGACAGACAATTTCCGTAGTATCTTTTCTAATCTAACTTAAGTTTTCTCGATGGTCTCTGAAATCTAAAGAACTCTTTGTTAGGGTAAGTATAATAGTAAATAACCTTTTAAGAACCATTTTCCAAAATGACGCTTCTTTACGAATTTCATTTTCAACTTCCTTATTGTTCCGTACACAGCAAATCCTTTCGTATGGCCACTCGTTCTGATGAATGCTTCCAGTCGCGATTGTCTGTACACCATATATTATTCTTTTGCAAGGAGAATAATCAGGATGATTAAAAATAGGTAGCATTTAGTATTTTGCAACAGCAAAGCCAAAAACAATTAACTAGTCCATATTTAGAAATTGAAACATAGTAAGATTTTGAAAAAGACCTGTTCTGGTGGGAATCTTCTGGAAAAGATCCTGAATGCTGTAACGCCTTCATGTAAAAAGTGAAGTTTTTTTATTACACAATGTTTCGTTCAGGAAGTTTTCTAAGTCAAAAGGTTTTATTGATATTTTTGAAAAATGTAGAAGTCGATGGTTTCTTCTCTGTTTCGAGTGTCATGCAGACGTCGTCGTCGACATGATAGGTGGCGTCGTGGCCGGAGGTACCTTTAACTGCAATTATTGTCAAGTTTTCTCCCGTAGGTCTCTCAACCGATACTGCAATAATCATATTATCTGGGTCACTATCAACAGAAATATTTGGGTCGGAAGTACTTGTAAAAGGCTTGCTAAAAATTTGTCAATTTTGGGCAATTTTTGTTTACTGTCTTTTTTTTAGCGTTGTTTTCGCTTAAACGCACCACTGAGTTTCCCTTTTTATCCATGATGTTGGTTTTTTCATGTACGTAATAACACAGAACACTATATCTACTTTACTTCAACAAAAACGTTGCAAAACAAAACAAACAGGCCGAATGCTTGGTTATTGCTCGAATACTCACTGCGTTGCACTGATGATATTACTACAGGTTGAAAAAGACAATTCTGATGAAGTTTTGTGAACCCAAAAGTCAAAAAATATATCGACTAAAATAAAAAATAATAAAAACACAACAAGAGATACGAACATGTAATTTATCAAACAAAGGCTTAACTCCCAAGAATCAAAAATTTTTTTAAGCATATATATATATATATATATATATATATATATATATATATATATATATATATATATATATATATATATATATATATATATATATGTATATATATGTATATATATATATATATATATATATATATATATATATATATATATATATATATGAATTGTTTTTAGTATTATAAATTATCCAGGGTGACCCGAAAGAAGCTGGATTTTAATTAAGTTTGATTCTTTAAATAATTATTCCCGATTTTTTGTACACTTTTAGACTCCCTACAAAATATGTAACATTTTTCTCTTACATGTTTTATACCGAAATGCAACTGTTTTTGATTAATTTATTTGGGTATATGACATGTAATACAAAAAATATTTAGACTTGTACAGGGAGTGTAAAAATGAACAAAAAATTTGGGTTACTGTTTAAAAGACCAAAGTTAATTATAGCACAGCTTTTTTCGTGTTATCCTGTATGATCTAATATATTTGAAAAATTTCATACCAATAAAAAAAAGTCGACGTATCTTAACGATTTTTCAAAAAACTCTTCATTTTATAATAATGAAGTCGTAAAAAATACATCAAAATTATTGTTGAGTGGCTTTCAAGTTTGCATTATTTATAAATATACTGGCAAATATTTTTCGATGTAGTAAAGCTGTCTCTTTGGTCTGTAAAGTCGGACGGCAATATGGTGCTTTAATATTAGCTTTATAAAAGTTTTTGTTTGAGCCGTTAGGAAAGATTAATTGCTTTAAGTTTTATCGCAAAAAAGGTAAAAAGCAAAAATATGACATTAAAAGGGATCATTTGCTTCGAGATTCGTTATATAACAAAAATAAGATATCGACGCCTGCTCATTCTTAATTGAATATTGGAAAAACTAGAAAAACTTCTTAGCTATAATTTATTGTTTCTCCTACGTATTATTTAGCATTAACAATGCAGGAAATTTCTAAAATATTTTAGGATTGAAGACGTAACATTACTCAAAATAAACTTTTACATTTTGGTGTCTGGAAACTTTCACAAAGCCTCTGAAGACTGAATTAAAAAATAGCGGCGCGTGAGATAATTAAAATATGGTTTATCACGAAAGCTGAACTCTTAGGGTTCTGAGATCAGCACGAAAATCATAGAGATTTGAGCTCAAAAACTCTCTTACATTAATTTTTCTATGTCAGATGATCAATGAAGTTAGCCTGCATTATACGGTGGCAAGATTTTAAAAAATCAGCATAACCTACGTTTAATAGATTCTGGTATGAAAACTTTTTCATATATATGTAAACTCACAATTTATTTAAACATGATTTACATTTTATCTAATATCAACAAACGATAAATTTTAAAAATTAATTTGATTTTTTACTAACGTTAAATGGTTTAGAGACTTTAAGTATAAATATCATAGTAACTATGGTAATTATCATAGTAATTTAAATTACACATAGCTCTAAATTAAATTGATTATAAAATGCATATTACAAGTTTCATTATAAAACTTTTTAAAATACATGGTATATTATGTTCAGTATTATACTATATTTTAACATTATAACTCGATCTTGATCTTGAAATTAAGCTCATCGGTTAATAATTGACTAATGTACCAATTTCTTCAACTTTTCACCCAGTCTCAGAATTTTTTAGGAATGAAATTGAAATAAATAAGACGTATTTTATATATATATATATATATATATATATATATATATATATACCAAGTTTACGAAAATACATTGTGTCCACGGATGAGGTATCGCATTCTAGTAAATTTCAATATTGTTGATTTTTGAGGAAAAATTATTTTTAATAAAAAGTTCTGCTTGCCTTCAGATTTCAAAAACATTCATCACAGTCATGAAAACATATACAGGGTGTTCAAAATATTCCAAAATATAAAATTAATCTCATACCATAATATTTTACTAAGCAACAAATTTCGGGCGTCAAAAGCAAAATTTATTAACAAACGGAAAGGTGAAGCTCGCCGTTTGAAGTTTTGTTTGATAATGGATAAAAAATTTTTACTTAACAGAATCTTCTATATAGTTGAAAATCATGGTAATTGGGTTTAGACTGTGTCAAATTGGAATTATTATCCGACGTCGCGCTTGTGATTGCCCGAAGCATCTTCAAGGATTTTTACTTCACGAGATTAGAACACTGCCGTGAAAGCTTTCTTTTTTTATTGACTAATGTCTCTTCACAATATTGTAAGTACTGAGTACAGAAAATTTTTTATAGTATTACAAAATTAACAAAATTTTAGAATTACCACTGTCAAAACTCAAAAAAGGTAATGTTTGGTGCAGCATAATATATTAAAGAATAAATGGACCTTATTTTTTAGTAGATATTTTAAATTAAATTTCGTATGTGGAAATCTTAATTAATTTTATTATGAGTATACTAAAGGATGAACGTTTAGAGTTTAGAAGAAATCTTATTTTTCAGTAAGAGGGATGTCCTGCTCATTCTATGTTACGAGTGAAAAACTGGTAAAACATTCATTTCAAGGAAAAGTAGATTAGCCGTTTTGAACCAATAATCTGGCCTGTACGTTCACATGATCTAACCTTATTAGAATATTTTCTGAGTGATTACTTAAAGCAAAGTGTTTGCAACTATGATCTTTATGATAACATTGACCTTCTAAAAGAAAAAATTGTAGAAGCTGTTGCAACTATAAATGCAGATATAATTGAATCTGTGTACCAAGATTTTAGAAAAAGAATGGAAAATATTTATCAGTAGAAGGTCAACATGTGGAATAATTATCTCTTTATTTCAAACTTATTGTTAAGGTTATTATTATTAAATAACTAAATGTAAAATTAATTTTTGGGCTTTTTTATTAAACTATGTTTCGATTTCGGAACAACTTTTAATTAGTTGTTCCGAAATCGACATTTCTAAAAAAGTTGCAAATAACAGTATTTTATTTCAGATTAAGTCGATAGTTTTTAATCTTTTGTGTACATTATCATAACTTTGATTAATGTTTCTGAAACTCGTAGACAATTCTTCTTTTCCGGTTTTTGAAGAAATTCTCCAAAACATTCCAATTTCACAGGATTCCAAATTATTATTTAATTTTTCAGTTTATACATATTTAGTTTGGTGAAAAATAATTTATCAGGCAATAAAATTAAATACCTAATTGGTATATACAATTTATATATGCAAATTTCTGCTGAAATAATATTTACGATGGTAAGCAATTTTCATTTACTATATTGTTCTGTTTTGTTGAATTTATATAAACATATTTGCGGGCCATTAAATCTCTATGTTCGAACAATGATTTCAAAATATATAAATACAAAAGCATTCGAATATAAATAAATATTATATCCTAGAGTGTAATCCAAATATAAAGTTCTTTATCCTCTTTATTTCAGAAGCTACTGAAAATATACAAAAATTCGCTCAGTTATTTTTGTTACGTCATTCACGATAAATTTTTTTTATTCTGAAACCACATATGCGAAAATGACCATTAATTTCCTGTGTCGGGGGTCATGGTTCACTTTTTTTCAAAATTTAGTCATTTTACTTCTTCTCCACGCAATAAATGCCGAAAATAGAATATTATTTCGAAGGAAGGCATGCCAACCCTGTTGTAAATTAAATCCTGTGGAGCACCAGCAAAGTTTAGATTAAATAAACCTCCAAAATTTTTAACTACCAAAAACAAGAACATGACCTTAAGTTTTATAGTTTCTGCTTAATAATAGAGATTTTTTAATGGGAAAAGACGATTAAGCTATTCGGTTCCATCATTTTCGGAAAAATTAGGCCTCTGTTCAGATTTTTTATTATTACCAAATTAACAAAATACGCTATAGAACTTTTATTTTTCAAGAAGACGACGGTTATATTATTTTATCCCTCCATTTGCGTCCACAAGAAAAAATTTTTCTGTTTGTTTGGAGTCATAGACAATGGATGTTTCTTGAGAAGTAGTAGATATATGTTGGACTCCCATTGTCTTAATTTTGTTGTTGAATATCACGACATTTCGGCTAATAATTATCTTTATCCGTTTTTCAAGTGAATTTTCACACAATAGAAATCTAAGAAATATCTTCTACTTCACCAAAATTTCTTCTCTCTATATTTACATTTTCAGATTGTTTCAGAATCGAGAACATCCTGATATAATTGTTATATAATTTTATATTTACCGAAGGAAAAATCAAAAAATTACCTTTGATTTGACCGTGGTCTTGACGTTCAAGCTCAAGTTGATTTTTTTTTAATGGGATTCCCCTTTTTTTAAGGCAGAAGTGGAAAGTAGAGAAAATTTTCTACCCAACTGTGTAAATCACATACAGAGGTCATTTGAAGGTTAAAATATCAAAATAATAAAATTTTTCATGTTTTTTTTTAAGTACTTGAGGTAAACGTACCATGTGAAATTTGCATACTACGATATGGAATATTTACTGCTGACCTTTTAGGTGTGAAGTACTACAAATTTTTTTGAGTATTGTTGTTTACAAAGAGATGATTTAGGATACAGCTTTTTGAATGCCATCTTCTATGTTCAATCATCGATAAGAAATTCGATGTTGAGAATCCACAACGTATATGATTTCAGCATAATGGAGCACCTACTTATAAAAGTGAAGACCTTCAACAATTTTTGCATGCATTGTTAATCATGAAAGAAGTTTCGAACATTTAATTCGGTGAAATGTAAAATTATTTTTGCACTAGAATTTTTCTATGTTTTGCTGCCATTATTCAAACCTTGATTGGCCAGTATTTTTCAAATCTTATCTTCATAGAAAAAATGGGGGGTTCCAACTACACATCTCTTTTTGAACAAGAAAACTCTCAAGAATACAACACAAAAAACTTCGTTGTGCTTCAAACCTCCAAGGTTAGCAGTTAATATTCCAAATCGTAGTCTTCAAACTTTACACGATACGTTTACCTTAAATACTTAAAAAAAAACATGAATAATTTCATTATTTTGACATTTTAACCTTTTAATGACCTCTGTATGTGATTTGACCCTCTATGTTATTTATACGGTTGGATAGAAAATTTTCTTTATTCTCTATTTATGCAGTGAAAAATAGGGAATCCCTTTTGAAATAAACAATTTAACCATAAAATGGCCTTGAAGGTAAAGCCCAAGGTCAAATTAAAGATTATTATTCGATTTCTACTTTGAAAATAAAAAAAAAATTTAATCTTACATTTTGTTTGATTCAGGCCTTTCTACTAGAGTTATTTGCGTGCGCCTTTTAATATGGGTCACCCTGTATAGAAAATAAAAATGGGATTAAGATACTTCCCTATGGAAAGTCTTTAACAAACTGGAAGAAAACGTGCTTTTTCCAAGACAACGCACTGAGATCTTTGCGAAAGTCGTCACTTAAGCCAAAAAATTTTAATATAGACAGCAGTATCTTGTGTTCTAGCATATCAAACGCTTTTCTGTGATTTAAAAGAATGAGAAAAATATTTTTATCTTGGCGGACGAAATCCGGACTTACAGCTAGTAAGATATGGAATTATTAACTTAATAATTTGTAGATCAATTTCATTATTTTGCCTTTGCATTGGATTTAAATTTGTAAACAATTTTTTTAAACTTCTTTCATGGCCGTTGAGAATTGAAATAATTTCTGAAAATTTTCACAAAATTAGCTTTCATAATTATCGGCGATAGAAGTACTATTAACTGTGTCAATTATGGGCATGCTATCTATAAAAAACATTTTAAATACTTATCCGAAATCAGAAAAATTACGTTTGGGTTCCGAATTAATATTGAGCATTTTAAAAGTTTTCCAGAATCTCCAGGGTCAACCCTGAATTTATTGTGCTCTTTTTCATTTTTTTGTAGCCACAGTAACGAGGTTTCTCAGTTGTTTGTATTCACAACAAGTCACATAATTTTTTGCCTTTTTATATTTAAAATGAACATTCTTATATAATTTAATAATAAATTTAATATTATTAGTTATTCAAGGATTCAAAGATTTTGTAAATCGAGAAGTCTTAAAGGGAGCATGCAATTCGAACACAAAAATCAACCACCCTTCCTACATTACTCAGGTTATATATATATATATATATATATATATATATATATATATATATATATATATATATATATATATATATATATATATATATTGTAAATCGAGAAGTCTTAAAGGGAGCATGCAATTCAAACACAAAAATCAACCACCCTTCCTACATTACTCAGGTTATATATATATATATATATATATATATATATATATATATATATATATATATATATATATATATATATATATATATATATATATATATATATGCCAGATTCACCCCTTCTAAAGCTGGTAAAATCAAATTGGGAGTAACCTCTGTAGCTTTTACATGAAAAAGAATGACGAATTTTTAAGAATTTCAGAGTACAGCACATCAGGTTATAATCCAAGGTATTATCCATTCTTAAAACGTCAGAACCTTTAATCAGATCCTGGTTCGATATTACAATAATATTCAAAAGGTTCTGTGAGTTACAGTCAGTCTAGTAGGAGAATTTATTAACTGATTTAGCCAAGAATTGAAAAATAATATCATATCGGTTACCTATATTATTTCCAAAACTTTCGTTCAAAGCGATGCACGCCTCAATTATAGCATTTGGAGAAACACGCATAGAAAATTGTGAACCCACGTATAATAGATAATCCATAAAATAAGTAATTTAAAGAAATATGCCGTATTTTATCGTTTTCTTTGGCATTTATTATTATCATGTAATTTGTTATCATTAAAAAAATGATTTAATGATATAAAGAAATCCTCAACAAAAGGAAATAAAGAAAAATTATGGAAAAAAAAGAGCGAAAAATATTCAGGCCGGTTATTAATGTCAGAAAAAGACATTATTTTAAGAAAAAATTACCAAGAGAAGCTTTACTACCATTTTAGTGTAGTTAATTTTTTTGGAAAATACGACCAGTAAGCAATACAAAAATATTTGAATTTTAAAATAAAATTTTTAAATACTGATGTAGAAACAGAAGTACATTAAGAGAATAAAAGATACTAATAACACAGGCCAATAAAATTTGACTGATTTTTTGTATCAGAAACTGTAGTATACTTTTTCGAAGAATTTTGGTGCGCTGAATCTGTCTTCAAATTTGCTCCATCATGTCAGATTTTTGAGATATTCTAACCTAAAAGTGCAAAAAACACTCTTTTTCGACATATTTGAGGTTACGTAAAATCACAAGATAATGTTTTTTCAGAAAAATAGTAAAAGCACCAAAGAGTAATAATAAAGATCGGAAGCAAAGTAGTATTATAGAATGAGTATTTAACTGGAACGCAGAATTCTAACTCTTGTAAAAAGTAGAAGAATCAGGAATTTGGAATACGAAAACGTGGATTACACTGAGGACAAGAAAACTGAACGTGCCGGTTAAAAGGTAAAGAGGTTACGAACTGTAACGAACGATTGACTGGCAAAACGCCAAGTGATCCTTAGTCATGGTGACGATAACTATCTTGGTTTCAGACGGTAAATTGGTAAAAGGAAATTTCCAGATTTTGTAAAATATAAATAGTTAAAAATAATATTAAAAAAATTGCAAGTTGGAGATTATTTAAATAGGAAAGAAAAATATTATCATATAAAAAATATAATATTAAATATAATTCTTCTTACGACTTGTTTCACAACATTATTATTGCATAAAAAAATTAAGTTTTGATAAAATAAATTCGAAAATTGCAGGTAAAGAATATATATGAAAATATATTAATAAATCTAAATATATATATATATATATATATATATATATATATATATATATATATATATATATATATATATATATATATATATATATATATATATATATATATATATATATATATATATATATAAATTTATATAATTATATAAAACTGTATTAGATTATATATAATTTTACATGAGAAAGCAGATAAAGTTTTATATAATTATATAAAAAAATATATATGTTATAAAATATTATATTTAACTATGTATTTATATATAATTTAACCAAAATATGCAGGACTATATATCAATATAAGTAATTATATATAACTGTTTATTTTTATATGTTTTATATAATTTTTTATGAAAACCAAGATTAAATTATTTTAAATTATAAAAAATACATATTTATATATAATTATATACATATATATAAATATATATATATATATATATATATATATATATATATATATATATATATATGAAGTAAAATGCGAACAGTAAATGAAAACTTCGTTCCAATCATATCCCTTCCGTGTTAGAAGTTGCACAGTTTGAACAAATTGCTATAGAACACAATTTATCCTATTCTACCACCATCGAGATGATGGCCTACCTGTTCCACCATACCGAGAAGAAAGTCAAAACTTACCCTTCCCGCCACAGTGATACGGCAGAAGTACATGTTTCGTCTCTACTAGACTAATCAGGGTACCGACATGCACCTGTCTGTGCCAAGGACAGATCAAAAAGAAGCATGCTACACTGAACGCCGGCATAATACCGAGTATATTCATATAACTCATGTCGACTAAACATCATAAATGTTATTAGATCACATTGAATTAAGATACCTGAATATCGGACAGTCTAATAGACCAGTTATGGAATAAAAATTAAAAAGATTATTAGATGCGATGTTTATACCGTGCTGCACTTTCTTTATTTTTAAACAAGCGACCTCTACGGCTAGGACAAAACCAATTTTTAGATGCTTAGAAATCACAATGCCATGATAAATATCAGTATTTTGCCCTGTGTGACAATCATTTTCCCCCCGATTTAGATAGAATCTTGATTCAGGATGGTGTAATTAGCGCGCATTAAATTTAAGTAATCTAAGAGCATTTAAGTTCTAGACATAAATGACATCGTCAAGGTCAAAATTTTTTATTCAGGGATTTCAAAGGACCATCAAAGTCCTTGCTAATTTTGTTTATTATGCTCTGTCGTTCTACACCAAAAGTTTTTAATTGTATATTTTTGTTAGCTCTGTAATGGTTCAAAATATAAATTTGCTCTTACTCATATACGAAATATCTTTTAATAAGGATATAAAGACAATATACAAGCCTATATGGTATTAAATATTTTCCGTAAATTATATTTTGGGGGGAATTTAATCGGGCCCAAGTTTATTAGGTAACTTTGTAAAAGTTTTGGTTTAAACCTAAAAGAAAATTTTGTTTCGTGAAAGGTGAAGCCAAAAGAGTATTAAACTTCGTCAAATAACATTCACTACTTAAAATAAATTAAGTTTTTAGATACCCGGGACAATTTTTTGTAGTAAAAGTCTTCTCAAGTTTTCCTAAGAAACGCACGACCGCAAAAATCACTACGAAGCAAGGTTTATTCTAAATGAAATCAATCACATTTTCCTTAGTAGTTTTTTTTTTGTTTATATTAAACAATTTTTATTCTAAATGGTGTTGCTTCTACAATAATTATAGGGACTTATAGTGTCGCTTTCTTGAAGTGAAGTTAAGTAAGAACGATTCTTTCACCTTTTAATTTAATAACGTAAATTCTTTAAAAGTAAAGCAAAATTAAGCAACGATCAGAATAATTCAAACGCTAATCACTTTTAATTATTGAAAGCTAGCTAAGGGGCCTGCTAGCCTCATGGCTCAAGGATATGGTAACTCAAACTTATTAATCTTAATTATAAAACCAACGATCAAAGAAACCACTAACAATTAATTTACCACACAGTGCGATGAAATCATGAACCGTCACTTGCCAGGGAACTGTTCGGACAAAAAGGCAACATTAACGTATATGTCAATGTCACGACGAAGTCTCTTACTTGTAATGGGATATTCAAAGATAAGAAAACACTATTATATTTTAAAGCTAAGTGAAACTATTTTTTGCAGAGATTGTGGACAAAAAGACTAAACATTGAGACATGTTCTTAGCGACTGTCCGCCTATATAAATATATATGGGGCATTCTCTGTCAACCCTACCCCCCCCCCTCTACCCAGAACAGTTTTGATGCAAATTAGGCATACGAGAGCTTAAATGACAACTTTTGACCTCGACTTTCTAAAACTCTCTGGCCGTTTTGGTAAATGGCCAGACAGGTTCAAAATGGACTCAATTTGACAACTGAAAATCTGAGTATGTAGAAAACAAGTTTTTTTTCGAATTTATTGACGTATGGAAATCATCATCTTTTGTTACTGATAAAAAAGAGCGGAAAATCTACATTCTGATACTATTTATTGCAAGAGCTAAAATAATATGTAGAGATCATTTGAAGATCAAAAGTCTGTTTTAGGGTTTTTGGACTAGAATTTCATTAGGGTAACTGAATGTCATGGAAATACTCTCTATGAACGTTTTGAAGATTACGAAGGGCTGCTATTCATCACTTTTGACTTAATCTGAGATCACTTTTCAAGTTTATGTAAAGGTTAAGTTATATTTTTTTATGACGACTGCAAGTTTCAATGCATGATTCGCGGAACATGCAGCTCTCAGGCACGTGAATACTTTTTGTTTGTGCATGACCCAGATCTGACGATCTGAACATCTTAGTTCCAAGGCCTATAGACTGGACAAATATCTGCACTAGAACTATGAAGTAGTTTTAGCACGTGGAGATACTAACATTTTTCTATTAAGGCTTATTAATCACGCAATGTATGACGGCATTATTTTCATAATTTTCTAACATGTCTGAGACGTCATTCTATTATCACCATTAAATTTGAGCTGTTGTCTTTTATGTTAACACTTTTTGAATTGTTATATATGATATATCGTCAGTTTCACGGAACAAGAGCCATATTGCTTTTTTGTTTGAGAAAGCGGCCACCTCGGATTTTTGTTTGCAAAAGCAGCCACGTCGAATATGATTTTTTTATCAAATTTTAATTTGGAAACCATGAAAAACTTTAATGTTACATAAAATAAAAAAAATATGAGCACGTGATACATCGTTTTATAGATTTTAAGTCGCTAATCACGAATCTGGAATCTAATTCCCCCCTCCCCCCAATTAGGGCCAATTTTTCAATACACTCGAAAATTAATAAAAATATGGCCCAGGGGTTTTCGACATGGCCGATTACGAATCTGCGATTAGAAAAGATTGCCGACAGCGAGCCCAATATGATTTCAAAACAGGCCCACCTTTTCGATATAACCAAAACTCTGTAGAAATATATACAACCACAGTATGTAGGTTCAAGTTTTCAACTTTCCCTGTAATTAACGTAATTTCATTAATTTCTTTTATGGTTTGTCTATAACAGTCTATAAAAAGAATTAATATCCCTCTTATTAATTACCCCGCATTCATATTTTTTCTTCACCAGTTCCAGTTAGCAACCATATATTTTGTGATTAACAGGATTAATTATTTTGAGGTGTAATAACTTCTACTCATTAAATTTTACCGGTGTCTAGAAACTAATGTATTATTCAATTTTCCATTTCTTGCTAAGGAACATTCTTTATATTATTAATATTTTTACAAAAATTAAGTAGGGTAGTTAAAATTTCCCAGTAAAATATGGTTTTGGTAAAAAATAACTATAGTGATAGAAAATAAAAGTGCTCGCCTTAAAAACTGATACCTTCTTTAAAAAAAAACCCAAAAAATATTACTTTGAGCCAAAACCATCTACATTATCACAAAATATGAACCTTATTTATACACTCAGTGAATTTGATCCAAATGCTGCAAAAATCAGCTAAAATATTGACGTCACAAAATCAATTAACAAAAATTAAAATGCCAAAACTGCATTTTTTTGAAATTAATGTATATACTAATACATTGTTGGAATTCTAAATAATCTAACTACGTATATTGAAGGCTGTAGACAATGTTGAAGATTGATTAAAATATGGTTTTCGGATTTGCACTGTCTTTATTTTTGTTTATTTTTACGACCTTTCGATTAGTTTGTATCTCTAATCTGTGTCCACTGAAGCGCAAAGTTTCTCTTCACTGTACATACCTCAATGATTTGATGTTACAAAGCAGTGGTTGCCAAAGATTAGGTATCTCAATACTGGGTTTACTGAAGATTCCATTATAATTTTTAATGTAGGCTGTTTCTAAAAATTTTCCTATTTTCATGTTGAGTTCCATATATATTGCCACAACTTCAGATCATTTTATATGCCGTTGTTTATCCCAAGCGTGTTCTGTAATACCTGATCTCGATATTTTCCCTTTTTGAGTATGAGTTTTATGTTCCTTAATTCTAACTTCTAGTGGTCGCTTTATACATTTACAGCACTCACATGGAACTTTGTAAACACATTCTTTTTTATCGGTAGTTTTCGGTTTTGTGTTTGTTAAATGAGCTCTAAGTCTATTTTCTGATTTCAAGGCTGTTTTTATATTATAACTGCTGGCAATTCGTCTTACTTTCTCCGAGGTTCCCTTAATGTACGGAATTGTGAAGAAGGAATGTGTTTCTTGCAGTCCAGTGATTGATTTTCTAAAGTTATTTATAACACCGTCAATTAACATTAAAGGATAACTATTCTATTGTAAATCAGATTTAATGTTTGCTAACTCTTTTTAGAATGAATCAGCCTTGTTGTATATAAAGGGTGTTTTTTATAGAGGTATAGAACTTTAAGTTGGCAACACTTTTTTAACTGGCGGCCATTTTGTCAGCTGTCAAGTGATTCATGTTTAGTTTGGTTTGGCATTTCAACATGAATAGACTGACGCCTGAACAATGCTTCCAAATTGTTCAAATTTATTTTGAAAATCATGGTTCTGTTCGAAATACGTATCGCGCACTACGTCCATTTTACGGTCAACATAATCGTCCATCGGAGCAATTAATTCGATTAACTATGGAACGTTTTCGCACCACGTTTACTCTAAATGATAACACGCATCCACAGAGACGTCGTACAGTGCGTACAGAAGAAGTCATTGCTGCTATAGAGCGTAGCGTAGAGGAAGACCTGAATCAGTCTATCCGCCATTGTGCACAGGAATTGGATATGGACCCATTCACTTTATGGAAGATTTTGCGGAAAGATCTTGGTTTGCGGGCGTACAAAATTAAACTCGTGCAAGAATTGAAGCCACACGATTACCTAGCAAGGCGTAGATTCGGTGAATGGGCCCAAAACAAGATTGCCGTTGATCCCGATTTTCATAAGCGAATTTTGTTTAGCGATGAAGCTCACTTTTATTTGAATGGATACTTCAATAAACAAAACTGCCGTATTTTGAGTGATGATAATCCTCAAATGTATGTTGAGACACCGTTACATCCAGAAAAACTGACTGTTTGGTGTGCTTTATGGGCTGGTGGAATCATTGGTCCGTACTTTTTTAAAAACGATGCTGGTCAGAACGTTACAGTCAATGGTAACCGCTATAGAGCCATGATTTCTGACTTTTTCGTTCATCAATTGAACAACCATGATGTGCAGGAGCTGTGGTTTCAACAAGACGGCGCAACATGTCACACAGCTCGTGCCACAATTGATTTATTGAAGGAAATGTTTGGTAACCGCATAGCTTCACGTTTCGGACCCGTGAATTGGCCTCCAAGATCGTGCGACTTTACGCCGCTAGACTATTTTCTGTGGGGATATGTGAAGTCGCTAGTCTACGCCGATAAGCCCGAAACGATTGATCACTTGGAGGACAACATTCGCCGCGTTATTGCCGATATACGGCCACAAATGTTGGAAAAAGTCATCGAAAATTGGACCTCCAGATTAGACTACGTCCGAGCCAGCCGTGGTGGTCATATGCCAGAAGTCATATTTAAATTATAATGCCAGAAGGTTATCTTTCGAATAAAGTAAATTTCTTGTCAATTTAAAAAATTCATCTTTGTTTTATTCCATTTAAAATTTCTATACCTCTATAAAAAACACCCTTTAGATATTGCGCGATTATAGAGGTTGCGTATAATTCCCCATTTTCTACGTATATTTTTTTACGTATTCTTAAATTTGTTTTGAAATTTTAGCAAATGGTGCTAAACTTCCCTGTATCGTAGTGAATATCTAGTTACGTTTAACAATATATTATGAATATAGTTATTTTTCGCACAGTTAAAAATAAAAGAAGATTATGTATTGAATTACCATTTTATTTCATTATGCAATGATGTTTTTTATAGTTCATCTTAATTTGATAAATTTATCTAGAAAGTTGGATTTGAATATCTTAGGTAAATCGCAATGAAATATAAAGTTAATATTAATAAGTATCTGCTGCCATCAGGGTTTTATAATAATCGTTACAGCTTAACGTGTACTATTGTAAAATAGCTATCATCAAAAGATTCTGTTTACAAAGGAGTTCCGCCCATCATCGATTTCAACGCGGATGGAGTCGCTGGCAAAAAGCTGTATACCTATAAATTGCTTTATATATACTATTCAAGAATATTTATGGTTCGTTTAAAATCATCTATACATGCGATCTTTTCCTCCGGATTGCTTCTAGTCATTTTCTAGCTCAGATATTATTGCCACTTTGCCACTTTTATCATACGACATAAATATTGTCTTCAAAACGAAAACTATGACATTTTTTGATAATTAGTATAAAAAGGAGAAATTTAAATGTGTTTTACTTGTTTTCCCTCCCACACAGATTCTAAAGAATAAACAACCAGATGTTTATGCAATCTAGACATTATCATGAAATTTTCATGTTTTTAAAATAATCCTTTACAGTTTACGTTTTTAAATTTCCTTTTTTAAAATAGTTCTATGAGTTCTCTATTGTTAACGAAATCTTTGTGGTATGGTGGAAATTGTCCTTCATATTTTATAAGAAAAATTTATAGTCATTACTCACTGGTGTATTTTAATAATTTAATAATGTCAAAATCGTTTTGTCACCAATGATCGGTAATTTAAGAAATATCATATATTACCAAAAACTAATGTGAACTACTGAAAGAAAACTGTTTATTTGTTTAATAAATACTCAATTAAGGATATATTCCAAAAACCCCAAAATAATAGGTACATTTCCAATACACATGGGTCCAAAATTGTCTTGTTATAAAAATACAGGGTAATGAAAATTACAAAAAAATATAGTATTTCTTAATAATTTAAGAATTCCTCACAAATATTTTGTTGAAGCGTATGTGTGTGGTTTTTATTATATTAGAGGCATGCATATGGGTAATATTATTGATATTACATAAGAAAAATGTAATACACGACTGTTTTTACATAATTTTCATAACATTTTAAACGCGTATGGAGAAAGGACCAGAGTGGTATTTGCAGGAAATAAACTGTTTGTATAGATGCTTTCCTTTTCTCTGCCTAAAAAGGAAAATACATATATAATAGCTATAGAATCATAGTATTAGATGACTATCTTTCTTTTTTAACATTCCAAAACCCTTTTTTAGGGAAATACGAAAAAATTTCTAAGATTATTAGTATTATCTTGTATAATATTTAAAAATCTTGAACTTTTTGTTCTTCTTTTATCTTCTCCTGGAAAACAATGCAATTACCACACCATTTCTTGGTTTTTGTATTAGGAGTACAAGATTCTGAACTTAGATTAAAGAAAGGAGGTCAAAAATGGGCCGTTTGTATTAATTTACTTTCCGGAGCCTATCCTTTTGGGAAATACAAGAAGATCTCTAAGATTATTGGTTTTATTTAGTATAATATTTAAAAATTCTGCATTTTCGATAATTCTATAATAACTTTTCTAAGAAAACAAAAGAATTACAGCCCTAAATACGAAACAAACATTGAACTCAGACATCTTGTTCTAATTGAACTATTCGAAAATGAAATTTAAATATCCAGTTAACTCTTCGTTAATGCCTTTCAAATTTTCAAGAACATTTAAAACAAATTGAAGAATAGTTTTCATTTTATCAGAACTAGGTTTACTCATAGAATTGCTTGCGCTAGGGTGTACTGAGGACATTATCAGTTTTATTTTCTAATGTAATTGACATCATTGTATCATCATTAATATCGATAATATTTTAATTTCATCCAAACTGCTAGCAATAAATGGATTCTTTGCTTTAGATACGGAAACACGAAGGTATTGTCCATATAAAAATTTTTTATGTCTAAATTTTGAATAATTACAATTGCCTATGTTACAGAAGGGCCAGACGTATATTGACACTTATATAATGTTATTTTAATTCCGTTGTTTACCGAAAACCATTTTTTTAACTTTTAACTGGTAAAAAATTTTAAAATTCTTCAAAATTTTGAAAATTTGTTGTTTTTCTTTATGACTGTCGTATTCCTGCTTGCTTCTTTAATTTGTTTTAAAAACGCACTTCATCGAGTCCTTTTAATTTTTCCTCTTTACTTTCACGATTATGGGCGTTTTTAGAAAAATACTTAGAACTATTTGAAAAATAAAACGGAACGGAGACCCCTTCAATCGAGCATATTTCAGAATACATGAGACAAATTTACCTCTTTGTGAGTCCTGCTCAGAAATTGTCCAAATAATGTTACTGTCAGTCATTTTAGGATAAAAAGCCAAAAAGATGCATTTTCAGACAGTTCCTATAATTTTCGCATACCCCGGGATGCAACACTTATTGAGCATTATCATTTATAATCAGTAATTACACAAAATCACTTTTTACATCCACAATTTGAGCACAAATTTAGCATTTTAGATTTCAGGCAACATATATATATATATATATATATATATATATATATATATATATATATATATATATATATATATATATATATATATATGTGTGTGTGTGCACTGATGTCGTTCCGGTTTTTAATCCGGATTGCAAACCAAAAAAACACCAGTGCACATTCGACCATTCGCGAAAAACGTTACAACATATATATATATATATATATATATATATATATATATATATATATATATATATATATATATATATATATATATACATATATATATATATATATATATATATATATATATATATATATATATATATATATATGTATATATATATATATATATATATATATATATATATATATATATATATATATGAAGTAAAATGCGAACAGTGAATGCAATCCTCGCTCCTTCATATCCCTCCCAGGTTAGAGGTTGCACAGTTTGAATAAATTGCTGAAACACACAATTCATCCTGTTCCACCACCATCGAGATGGTGGCCTACCTGTACCACCACTCCGAGAAGAAAGTTAAAAAAACTTACCCCCACCGTTACAGTGGTATGGCAGAGGTACATGTTTCGTCTCTTACTAGACTCATTAGGGTACCGACATGCACCTGTCTGTGCAAAGGACAGATCGGAAGGAAGCATGCATCACTGAAACGAGGTTTCGCCGACCTCCCGCCGGATAGCGTATATATGTTTATGCGGCTTCCACGGATTCCTCCGTGTGAGATGCAATAGCATTGGTTATATCCACATTATGCTGTTGTAGTGCTGAAATCACATTCAGCAAATGTACAACTATATGCAACTCCGCGTGTGAATGAAGTACAGGTACAGGTAGGCCACCATCTCGATGGTGGTGGAACAGGATGAATTGTGTTTTTCAGCAATTTATTCAAACTGTGCAACCTCTAACATGGGAGGGATATGATGGAGCGAGGATTGCATTCACTGTTCGCATTTTACTTCATTCACACGCGGAGTTGCATATAGTTGTACGTTAGCTGAATGTGATTTCAGCACTACAACAGCATAATGTGGATATAACCACTGTTATTGCATCTCACACGGAGGAATCCGTGAAAGCCGCATAAACATATATACGCCATCCGGCAGGAGGTCGGCGAAGCCGCATTTCAGTGATGCATGCTTCCTTGCGATCTGTTCTTTGCACAGACAGGTGCATGTCGGTACCCTGATGAGTCTAGTAAGAGACGAAACATGTTCCTCTGCCGTACCACTGTAACGGAGGGGGTAAGTGTTTTAACTTTCTTCTCGGTGTGGTGGTACAGGTAGGCCACCATCTCGATGGTGGTGGGACAGGATGAATTGTGTTTTTCAGCAATTTATTCAAACTGTGCAACCTCTAACATGGGAGGGATATGATGGAGCGAGGATTGCATTCACTGTTCGCATTTTACTTCATTCACACGCGGAGTTGCATATAGCTGAACGTTTGCTGAATGTGATTTCAGCACTACAACAGCATAATGTGGATATAACCACTGCTATTGCATCTCACACGGAGGAATCCGTGAAAGCCGCATAAACATATATATATATATATATATATATATATATATATATATATATATATATATATATATATATATATATGACAAAGAAAATAATATAAAACGCTAAGAGGCGGAATTAGGACTCTTCTCTTAATTGAAAAGAACATTAAATATAATACAAAAGAGATTTATCAAAAAACACTTAAAATATTTTTTTTTGACAATAGCGCAAATTATGAAAAGTTATTTATAATTTTTCCTGTAGCTGTTTTAAATGCAATATTTAAAAATATATTTTTAAGGTTTAAAAACAACAACTTTAATAATCACATAATTTTGCAATCATACAACGAAATGACTCGTTTGTCTCTGCTGTCTCTTTCTATCTTGCTTTACCCCTAGTGCCAGATTTTTTGCAAAGTATGGAAGAATTATGTTTTGTTTTCTGTCTCTTTTTATTTATAAACAAATTAAAATGAACATGTCTCAAAACTGTCTTTGATATGTTTGTAGATTGATGACGCATAGGTATTCCTTCACATGACCATCATACAGGGGTTTTACATGAATCAGTATATATACACAAAAAAGAATTCGTAGAAATGTAGCATGTTGTGTTTCTGAAATTACTGGTTTAAATATTCTGTCATTTTTGAAATTTATAGTTTTTTCTCTAGAAAATATAGTTGAGTTGTGTTGTCCAACACGGTGCATTTGAGTAATACTTCAAATTGGAGTTAAGCGCTTTCTTTGGTAATATACATGACGTACATAATTGTAATTATAAGGCTCTTAGTTCCAAAAGCGAGTACTAGACTATATCGAAAAAAGAGGAGTAAATGGAACTAAAGCGTTAAAGTATTTTCATTGTTTCATACCTTTCAACTGCCTCCAAACATGACACACTCCGAACGTGCTACCAAATTAAGCGATGCGTTTTTGAGATTAAGGTAGATCTGTCCTCTTCAGTTTTTGAGTTTTACTGGAAAACTATACATTTTTCGTAGGTATATGGCAATAAAAAAGTTGTAAGTTATGAAATTTTCAATCGAAATCATACCTTATGAAGTCCGAAAATTTCATTTTTCAAAAAAGTACGCTTCAAAAACAAAATAAAAAAATGCAAATTTTTTCTTCATAACTTTTTTCCAAGTGAAGTTAGGTATAGGCATTGCTTCTTGAAGAAGAAAGCTGACGTTGCACCCGTTAAAACGAGTTCTCGCTCTGTACGATAAAAATTAATCGAGACTTACCTACTTTTCTCAATATTAATAAATTTTTCGCTTTTTTTTTTAATTTCGTCCCACAACTTTTTTGTAAGTGAATTTAGGGATAAAGATTGCCTCTTTCAAAAAAAGCTAACGTAATGTCCGTTTAAATGATATCCAGGGGTAGTTTGTACAATTAATAATAGCTGAGAAATGGCCTCCCAAAGTTTTCAACTTTTTAGGATGGTTATAACTTTTTTACACGCATTACATAATTTTATATTTTTTTTTTGGCGTGAAAATTTCTTTTTTCAATAAAAAAATTACTTTACGGTGTTTAATTATAAAAACTGATATATTTTGATGTATTTTTGTGCGAAAATTCAAGTCCCGAAGACTTCGGTTTTGCATCTGAATGCATCGTAACCTTATTATATGGCTTGAAAATTGAAAACTGAAGTTCTTGATCGCTATCAGCCATTCCAGAAGTATTCAACAAGTGCGAAATTTACTTTATCTCCATTGACAAATTATTGAAAAAATTTAACAGAGTTCAGCTTTGGATAAAAATAAATAAATTGAAAAAGATATAAAATAATGTGATAATTAAGTTTATTTTTCATTTCGTACCCCATATTAATGTTGTTTCAAAATATAATAATTTTTATTATTAAATATCCTAAAGTAACTTGCTCGTTAAATAAAGAAAAATTTCCAAACAAAAATATAAAATTACTTCATGAGGTATCATTATCATGGAAAATTTCGTCCACAATTTTTTTGTAAGTGAACCTACAACTTTTCTGTGGATATGTACTTAAGAAAAATGCATAATTTTTGAGTAAAAGTTAAAAAACTGAAAAGTGGACAAATCTACCTTAATCTCAAAAACGCACACCCGAATTTGGCAGCATCTTGTGATTACCTTTTTCAAATACATAGTCAATAGCCTATCGCGAATCCTGTGTAGTCCAGATTTTTCAGTTATTGAAAGCTAGCAGCTGTGTTTTATAAATTTTGCTGTCATTTTGGCACAACCTCACTGCCTCGGTCATAAAGTGGTCAAATCTCGTGTAGAGAGAGAAACTTTTTAAAGGAAATACTTCGTTTCCATTTTAGAACATCAAAACTGAAACTGTTGTTTTAATCTGTATATTGACTCTATTATTGACTTCTTAATGCCTTAATAATTTTTTTTGCTTTTATTTTTTCTATTTTTAACTTTTATAGATTTTTTGAGTTGTGTAATTTTGAAGTTTTTCGAGTTTCCTAATATTTACTGAATATGCTTTTTTGCCTTTTGTGAGTTTATGAATTGTATATGTTACTTCTCTTGAAATATTTTAGTCTCTGTCTAATTACTCGATTTGAGCTGCAAAACCGGTAGTTAATATTTAATACAGAATTAGGGAATCCAAAAAAGACTATTATTTCCTTCCAATCATCTATAAACTGCCCAAATTTGACAATTTTAAATCTGTATTAAAGGTTATTTCATCAAACCTAATAAAACTAGGCAGTATTGTTGGTGTTAATATTACCACAGAATTTTTATATAATAAATGTGCTGTAACCTCTTGAAAAATGTATATATCCTGTGTTATAAAAAAAATTCAAAGCTACTTTAAATAGAGAAGAAATAGCCTACTTTACATAAATTATACTCATATCAAATTTAATAAATTGCCATGTCATTCTATCAAAGTTCGGAAACTTTCGTACCCTTTTAGGCTCCTTCCTACACGGAACCGAATTTTCTGCCTTGTTTAAGCCAAAACTTTCTTTAAGTTAGTCAATAAATACTTACTTAAATAAATGTCACAACTTATGATCATTAATCTCGTACAATAAAGAAACAGGTTTTAACCCTAAACTTTTGGAATCATTTTATTAGTTTAATTAAAATTAAAATTCAATCAAACAAATGTTACTATTTGTATACGAGTAAACATAATAATAATAATGGTCAGCGCTCACTCAAACTGGACGATCAAAACAGCGTGTGAAATGGAGTGTGGCTATGCGTGAGTCAATAATGCGCATTTTTAACAGAGTAACTCATCTAGAAGGAGAGACGATCGGCTACAGACAACAACTATATGCCAAATTCTACAGACAATACCACACATACTAGTGGCGCAACTGAGAACAGTAAACCAGTACAGGATTATTTTCCGAAATAAACTTATTCCAGAAATGTGACTTAACAATATAAAGAGGAAAATCAAGCGAGAGATCCGATGCACTGACGATAAAAATCAACCAGTCGCAAATCCTCAGTCACATTCAGAACCCAAGGTCGAAGAACAACCAAATAACGACATGCTAAAAAACAACACAGAACTCTACCAGAAATTATCCACTGAAATGAGTAAGGGACTGCTAGAATATGGTGGAACCAACCCTTTATGCAGGTCACCACTGCCAAGAGTAAACTCATCTAAAAGGCATAAACAATAGAATTTTGCCAGTTTACGTTTCAGAGACTTACATGCTAAAAAAATCTACAATGTCGATCTATTGAGCCGCAATTGCATTCGCTAGAACTATGGAGATTAAAATCACCACGAGGCAGCGAACACCACAACCTAGGATCACGCAGTGGGATAGAAGACTTAATAAAAAGATCGAAAATCTTTAGAAAACCATAGGACAGTTGACGAACTATATTGTATTAGAGGTGTTAGAACAAGAAAACTGCAGAGACGAGTTCAAGAAATATTGAACTGGATCCAGTACCACTCGCAATATGTCACAACAAACAGCATTGCCCAATATACTAAAATAAAAACTTTCCATGATGGCAAGACGGTTAAAGAGATTTAAACCTGGCAACAACAAAAATACAAACTCTTTACCAAACATGACAGATAATAGATATCCGCATAAAGAATAAGTAGGAGTATTCTGGAGAAATGAACTAGCTCACTGCAACTTAAACACTATCTGGATCAATGAAGAACATCAAATTTATCATGATTACAGTCAGATGCAATTCGAGTCTTTTACCACTGAAGAAATCACTAGGATCGTCAAGAGATATCATAACTGGAAAGTTTCGGGCCTGATCATATCTAGAACTACTGACTTAAAAAGTTTGCTACCCCAATAAATAATCTTGTGCTTGATTCACGGGAAATGCTATTATTTTTTATCGAAGGAGTCATTTATTTTTGTCAAAGGCTGATCATATTACACAAGATCCAGCCAAATATCCGCAAATCGCCTGCCTTTCCACGCTGTACAAAGTAATCATGTCCTGCTTGACACAACGTACCCATGCACACTGTAAGCAAAACAACATAACTGCAGTTCAGCAAAAGGGATGTGCCAGAGGCGCTATGTCTTACAAGGAGCAACTTATCTCGATTCAGTAATCCGTAATCAGACCTATACCAAACGAAGGAACCTATTCGCCGCCTACGTGTTCCAGCAAAAAGCTTTCGACTGGCTGGCAGTTAGATTGAATATCTATAGAGTCGATAAACGTCTCCTTTTTAAAACACCTCATGTCAGCTTGGAGAACTATGATCCACATGTAAATACCTTCCAGTGATAACATCAAGACGGACACAATCCGAATGCGAAGGGGAATATTTCAGGGAGATTCAATAAGCCCATTATGGTGCTGTCTTGCCATGAATCCACTGTCACGCCTTTTCAGTTCTACCAGATGTGGCTTCACTATTAAGAACAATTGTGAAGAAGTGGTAAAACTAAATCATCTTCTATATACGGATGATCTTAAACTCATGGCTGCTACCAGAAGTCAGCTGGAACAAATGCTCAAAATTGTGGAAGAGATATAGAAATGCTGTTTGGCCTTGAAAAATGGCCAAAACACAACAAGAGGAAAGATACAATCGGGAGCCTTTGAGAGCAGAATGGTCATTACAGCAATGGAGGCAGAACAGACCTAAAAATACTTGGGCATGAAGCAGGAACAAAGAATTCACCAACGAACTATGAAGACTGACTTAACCATTGAGTTAATAAGACGGGTATGGTAGGCACTGCGAACCCACATGAACAGTAAAAATCTATTTAAGGCACTTAATACCTATGCTTGCTTTGTACTCAATTACTTTTTTGAAATTGTGAACTGGAGCAGGACAGACACAGAAACTCTGCAGAGGAAAGGCAGAACATTTCTAAAAACGGCACATAATCATCATTCTCGTAGTGGTACTGAGCGAACAATACTACCAAGATACCAGACAGAGGATTGGTAAGCGATTGGATCAGCAACTAACAAACCTACGCTTATATTTTCACAAGCCACCAGAGTTTTCTGTGCAGCACTGTGTAATATGAGAGGCAGACAATACAACACTGCTTTAGCTGAGGAGCCACAAACTGACTTCTCATCATCAATCAGACCAAGAGAAGCTTCAAGCCTGACTACACAAGCCTTCATAGACGACACCCAAAAAAAGTTAACCAGGAAAACATTTTCGAATCACTGATTGACGTTAGGATAAACGTTTCCTAAAACGGAAGGCTTTCTAATAGCAATCCAAGATCAGGTCATCTCAACGAGAAACTACCTGAAACACATAATCAGAGACCTCTCGATTCAGAACGCCAATGCGGATATGGATGTCGAACATCAGAGACAATCCGGCATATAACAGGGATATGCCAAGCAGAGTACAAGGAGGAACACGATTCAGCCGCTAAGATCACCCATTGAGAGCTGGCAGAGAAATTAAAACTGTTGCAGGTAGGGAAAGTAACCTACTATGAATAGAACCCGAAGCCTATATTGGAGAGCAACGAATTCAAGCTGTACTAGGATTGAACTGTACTCCCTCATCATACAGTGGCACATAATAGACCAGATCGCATTTTAGTAGGTGAAACATCCAAGCAACACTAATAGAAGTCGCCATCAGTAAACAAAAATTTAAGGCCTGCCATAATGAGAAGATCGTCAAATACAGAGACCTAGCGATATAAATTCACAAACGGTGGGTAATGAAGATCCCCATAATTCTCTCAACAACCCGCGTCATGCTTAATATCAAGGGATTAGGCCTTAGCGAACATGCTTTATTTGTTTATTATATTCGCATTATGAGGCTATGTGGGTGAGAAATTTACAAACCTTAAAATATTTTTGTAGTTAACATCTTTTCATTGATCTTTAATCCCCTTACCAAGAGAGGCTGATTTAAGCAAGAACTTACCACCATAAGTATAAATTTTATACAATTTTTTTTTAATATAATTTAACTTTTTTTTTTCTTTTATTGAGGTTTCGAGCCCCGTAATACATGGTTAGATATTCTCACTTTTAAGCTTAAAAACGGAGTGGCGTCATTGTCAAAATAAAAGAGTTCAAACAGGCAAGGCTCAGGGGCGGATCCAGCCTCTTTCTTTAAATAAAGGGCGGCGATATCACAAGAGTACAGTATGGCAAGCGAAAGCGAGTTCTCGACCGGGGTAAGTGCCAGCCGCATCCACGTTCCTAATGTAACGGGCTGAGGCGAATTTATTTTTTTGAATTCGAAGTTCTTGAGGAGGGAGGCGATCATACAATGTGGCAAGTTGTCGACGGGCGGAGTGCGTCTCTTGGTTTGAATTCGAAACTCTTGGAATAGGGTGCCTATTACAAGAAAAAACTGTTGACAGGAGGGGAGAATGAATCTATTTTTCTGAATTCGAAGCTCTTAGGAGGGAATCGCCCCACCGCCCTCTTTCTCTTGGATCCGAAAAGTAACGTCGTTTCTGCGCATGTCGATATTCGTGTGTCATTTATCAGCTCACATGGTTCTGCAGTCGTGGAAAACACATTTTAAGGTTATACTCGTACATAATTAAATCTTTTATTTTGCAATTTATGGTAGTAACGCAACGGTTTCCACCAAAAACATTTACAATGTTTATCCAAGTTTATTAAATGTTCGTAAATGCCAAAGGTGGTTTTCTAAGTTTAAATTCAATAATTTTGATCTTTCTGACTCATATCGATCAGGAAGACCAACAATTTGAGACAATGACGTATTAGCGACGAAAGTGGGAGCAAATCGGTGTCAGACAATCGAGGAAATCTTAAACACTTTTAACCAACCGACTATCCAAAACCATTTGCAGCGGATCGGTAAAGTAGGTAGCGTTTTTTGATCCCTTGATCACTAGAGATGAAAAATGGGTCCTCTATGATAACTCAAATAGTAAAAGGCAGTATCTCTCTTCGAATGAATCGCATGAAGTACAGCTAAGCCGGGTTTACATTGTAAAAAAACGCTTTTGTGTGTTTGGTGAAGCGGGGCTCATTTTGAAATGCTAAACCTGAGCAAACTAGGAATAAAAGACCTTTACTATGAACAATTGGATCGAGTAAATCAACCATCAATTGGAAAGTGCCCGACGATTGTCAACATAAAAGGAGTTATTCTAGAATACGATAATGCAAGACCGTACTGCGCAAGACGAACCATGGAAAAAATTAATGAATTTGAAAATTTGGATGATGTCCAAAATGCCATCTCGAGATATTTTGCTTAAAAACCAATTGATCCGTCATTGAAAATTTGCACTCTAGATGGCAAAAGGTTTGTGATAACGAGGATGATTATATCATTTATTGAAAATAAAAACTTGTTAAAAATTTATGTGTTTGAATTTAATTATAAAAAAATAAATTACTTTCCTGTCTATTTCACACTTTGTATATGAGGGCGAGTATCTTGGAATGGGTTCTTTTTTTCCAAAAAAAAAATATGAATATATGATATTATTTTCATGTGAATTGCACGCTCCCGAGAGACTGTCTATCTTTTCTGAATGACCCTGTATATGATGTTTTTTCAAGAAGAATTATGCCTCTGTGTGAAATAAATTGCAAATAAAAAGTCTGTACAATTATACAAACCCATTTATTTTTATTTATGTTTAGATGTCCTAAGAAAAACTTTTACAGCCCCAAGCTGAATAAAATAAAAAATGTATTTAAGTTAAGACAGTTATTTAGCAGAAGAATCCTACAAATTAGAAAATTTATAAAAAAGTTATTTTGTATCAAGTTAGACATAAAAAACCGGAATTTCATAATTCATTTTCCAAGTCAGTCTAAGGATTTTTTTAAAAGAAAAACACACTTTTTAAATAAAAATATCTGTTTGACTTCAATCAGTTTATTTACAAATCCATCGAAATGAGTTGTAATTCAATTACGATTTGTTTATAAATAAATTAACTTGCAAACAATTATTATCATTTTAATTTGTTTTTTCGAAGCCTGATATTTTTTTATTAAAAAATACTTTTTGAAGTTTAATATAGCATAACTTTTAATTAATACGGTTAATGTTTTTTTAAGATAATTTAAGAAAAAAAGTGCCATTTTTATAAAAACAGGAGAATACACTCTATTTGTTACATTTATATTGTATTAGTGGTAAAAATTAGTGCTATTTTTGATGTAAATTCCGAGATGGATGAGACCTATTCAGGGGTGTTGGGAGCAATGTAACAACAAACTCTACATAAAATTTAACAGCAAAAAATGGATTGGGGCCAAGAGGGGCGTCAAAGTTGGCTAAAAGGGATTTTTTGAATTTACAAGCTAAGTTGTCGAAATTTTTAAAACCTACAATTTGAGCTTTTGTGCGATTATTTTGGTTATTTTTTTATTGTAAAAATGCCAAAAACCCTTAAAATCGATTATTTTTTCCATATCAATTATTTATTGCAAATTTAACTTTTTTTAGACTTGTTGATTTTAAAGCGAAGCTTTTGTTATTTTGTACAAAATGATATTGTCACATAGGGAAAAACATAAAAACATAATATTTCATAAATTTGCATTTTCCAATTTTACAAATCTTTTATTTTAAATTTAAATAAAAACAATCACGTTACCTCTTATAATTTAATAACCTTTTAATTATGAAATGTTATGTTTATTCACTGACCGTCGATCGTGCAAATTCACCAAGTCAGCAAGGTCGCTTTCCGGGTCATGAGGGATCGAGGTTGTAAGAAGGCGATTCGTTGACTTGATGAAAAAAACAAAACAGGATAAAAAGGACGGACATGCTGGGGAATGGGAGCTATTGGTTCAATCTGTTCAATCGGTTGAATCCTGATGCAGAGCATCGCGAATTAGTTAATTATTAGTGAAGCGAAAATCCCAAGCGTGTCCCAGTCCTGAGCAGGTCGACAAACAGAGCATACTAGTGACAACCCCCGTGCAGAGTGCCAGTATGAAGATAGCCTTAATGTAACTTAAAGATTTAGTGACAATTATGTACAGTCCAAAATGTTAATATCGTTTATTTTTAATTAAACTATTTTTTTATATATAATCCGAAGTAAAGAGTTTACTTTGAGTGTAACCTCTGAAGACCAAATTCCTAAATGCTACGTCCCTAGTCACACCTCAAAACTGGGCGTGACAATATTTTATAATAGTAAATCAGATAATTTATTGGTGAGATATTGCTATTTGTGGTTCAGGTTCAAGGATAAATCTCTTCGTAAAGGTCTAAATTTTCATATCTTGTTAGGGACAAATGAAAAAATTAATTTTCAACCCCTTAAATATGGCTCAAAAAAGGGGAGTGCGCCAAATTCATAATCTTTCGAGCTACCCCAGATTAAAAAAAATACCGAAATTGGTCCATTCGTTACTGAAACACGGCAAATTTTTCCTAGCATTTTTCTCGCACGCGCGAGATCTCTATTTCTTTATAAAAAAAACTTTTATTTAAGAGGTTAAAAATAATTTTTTTCATTTACCCCTAATAATATACGAAAGTTTAGGTCTTCACAAAGAGATTGAATCTCTGTAGCGGTCAAGATGTTCACTTAAAAATTATAGCAATCAACATCTTGCGTCTTAGGATAAATAGTAAGCAATATCTCAGCAACAAGTTATCCGAATTACTATTAAAAATTATCATTTTGTTTAAAAAGACGGGGGCTTTTCTTTAAAAGCAAAAAAGTGAAAAAAAAAATAATTTTGCAATAAGTAATTAATATGAAGAAATGGCCGATTTTGAGAGTTTTTTGACCTTTTTGCGATAACAAATTAACAAAAATTATCGTACAAAAGCTCAAACTGTAGGTTTTTAGAATCTCTACAACTTTTATTTGAAACTTTATTCCAAAATGTCACTTGTAGATTCAAAAAACCTGTTTTAGCCAACTTTGAATCCCCCTCTTGCCCCCCCCCCATTTATTATTTGCTGTCATATTTTATGGAGGGTTTGTTGTTACATTGCCCTTAACACCCCTGAGTCGACTTATCCATCTCGGAATTTATGTCCCTATATTTACCTATGGCTTGGACTATGTCTTTATCTTACAGGTTCAGTGAAATAAATTTTAATTCATTTTATTGTCTGTCGAACAATATATAATTTTATCCAAACCATAAAACGGAGCTTTTTCTTTTTTTCCACAATGATTTTAGCTAGACACGACAAAATCTACTTACTCATGTCGTTTCGTGATAATCTGAGTTTCGTGTGTCCTGCTGAATAGTTATCTGGTAATTTATACTTTGACGGATAAAAATAGCCGGAAATTACTAGAGAAAAATGTTTTCAATATGACAAATTAAATGAGTCATTAATTTTATTTAAATTATATGACAAAAAATACTAAATGAATATAAATGTGTTTTCGGCAAATATATTTTAGTGGCTTTCCTATTAATTTAATAACAATAATAATAACAGACAATGAAGTAAGAATGATCATAAATTGAAGATATTTGTTTTCTTTAAATACCCTAATTAACAAAAACTGTTATTTGTAAATTTTGGCGGTTCGAGCTAACTAACCTGTAACGATATTTTGAAAATTAACAATAACGTTTCGGATAGAGTGCCAAAAACTACTCCGATGATTTTTGACATCGTTAATTAGAAATTGATAAATATATTTGAAAAATTCAAAATGAGCTATCCAATATGGTGAACTAAAACTACTATTTATCCGATTTCGTTCGATAATGGTATTTGGAAATACCCGAAATTGTTAATTCTGAATTTACAGTAATATTTAAAAATACCAGATTTAGATTTATTGTGCTGAAGTAAAGATTTGATTGCATTCAGTTTCAATCAAAATGCAACATGCAGATAAAAAACTTTATCAATATTTAAATGTGCGAGAAAATAGTGGATTTGATTTAATAAGCTACCGTTGTTTTCCATCTGGTCGTTTAAAGGGAAAAAGATAGACGGACAGTTTATTTCCTCCGAAGCTCTGGTCCTCTCTCCATTCGCGTTTCGATCACTTAATGATCGCAACAGTGGATCCCTAACCAACCAATGGCCATAGATAGAAAATACTATGGGGGGGGGAGGAAGGTTAGGTCAGACTCCTTACACATTTAAAGGAAATTGTTTTAACTGCCATCTATCAGATTGGAGAATAACTGGTAGAATTTTAGCTCGAACCAATTTTACCGTATTTTATATATTGGTACTTAAACGTTCTTTATCATTGAATTTGCAGCCATTAGAAAGATAAAAGTAATGCTTGAGAAAAAAGAGTATTTTCTTAAGCAAGAATAAAACTAATTAAATTTCTTTAGCTTTTGTCAGTAAAATTTAAAGTCGCTTAAGAAAGAAAAATTGGGATATTTCATAATCCAGATATACGACTGCAAGGGTCTTAATTAAACCAAGTAATTTAAAAACACGTGTACAGGTTCAGTAAATGAAATAGAGCTATAATATAAAAAGGAACCTAATCTTATGAACAGAGCAGGCTTAAAACTATGCAAATTAAAAAAATATTCGATCTTATTGAAAAAATAATTATAAAAATAATACAAAATCAATTCGGTCCATTCTTGATAAAAGTTCTTGGACCCTATCAGACATTGCAAATTTTCTGCATAGTCTGGCTTCTTGCTCAGGGACAATCTAGATTTTGCATTTTCCGTGGCCCAATTATTGAATTAAGATGC